>PVKZ01000539.1:0-310000 GCA_004027375.1 Macroglossus sobrinus
GGATACAACAATTTCCCTTCCAAGGGAACTTCCTTGAGAGCAGGTGATTCTCTTTATAATGTGCATGTTCATTCCTGTTTCTCAAACCTTTCACTGGCGTTGGTCACAGAAGCCCCTTGCCCACCATGGACTTCTTTTATTCTTTTGGGTGGTCTTTTCCCCTTTTTCCTTTCTTCCACTTCTCTTTGTTCTTTCTCTTTTTATTCTTTTAATTCTTCTTAACAGAAACTTCCTATATCTTTTCCTAGCCAGTAGGATCCAGTAACAGGACTTATCACAGGTTCTGCTGTAGACACCCCCTCACTCTCACGTACTGCATTGTCTTGGTTGGATTAATTAAAAAATAAAGAAACTGAAGCTCCATTACTCTGTCAGGTTGTGGGCATAAAAACCAAATATCTACTCATAGGTTTAGATGTAATCAGTACGTACTCAGAGAAGATGAAATCAGTATGTACTCAGAGGTAGTGCACACAAAATACTTGCACACTTGACAGCATGGTTCCTTTCATGGTGAGGATTTGGAAGCACACACATAGACACAGCCTCCTTCCTCTGCCTTTTCTCCAACCCTCTATATGCCCCTTCCACTTACACAGCAAAAACTTTTGGGGAAAGAATACTTTGGACTATAAAAACGGTCACTTAAGGCATTCTGAGAAACTGACTACAGAGTTTTCAGGGAGTGTCATCTCTTCACTTATTAGTTTTCATTCTCTCTCAGAATTCTATATTTGATTTTCTCTTAACACTTTGAATTTAGCAGCTCTTTGTTTATTGATTTTTTTAAGTTAAAGCCTATGCTGCAGAGCTGTTATAAATATCATTCTGGAGATGAAGGGAACCTAACTGGCACCTCCATTACCTCATTTACCCTCGGAATGAGGCTGATTGGGTTGGCCAGGAGGGAAGTTCCCAGTTCTTTTTACTTCTTAAAAGTATCCTGTACAGTGAGATGGGGTGATCTTCTCACCTGAGAAGGGCATTTTCCAGGCACAACAGCAAGACAACTATTTTTCTTAACTCCAGATCCACGTACAAGAGGACCGGAGTGACCAAGATGGCAACAGTGAAAGAGGAACTATTAGGAGTTCTGAAATAATGTCTCTCACAGCAGAAGAATATGCAAAGGGTTTAGAGAAGGGGAAAAGGACAGTGTGGGATCTCAGCAGCAAGACCTTCATAGCCACACTCCAGGAGAGGCCGATGGTGCTTTTTCACTTCTCTCCTGGATGCACGGAAACTTAGCTGATTATTGTCATTTTATAACTATGTGATGTTAAACATCTGTTTGCTAGGAAATATTTAGATCATTGAAAACAGCATTTGTTTAAATTCCAGACTCTGGAACAAAACTTTGCCAGGGATCTCTCCCTACCGCCCACTCTCACCCTGCAACCTGGGCCTTTGGCCACAACACCCTGCTGGGGCCCAGCAATGCATGGTCTGCCTGGGGATTGGGTTTTCCTAAGGTTGCAAAAGATGATATATTTGGCCTCACTAGCTCAGAATATCCAAAAGTAAAAATGTTCATTTTTATTCAAATAGACTACTCATTTTTATCCAGGTGTTTTGGCTATCAAAACAAAATTTAAAGCAACAATAAGGAATTTCTTTTTTTCCCCAATCCTACATGCCTACACTGATCTTGAATTCTCTCTTATTAAGCCAGACTTAATGGTTTTTGAGCAATAAAAACTCCATTTTAAGTCAGTTACATTATTAGAAGGTCATTATCAGTTAGCTTCAGGCAATGCAGAATCAGGATTTTGCATATATAAAATGCTAGATAACTCTTGAGCATTTTCTATGAGTTGGGACACAATTTTAAGTGCTTTAAATGCAATAATTCAATTAGTCCTTAGGGGAACACTATACAGTAAGTCCCACACTATTCACTCTGTTTCGTAGATAAGAAAATGAAAACAGAAGGAAGCTAAACATCTTACAACAACTCTAGGAATCTGGAAGGATGAAATCACCATTTCCTAAAATGAAGATCATTAGATTTGCCTTAGGCAAGGAAATCACAGCTTCTATTTTTGATGTGTTAAAGTTGATGTGTCAACAGCACTCAAATGGAAATATCAAGGAAGTGTTTGGATCCAGGTGTCTGGAACTCATGAGCAAGGTAGAAGAAACTAGAGACTAGTTTAATGGGAGACTAGACTAATGGGAGACATTAGGATATGAATAGAATTTAAACCATGGTACCTGAAGGGATCATCTAGGGCAAGAGTATAAAGAAGAGATCTGAGGATGGAGTCTGAGCACATACATATTAGGTCGGAAAGAAGAGTCAGCAAGAGAGACAAGGAGTGACCAGTGGGGTGACCAGAAGAGATAGATACCAAAAACTTGTGGTGTCCAAGCTCCAAGTAAGGAAATGTTTTAAGAAAGAGGGAGTAGTCAACTTATCAAAGATAAAAATGGTGGGGGCTAGACATTTGGTAACAGGGAGTTATTGTTATCCGTGACCAGAGCAGTTTCTACTGAGTGGAGGGCTCAAAACCGACTTAGAATGGCTGGGAAACTTAGATATGGAGAAAAGAAACCAGTTAACTGCCACCCTCACTTTCCAGCTTTTTGACCTCTTCAATTCCAGTGACTTCTACTACCACTCCATTTCAGCCACCCACAAATGGATCACCTCTCTTTTTCACTCTAACATCTATACTTCTGAAGTCTTAAACTCCAGTACTCCACACTTTAACCTCATTTCCTTTTGGCTTTCCTTTCTTTATCCTACTACACCCTTTCTTTTGCTAATATGGATGCTTCCAGCCTCTTGACTCCTAACTTTTTCTCTCTAGTACTCACTTTCTTCAGTTCCAACCTTTTCTAGACTAAAATCCACCACCCTTCAGTCCACTGCACCTGACACAACTAACCCAGATGAAGTCCACATTTTAATGCTGTTGACTGAGCCCTGCTAAGGAAACTTACTACCTTCACCTTCAGGTAGATGCCACAGCAAATTCATGACTCCCCATCCTGACTGGTCTTCCCCACCCCTCCCACTACTGCCTGGCCATCCTCCTATTGGTTAGCAGTCAGATCTCATCTCAACTCTCCACAGTAATTTCTCTTATTTCAAAGCTTTAACAATCTCCTTCCTAACTCACTTCTTCATTCTTCACCAGCAGAAATATTTTTACCAAGTTAGAAAATCTTTTTAAAAAACAGATTCTAGAACTTTTGGCCCAGCTCAATGCTCTGGGGGTATACAAGAAATTTGAAAGATAAATGATTAATTCTGGATACCATAAATGGCCTGATTCATATTCTGTCCCTGAGCCAGACAAAGAAAACCCTGCCAGTGGGAAATGGATGACAGAGGTAAAGGATGAGCACTGGCAGGGATGCAGAAACTCTTCCAGACAGCTTGGGGGCTGCCTATGCTCCACAGCATCACAATAGGGCCTTATTCTTACATGGCAGCTCGCAGTCCTCTCAGAGACACCTACAGCCAGGCAGGGTCATTCCATTCCTCAGCCACACATCACTTTTAATAATTACACCCTTGAGTACTTTAGCTCTGTCCTCATTGTGTGTCCTTAAACATGTATAGAATACAATGGTCTCTGATAAGATACTTATAATGTAAAATATTCCAACAATTCTCAAAAGAATCAAAAGAAGTTATCATTTGTTGGAGTCTTTGATGTGCCGAGTATTAGCTTGGTGCTCTGTATGATGTCTTAATTATGCCAGAGACTGTGCTAGGCTCTGGGTGGATAGGCTCATGGACTAATAGGAGAGACAAGCTTTAAACAAATAAACTCATAAATAAAAATATAATTGTAAACTGTGAAAGTGTTACCAAAGCAAAAATAGAGTGCTATTAGGAGTTAAGTTGTGCCCCAAAAAAAGATATGTTGAAGTCCTAACTCCCAGTACCTCAAAAAGAAAACTTGTTTGGAAATAGAGTCATTGTAAATGTAGCTAAGTTAAGATAAGATCATACTGGAGCAGAGTAGGCTTTTAATGTAATATGACTGATATCCTTTTATTAAAAGGAGAGAGACACAGGAAGGAGAGTGCCTTATGAAGACAGAGACACAAAGAAGGAAGACAGCCATGGGGACAGAGGCAGAAATTAGAGTAATGCTACCACAAGCCAAGGAATACCTGGGGCCAACAGATGCTAAGAACAGTTAAAGAAGAACCCTCCAGGAGAGGTTTCAGACGGAGTATGGCCATGCCAACACCTTGATTTTGGACATCTATACTCCAGAACTGTAAGAGAATAAATTTCTGTTGTTTTAAGCTATTTAGTTTATGGTACTTTGTTACAGTAGCCCTAGGAAACTAACACAGGTACTACACATGATTGAACAACAGATGAGGCCTAATTTAATTTGGGGTGTATACCAATTAACCTTCTTTGAGGGTAAAAGACAGAAAGAAGTATTGCCTTATATTAAAATAAGGAATTTGCTCAAAGGAGGTGAGGTAGTCTAGAGAATCAAAGTAAATGCTGAACAAGTAAGCCTCAGGAAGGACAGAAACTGTGGAAGTTCTTGGATATGGGAACAGAAACCCATAGGCAGATTTTTCAGGGCACCACCCTCAGAAGAGTGGCACCACTCTCTTCCACTATTTTACTCCTTTGGGTCAACCTAACCAAAAATCAAATTTCTGGGGAAGAGAGTCCAACTGACTTAGCTTGAGTCATGTGCCAACTCCTTGGAGAGCTGATGAGAATTGGGGAAATTGGACATCTTGATAGCTTAACCCATAAAGACTTCTTGCTTCCCAAAAGAGAAGTAGAGTACTAGTAAGGAAAGGACAGAGGTGCTGGAAAGAAAAAAAAAACAACAAGTTAAGTGACTTTGGAGAAGGGCCTTTCAGCTGACTCTTAAAAGCTGGTTAAGAAATAGGCAGACAGAGATCAAGATCCAGCACAGAAATGAGAGTTAGGTCATCAGAAACAGCTTGATATGTTCAAAGAACTAGCAAACATAGATGGATATGACATTAACTGAGAGGGAAAAGCCTAGAAGAAGAACATACTTAGGTAAGAAGATTAAGAGCTTCATTTGGGAGCTTTTTGGTTTGAGAAGTCTGTAAAAGAAAATTAAATAAATAAGACATTGTTAAATAGAAAGTTGAATACATAAATTATGGTTTAGACATGGTATCTAGATGAACATGTAAATTAAGTTATTGATATATAAGTGAACATGGATGTAATCATTTAGGGAGACAGTATAAGAAGTGAAAAGAGTTTCCATGGTCGACGGAATTCCAACATTTAGAACAGTGGTCCATGCCAAAACATTCCTCACTTCACCTTCGTCAGTAAACATTGGTAGTCTATACTCTCAATGTGCACATTTATTTAAAATTATGTACATGAGCTAATGTACTCAAATATCTTGAGTGCTATAAAATATATACACAGACACACACACAATTTTGGAGATTTTGGAGGATGAGGTTTTTTTAAATTAAAATTAATTCAAATAAAAGTTAACATATATTGGAGGACCACTGATTTGGAGGTCAGAATAGAAAAATATGAGCCAATAAGGAAGTGTCCAGAGAGGCAGAGGGGAAACTAGAATAAGATGTCATGAAATTTTTAAAAAAGTGTTTCAAGGAAAAGGTAGTAATTACAATATGAAATATTGTTGAGTAATCTAGCAAAATGAAGAACAGAGAACAATCTTTTAGATTTGGCTCATAAAAGACATTGGCGACTCTGACAGGCGCAGTTTCCAGGGAGAGGTGAGTCTGAAAGCCATATTAGAGAGCTGAAAAATAAATGAGCATAAATGCATTTAATTACCCCAACTATTCTGCCAGGTGAAAAGTATTAGCATAATTTACAAACGAAGAGATCAATGCTTGCAATTGTAAAGAATTTGCCTTAGTTTTTACATTGCAGGAGTAAAAGTGAAAAATTAATACTAAGCCTGCCCAGATTCATAATACTCGGATTCACTCATTAAAGAAAGCTAATAGATATAAAAATGTCATTGGGTAGAAGCAGGGCCTGGGTGAAAGTGGGAACAACTGCTCATAAATAGTGCAATGTTGGTTGCAGAGCATTCTGGGAACTTCTCTGAGAAGAGAAGAAATCGGTACTAAGCCAAAAGCAAAATTCATCATTCCAGGGATCCTAGGGAAAAAAAAGGCAGGTTTACTCAATCTCTAAAAGGAAATCCAAGTACTGTAGAGTTGTGTCCTCAGAGGAAGGCATTGGGTTCTAAAGTCAGCCCAGGTAAAATTTCTGTAGAGTAAAAATGACCTTTGGAAACTCCATTTGGCTGGAGACTAAAACACTGAATCTCAATAAGTCCAACCAGGCACGTTTTTCTCCTGTGGTTCAGATCTTTTTTTTTTTTTTTTTTGAATGAGCACCAGATGAAGTAATTGACTTGCACCGAGGGAACCATCTTGTATGAAAAATACATCTCTTAAGACACCAGATGAACACTCAGCTCAGCGTAGCCTGAGGATCATGAGACAAATCAAAGGAGCAAGAGATTCACGCATTCTTTTGCACACAGCACTCTGGGGCATTTACTCATCACACAGATTGGCGTGTAGTATTTAAATTGTTCTCATTCATTGGACTATGTTGGAATAATAAGGATTGGACTTCACCTCTCATCCTAAACAATTAGAAAACTGGACACACTGTTTTAGGCATTGCACTATAAATCAAATATTTTCAGACTTTGGGTCACAAGTTGCAAGGGCCTGTGAACCATGGGGGAAGAGAAGCTAATGAAGTAGGCCCTACAATTGCCCAGCTTTCGCTCCAGAGCACAGGTGTGGGGAAGGGAACACTTCGGGACTTCTCTGAGTTGAGAAGGTAAGAGCTTAAAGTTTAGGGAGGCTGAGGCAGCTAGAACTTCAGGGCAGAGTTCTGGAAAGGAAAGAACTAGGCAAGAGAAGTGCTTCATAAATCTGCATAGGGGTCCCCTTGATTCTTTGCTGAGTACAAGGCTATGTACATGTAGAGTAAAACTTCACTAGGCCAAGGAAAAGATGACCTGGGAGCTGGGAGCTGAACAATGATCAGAGCTCACACAGATTGGGGACACATTTGCACTTCAACCAGCCAGAGTGATGAGTGCTCATTGATCACCCAGTGGAAAACCCAGAGAGCCCACTTTAGTGGCAGGGCTCAACTAAGGCTACTCTACACCCACCCTAGCAAAACTCCAAATGAGCCATAAGTAGCTCATCTGCCTGCCAAACCTCTACATAATGTTTGAAGGAAGAAAAAAAAATTATTAGACATTTCAAGAAGCAGAAAAACACAAGCATATGATTGTTCTAAAATGTGTATAGTTGAATTCGTGTAAGCTAAATGCGACATAGCATTGCTCCACTGCATAAGCCCCCAACTCGATGCTGGCCCCTTGTTTTGGAATATGTTTGATACATGTGTTCTTACCTAACACATAAGCAGATCCTTTCACCCTCCCCACTTCTTCCTGGTCTCATGGATTTTTGCTAAAGAAAAGGTCTAAATGTCCCAACTACTCACTTTACATTAATTACCTAGAACTTAAAACATGACTTCTACAAACGGCCATGTCTTAAAGCACAGTCTTGATGGTTTTATACACACACACACACACACACACACACACACACACACACACATATATATATATATTTTTTTTTCTACTTTGGGATAGTGTGTGGCATTAAGTAGCAAAAATATAGATACTGCAAGGGTTCATTCCACAGGAAAAAAAATATTTATATTCCAAAGATATGTAACAAATGAAAAATTAAGCATAATTCATGCAACAAAAGGCATAAGAGAAAGAAGACAACAAGAATCATATAAATGCAGATCTTAAATACAGGATGACAGAAACTAGGCTGAGTGTTACAGTGAAGGAGAGAAGAGCTTTAGAGTAGTAGAAAGACCTTGGGCTATAGATTTAGTCAGAACTAAGGTGATTCACACAGCTATCATTGGCTAGTTCTGTGACTTGGGGCAAGTTCCTTAAACTCCCTTAGTCTGACCTCTCACACTACCAGCTGTGTATCACAGTACTTAACTTCTTTGTCCTCAGTTTTCTCTACTATAAGATGAGAATGATAATCATACTTACCTTGTGGGGTTCTTTTGAGTATTAAATGAGTTAATATACATTTAAAGTGCTTATAATAACATTTGGAGTGTGGTAATTGAGCCATGTTAGCCATTATTATTGTTATTAAGATTATCTTATTTCATTATTATTACATTCTCTTCTGTATAATGGGTTTACAATAGCTCCCTGCCCCATCTGCAGTTTTGCTTTCCATGGCTTCAGTTAACTACGGTCAACCTCAGTCAAAATACTAAATGGAAAGTTACAGGGGAAAAAATTTGTAAGTTTTATATTGTGCACTGTTCTAACATGATGAAATCTTGTACTCTCCCACTCTCTGTCCTACCTGGGACATGAGTCAGCCCTTTGTCCAACATATGCACTCTATACATACTACTTGTCCATTGGCCACTTAGTAGCCACTGGTTATTAGATTGACAGTCTAGGTATCATAGTGCTTCTGTTCAAGTAACCCTTACTTTACTTACTGGTGGCCTGAAGTGCAAGAATAGTGGTGCTGGCAATTCAAAAATGCCAGAGAAGCCTTGAAGTACTTCCTTTAAGTGAAAAGGTATGTGAGTATAGGGGGAAAGAAACATTGTATATAAGGGGTTAAGTACTATCCTCAGTTTCAGGCATTCACTGGGAGTCTTGGAATGGAACCCCTGAGGATAAGGGGAGACTATTGTACCGTCACTCGCCTCCAGTGCCTGACATAGAGATCAAATAGAAGATAAGCATTAAGCCTCTAACAGATTGCCTAGCATGTAATAAGTACTCAATAAATCATATATGTTATTCAGAAAATAATAAGGCATGATTAGATAACATGAGTACATAAAAATTTTTAAATTCTATGTATTAAAACATTAATAAAATTAAGAGACAAACAAAAATTTTTGGCAACAAATATGATAGCCTTAATAAATAAAGAGTTCATACAAATTGATAGAAGAGATAGGGACAAAGGAAGTAAATAAATTATTAATAGTAAGATGCATAAATGGCTACTACATATTTAAAGCATTGCTCAAGTTCTTTAATATTCAAAGAAATGTGAATTAAATAGCAATGAGGTGGTAAAACACTATTTCTGGAAAGCCATTTGGCAAAATGTATTAATAATCTTTTAAAAATTCCCATGCTCTTAGAGTCAATAATGTCTCTTCTAAGGGATATGTTCTTAGGGAATAACCAGGAAAGTGAACAAAGACTTATTACTAAAATGTCCTCGCAGTATAATTTATAACAGTTGTGTTCAGGTGAAGATAATATAAGGTGACTAATTCTGTTTTTATAATCTTGATGTTGTTATAGTATTACTTTAACAATAACACATACTGGAAAAAAAAGATCGCTTTTATGTTAAATCATAATAATACCTACAGAATTTTTCAAATTGCTTTTAACCAGTAATTGCTGCTTTTTGGGCACTCAACAAAATGCCTTAATGTTTCATTATAGTTACAGATTGGGGAAAAGGTTAATTCATCTTCTGAGGTGCCAGAAAGTGTCAGTGTCGGTTGTGTGTATATGTATAGCATTGTTGATAGTTAGCTTGTCATGGGGCTTTGTAAATAGCAATAGAGGTCCAACTACAATAGAGGCAGTTACTCTTATGCAAACAGAAACAAGGGAGCCTGAGAATTCTCTAGTAGCACAACCCCAGCTGAGCTGAGTCAAACCAACTAGGATGGAGTCCAGAGCCAGGAGGAGTGGCTGGTTGTCTGTCCTTCAAAGAAACTCAATAGCAACTTGCCACATTATCACCTTCTACCATTGTCATTTTTGAGACCAAAAAACCGAGAGCCTTTGTTTTGGGGTTTGTTTGTTTGTTTGCTTTTTGTAAGTGACTCTTTTTAAGAGCAATAGTGTCTAGAAGAGTCACAGTCTGGACACATTCTGCTATCCCAAAAGTCTCAGAAGGCATCCCTTTTAAGAACTTTATTTTTGGAACATTTTGCCAACAAGCAGTCATGTTTTGGAGCAAAGACTCTAATTGAGTTAGTGGCACTTGCTACCTCCACTGCACTTTCACTCACTCAGAGGAGGAAAAGTCCAACACTGCATGTTTAGTTGAGTATAAGATGTCACCTTTTAGACACAGAATCACAGAGCATGAAGAAAGCAGAAATTTCTGGTCTGGTCGCCTGAATACTGGGGTGTGGACATGGAAACCAGCTTGGCATCTTTGTGATCTGGACTTGGAGCAGTGGGAGACTTGTTTCCATCCTAATCAGTCTTGGTCACATAGACACTCTGACAGAGCAAAGACATCCAGCCCCACTGAGCAGAGAAGCTGTGGATGATTCTCTAGGGTCTGCTTTCTGTCTCTTTCACAGGGAGAGTCTTGTAAAGGAAAAAAATTCCCTCTTCATTCTCCCAGCCAGGGGCTTTTGCCCAGACACAAGCAATTATTTTGTTTACTCTGTCCCAATGTCCTCTGTCACACACAGTATTCTGCAGGTGATCCTCATCAATTCAGTCCTAGGATTGCTGGGATGATGTTGCTGACACTCCAGGAACCCTAGGACAAACACGCTGGTATTTGCAGCCCATAGAGGGTGGACCTGGCTATTGGCAAAGCTGAAACAGATTAATCAATGTTGCTGTTGGGTGAGGTGAGGCACCTTCAACATCTTTTCAGAGTCTGGTGCTTATGGCCTGCTTCTCTTCCATTAGGCCACAAGATGGCCAAGGTATGCAGCCTGAGATTCCTCATTACAGCCCTGAGTATAGCCTCCTGAGTGTCCAGGTAGTGGTCCAGCCCAGGCAGGGGTGAGTGTTTTACCTGGTTTTTCACTTTGGGCCAATAGGAGCTCCTTGATTCTCATACACTGGTCAAGCAGAATGTTCTAGATAAAAAATGAAAAAGAAAAACAGTGCACACATCTAACATCTAACAAGATAAATCCCCAAAACTCTGGGGATGGGAGAAGATATGTGTAGTAGCTGCTACAGTCCATTAGGTTGACTCTGTGGGTTGAACCCAGGGCTGAGGTGGAGGTGTGCATGGGGTGGGGATATGAGCCACAGCCCACATAGCCAGGAAGCCACACAAACTTCACTTGTCCCTCTGGGTCAGCATCTCTGTCTTCCACAGAGAGAGAAGCCTGGAAGCTGGGCCAGAGGCAAGCCTGGAGAGAATGTGTTTGAATGGGGAGAGGATGTAGCTAAGGAAAATGGTTCCTCTAACACCTGACCTCCCTGTCCTTGATCTCACCCCAAGATTACCCAGAATGGGCTTTCTCAGAAGTTCTATCCTTTATTCCTTCTAACTTTCAACTTCCTCTGGCTCTACTGGCCTTCCTACCCAGCCTGACCCTCTGGGTAAATACTTCAGTCACTTTGCTGCCAGTACTTACATGTGGTGTAGTTTCCTATCAGCCCAGACAGGGGTCTATCCAACTGTCCATTTTTTCATCTTCTTCCAAAATGGCCAAGTGCTACTGAGGAAAATTAAACAAATATCCAGGTCATAGGACCACAAATTTATAGTTGGCTTCTGATATACTTGCCAGTTCCTACTCAGGCCCTGAACTGACATTCTCACTGGCTTTTATTCACCCTTACTATATCCATAACTATTTTTTTATAAACCTATCTGCCCCACTCCCATCTAACTTTTTATGGGCAAGCTTCCCTCATCTTCCTGGGGAGGGGAGAAACAGTCACAACCCAGGAATTCCTTTGACATTACTTCCTTCTCTCCTTTCTACCATCCTTCTCTCCTTCCTTTGAGAAACACTCTCATCTCTGTAAGCCCGGGATCTCAGCCCTGACCACATCTTCCTCATCTCGCTCTGCTTGTTAACCTACCTCAGTTTTAACTACATCTCCTAAGCCTTTCCACCCCCATCCCACTAGCTTAGCAATGTATTCAAATCTCCCCATAGTCATTCTTCCTTCCTCACCTCTGACCATTTTGTTGAAACTTATAACACTAAGAATCAATCTACTGCCTATTCTCAACTCTTGCTCAATGGACTCTATGAGGCATCTAATGCTTTTTTTAAACCATTCCTAAGTCTCACAAGCTTTCCTGGTTTCCCCCTTACCTCTTTGACAATGATCTTTCCCAGGTTTCTCATCCTGTTCCACCTTTTCTGTCTTTCCCTACATTTTGCTCTTCCCCAGGACTCTACCTTTACTGCCTTTATCCTTTTGCTCTTTATGCTCCCCTGGGTGACCTTCTCAACTACTTTGTCTTCAAACAATCTCTTGTCTATTGATGATGGCCAATCCATGCCTCCATCCCAACCTTACTCTTGATCTCTCCCTGGAAATTTCTATAAGTCCCAGAAACTGCACACTCCACAACTAGACTCGCCATCTCTCTCTCCATGCCTGATTTCAATTAGCATTACCATCTACCAAGGCTCCCAAACTGGTAATCTCAGAGTCATGCTTGATCACTGCTGCTGAACTTCTCACTGCTCCTCAAGGTACCCAAGCCCTTTCCCAACTTTAGTTCCTCTTTTTTTCATGCCTTTTTACCACCCTCTTTTGCCCAGCAAATTCTTGCTCCTAACTCTAAACCAGGGCAAATATCAACAACTTCCCCTTGCAGACCTCTGCCCACTTCCCTAAAACACTATTTTGTGCCCTTCTTTCTGTGGCATTTACCATGTCATGGGCCAGTCTCCCCTGTACATGGCTGCCTGCCTTTTCTAGGCTCAGGGCTTCTGGAAGGCAGGAATTGTTTCTTTTTCATTTTTGTATATATAGTGTGTAACACAGTGTGTACCCCTAGTATGTATAGTAGATATCTGTTGACAGAATAGGGATTTCTAACTGTCACCTTGGACCTCACTGTTTCCCACACTATTTTTTGGGGACGGGGGTGGGGTCATATGGCATAGACTTGTAGAATCAGGCTGTGGAGGCCAACAGACTTGGGTTTGACTCTCAGTTCTAACACTTCCTAGCTACATGACTTTGGGCAAGTTATGTGAGCTCTCTAAGCTTTTGGAATATGAAGATATAGTCACCCTTACCTTATAAAGTTACTATAAAAATGAAATGAAATGATGCAGTGTAAAATACATAGCATAGTATCTGACTCAGAGTAAGAACTTATAAATGCTAGCCATTATTACCAACAATATAAGGGCTCCTCTATAGGCATGTGAAACAAAATTGTAATCTTTTTAAAACCTTTTGCAATCCAAAGCTCTAAGGCAAATTTGAATTAATAAGTTTCTGATGAATTTAGTTTTTAAAACATGAAGTTTTAAAATGTATGATAGTTTATGTCTGAGTATAACTGCAAGCATCAATGTATATTTCATATGTCTAGTGAAATAAGAAACAAGTCTTCATACCTGCTTAAAGTGAGAAACCTAACAGGGAAAATAAAGATATCCATATTGAGTACTCATGCTTCAAAAAGTTTAGAAAAACTCCCATAGTTTTCTTGATGGATTAGTCTTCCTTTGCTTTTTCCAGTGGACCTAGAGGCAAAGGAACATGTCATATCACTTTCTTCTCTAAACCTCTTAAAACATGACAGTTGTACATTTGTACAGATGTTCTCATGATGCATTATATTGAATTATTAACTGTCTTTCCTAAAGATCTGTAATATCTACCTCCCACTAGACCAAAAAAAATAAATCTAACTAGTCTTTCAGGGAAAAAACCAACAGATTATTATTCTATACATGGAAACTGCATGAATAACTAATATGCAGCATTTTGATAAATTTCATTCACAATACTTTGTGGTTTACTGAGAGTCTTTAACTCAGTCTGTATTTTTAGGAAGAGCCTGGAAGGATACTGTGGGTCTGCCTAGGCCCTGAAAAAGTAATCAGAAGTCAACAGAACAAATGTGGGTTGCTGTGTAGCTGGATCCAGACCATGCTTTCTACTCAGTTTACATGGATCAATTAGTTTGAGGCCTAAGAATGAGTTGTATAAAAATAGCATTAAAAATATAAGGCATTATCCCTCGTTTCAGGGAGTATATTGGGCTAAATTGTGTACCCCACAACCACCAAATTTATATGTTGAAGTTATAACTCCCAGTACCTCAGAATGTGATTATACTTACAGATAGGGTCATTAAAAAAGTAATTAAGTTAAAATGAGGTCATTAGAGTAGACCCTAACCCAGTATGACTGATGTCCTCATAAGAGGTGATTAGGATACAGACATACACAGAGGAAAGACCATGCAAGGACACAGGGAGAAGAAGGCCATCTACAAGCCCAGGAGAGAGGCCTCAGGAGAACCCAACCCTGCCTTGACATCAGATTTCTAGCCTCCAAGACAGTGAGACAATATATTTCTGTTCTTTAAGCCACCCCATTTATGGTGTTTTATTATGGCAGCCCTAGCAAACTAGTATAGGGAATTTATTGGAAATCAAATCTTTTTTAATCACTGTCACTCCCCATAGTCTTATTGCCTTCTATAATCTCGATTATTGTGTCATGTGTGGCCACAAGTAGTTGGGTTCTTCCCAAGTCTCCTCTGGCCCCTCACCTGTCTCTGCATGGAAGCAGTGGATGAGACTTATGTCTCCTCATGTCTCTGTCACTTCTACAGTGAGGAAGTGTGTTTCCCCACAGACAGTTCAGGCCTCCATTCTTGACCAGAGAGTCTCCAGGGCCAAGACCACACCTGTGCCAATGACGTCCTCTTTTCTCCCAATTGTGCAGATTGGCGGAGCCCTAGGGAATCCCCTGATCATGCCCAGCATGGCCTCCGAGTGGCACAAACCGACACCATCCCCCATGTCACATCCTCCACCCTCCTTCTCACAGCATTTTCTCCATCTGCTAGGTGCTCATCACTGCCTGGAGACCATGTCTGAAAAGTCCCCGTTTGGGGGCTGAGAGGTCTGTCACCTCCTCCTCTCAGCCTCAAGCTGCAACTTGCTACTAATGCAAGCTTGGCTAATGCTGCTTTGGGCTGAAATACAAACACTCTGAGCATCTTGTGCTGAATTACAACCACTTACATGCCTTTTATTCCTTCTTTTAGCTAAATATTGGCTTCAAGTATCCACTGATAAAAGGTAAACTTTTTGTGTTATTCTAGAGGGCAATGTGAAGACCTGTGCATTGAAATTGTGGGAAGGCAATTAGTCATTTCTTTTATAAAAGGGCAGAGTTGTTAGCAGTCATAGTGAACAGTGGAATGTTGTCTATAGGAGTTGACCTTCTCTTTCTTAGAAGTTGAAAAAGCAGAGGTAGAATGGCTGTTTCTCCTCCTCCACTTCTAATTCTTTCTCATCCTCTTCCATGTGCCTTATGATGAGAAGTGCCACCACTGTCTCTCCTGCTCAGGTAGCTGTCTGTGGTTCACCCTATATTCCCACCTCTCCTTCATCCCACCCACTGGGTGGTTTGATCTCCAGATTCCTTCACCTTATCTCTGTCTCATCTTCCCAGTCTGACTCTGGTACCTACCGTCTCCTCCCTGGACAAAGGCAAATTCCTCCTCACTGGCCCCCTTGCCCATCTAATTCCTTCCCCACATTGCACCTATAGTGACCTTTGCAAAGGCCAAATCCACTTCAGAGCCTCTTGTGTTCATTCTTTAGCACATACCTCTCAGCTCCACACCCACCATTTACCCTCTGCTTTCTGGTACTCAGGGTGGGACTGCCAGCCAGACCCTTCAGGATCTGCATGAGGAAATGCTTTTCCCCTCCCTATGTGTCAGCTTCACCCAAGCAGTGTCATTGAACCTGTGATATTGTGACTTAAAATTAAAAAATGTCCCTGTTTCTGTCACAAACTTGCTAAAACTCAGAATTTCCATAATGGTGACAGCAATAAAGGTGTCTTTTGTTATGCTAATGAGATGACTTTTGGACTGCACCTAAAGATAGGGCTAGTTGCCAAAAGAACCAATCAGGTGATGAGAGGGTTAAAACTTTCATCTGACTCTGGTGAGAGAAGAGGAGCTGGAGGTTTAATCTACTGCCAACAGCTAATGATTTAATCAATCTGGCTTTTTCAATGAAGCCCCCCTAATAATGCAAAAGGTTGGAGTTCAGAATGCTGCAGATTGGAGAACACATGGAGATTTGGGGAGAGTGGTGCATCCAGAGAGCATGGAAGCTCTGTGCTCGTTCCCCACACCTTACCCTATGCATCACTTCCATCTGACTGTCATTGAGTTATATCCATTTATAATAAACTGGTAATCAGTAAGTAAAAATGTTTCTCTGAGTTCTGTGAATTATGCAGTAGCACATTAAACCAACCCAAGGAGGGTGTTGTTGGAACCTCCAATGTATAGCCAGTCTGTCAGAAGCCCACATGACAGCCTGGACTTGCTACTGGTTTCTGAAGTGGAGGGTGTGAGAGGCTGTTTTGTGGGACCTGTGGGATTGGACATTGTCTCCAGATAGACAATGTCAGGATTAAGTTGAATTATAGGACACCCAGCTGGTCACAGAGAATTTCTTGGTGGTAAAGGGAAACCCCTCAATTACCCAAGCAGTGACATTATGCCCTGGGCAGCAGGTGGGTGGAGACTCTGGCTTCTCTTGCTACTCTCAGAACCAGTCTGACACACACCTTCTGAGACCCCAGTACCAACTAGGCAGCATCCCCTCTTCTGAACCTCTAAGGGTCTCCTGAGTCCCCTCGTCCCTTTATTCCTCATGCCCCAGGTGGTAGCCATTTTCTGGAGTTATCTTTGGGTTCCCTCTAGTATTTTCTATTCTTTGAGCCCTTCAGTACTCATACTCCCTACATTAAATTCCCTCCTTTAAAATATCCAGTGAGATTATCTTGTCTTTATGACTGTACCCTAATTGAAGCAGCTCCAGAGAGCCTTCGGGACAAAGCGCTGGTGCTCTGGGCCCAAGACGACTTGGCCCCAGCGCATGCCTCCGTCTCATTTTGGACACTGTCCAGGTTGCACGCTGAACTCTAGCCTTACTATCCTGCTGCATTTGGCTGCAGACATTGCTCTCTCTAGCTCATCGTTTTGTACATGCTCTGCCTGGAAGCTACTCTATGCCCCACCTCGTTCTTATAACTCAGCTTGAGCATTTCTTCCTCTAGGAAGCTGGTCAACCTAAGACAGGGGCCCACAGTTAGATAAGGTGCCCCTTCTTTGTACTCCCCGGCACCCTGCATTTCTTCCATTATAGCACTTAATGCACTGCTTTGAAATTGTCAACTAATGTTTCTGATACCCCACTGAGGAGCACAGGTTCTATCTTCTCACTCTCTGTCTCTCGAAGTTTCTTCCTCATAATATGTGCTTGAAAATTATTTCCATAAGGAAGAGGAGAGAGAGGAAGCAAGGGAAGGAGAGGGAAAGAATTCAGTGTCCTGAGGTAACTTTCAGAGCCCCCAGTACACATTTCTGACCACAAAGTATGTTGTGGAATATATCCCCTTCTATAATAGCAGTATGATTTGAATGCCAAGTCCTTTTTGGTTCTAATCTGCAGCTGAATAGCTTTTCATTTCTCTGGTTGTTCATTTCCTGGCTGAGATGGACAGGACTAGCTAGCTCTATTGGCTCCAGCACTCAGCTCCAGACCAAGGCTCAGCTCTGTGAAGTGGTGACAATGAAAACAGCTTCAAAAGAGCAGAAGATGACCAAAACAGGGCAAGCCAGGAAAAGATGCTGCTGGGTCTGGCAACATTGTACAGCAGCAGGGTCCTGCACAGAGCCAGCCTGATGGTCCTGCTGAAAGAGGAGAAAATGAACTTCGGGCTCAGGAAGCCCAGCCAGCCTGAAGCAAAGGAAGGGAGGTTTGGAGAGGCGCTGGCAAGGACACATTTTTCATCATGTAATAGCTGTCTCCTTTCCCCAAGCTATTGCAAGGAGAGAGTTAACATTTCCAACACAGAGGCTCTAGCAATTATAATTTCCACTTTGCCCTCCTGTCCACTTGCCTTCTGGCTCTCCTTAGACTAAAAAAAATCACTTGAATTACTTTTTGTCTGTTCAAAGTAACATTTGAGAGAAGGACTTTTTTTCCTGTGTTGTTATATAGTATGTGTGCATGCGTGTGTGTGTGTGTGTGTGTGTGTGTGTGTGTGTGTGTGTAAAATGCCTCTCAAACTGCAATTGGTCTGAATTGCCAAAGCACTCAGTGTTTGTGGAAGAGCTAGCAGGAGCCAAGAGAAAAACAAGGAAAATCCTTCCAAGATTTTCTGGCCATAGCAGACTATTGTGCAGGGAGGGCAGAGAGGCCAGAGATGGGAAGGAGTTTGTCAAAAGCTACCCAGTGGGTATGCTGCTCAATGGCCAACCTAAGACAGGGGCCCAGAACTTCAGATTCCTAGTCCAGGGTGCTTGCATTACTAGGTGACACCTCTCTTTGATTCACAAAAACAGGATTTATTATTATCCCTGCAACCCCTGGTGCAAGTTCAATATCCCTTTACCTGATAAATTATTTATACTGAAATGTGTTCTTGGGAGGCCATAGTGAAGCCATATAAGCTGGGAACATCATTTAATTTATTACTGCTTGGATTCCCAACTGCTGCTGGTTCCGCTGTGGTCATTTTGAATGCCACATTTCCAGTTCCAGTTTGACATTCTGCTTTGGCTGAGGGCCAGCTTTTATGGAGTGCTGTATAGGGCACTGCAAGGTCTACAAGAAAGCACCATGGACCTGCAAGGCCTCCCCCAGCCCTCACTCCAGTGTCTCCTGGCCTTCTCAGGATGCCAGACCAATGTTAGTTTCAGAGTCAGACTCCAGTTCCCAGCACTGTACAGAATGCTTTGTAAAGGCAACTCATTTCACTCTCTCAACAAACCAGCAAAGTAAGCATTCCCCTGGTCCACAGGTGCAAGAAGGCTCTGGGGAGTCATTACCTATAACCCATCGACCAACACACCTCAGCCCAGATTCAGGCTCATATTCACATTTGTCATATTGGGAAGCCCCTGCTTGTTCCAGCCACTTCACTGAGAGGTGGTGAAGCCCTATGGTTAAGAGCAGAGGTTACTTCCTGGATTAGTCACCTAACCACTGTGCCTCAAGTTGCATCATCTGTAAAATGTAGATATTGTGAAGATTAAATGAATTAATGGGGCTTGGAGCAGTTCATAGTAAGCATTTGAGTAAAATGCTATGGCTCGTTAACCACAGGGCCAGGTAGCTATCTTGGACACATCACCAAAAGGTATTTTAGTATCCTTCACAAATGTATCTGAAGCCTAAAAAGGAAGCCATAAGCTCTTTGTGTCCAGAGCCCAGACTCAGGTTTCTAGTCACCATTCTGTTACTCACTAGTCATGTCATTGAAATTCTTTGAGCCTCAGTTTTCATATCTGTCAAATAAGGACAATGATTCCTATCCTGTTTGCTTCATGATTGTGCCATGAGAAGTGAAATAGCATTGTGTTCTTATTATATGATAATGATGATGATGAAGAGCAACCAAGGAACTCACAGGTGCCTCAGGTCCTAACTGTAATATCTGCAACTGGTCAGAGTCTCCAGTGTCCTCAGCCAAGCTGCACAGGGTGTCTGAGGAAGCACGAACTCCTGCCAAGGACTTCCATTGGCCTAAATCAACTAATTCCCCATTTCCCCTATGCTGAGCCATTGATGCATAAGTGGGAAAGTGAAATTGTTCTTCCCTTGGCCAAGAAGACTTTCTTCTCTTCCCATCTTGACCTCCATGACCTCCTGCTTGTTCTCCAAATCCACTTCCAGCATTGCTTCCTCTGAGAATAATTCCTGAGCCTTCCTTAGGCACTGCTTCTTCCATGATCCCTCCCACTGGACTTCAGAGATCAGCCAAGACAGGCTGCCATGCCAGCAAGAGGTTATGGGCCCAGAAAGTGGGTCATCTCTCCCAGGCACAGGTCAATGGTGCCGGGATTGCCTCTTCAGCCAAGGCCAACTCCTGAGACTTCTGGTAGGACATGGGGGTGGAAGTTTACAGGCATTTCTGTGGCAGCCATCAACTAAGTTTCTTTTTGTTGCCCAGACACAAATAAGACTTGTCCAAACTTTCTACCAAACTAAGGAGAATCTCAGTTCTCCTTAGATGAGAGCAAAGAGCACCCTCTTTCATTTTACCTATAGGGAACCAGGAGCCCGGCAGGAGACCCACAGAGAAGATGTTCATATACAAGAAGCAGCCAATGCCATCTCTGAAGAGAATGATGTCTAATGCCTGGAGAGAGGATGCTTCCTTAACTACTAG
The DNA here is from genome assembly GCA_004027375.1 of Macroglossus sobrinus. Classification (NCBI taxonomy): domain Eukaryota; kingdom Metazoa; phylum Chordata; class Mammalia; order Chiroptera; family Pteropodidae; genus Macroglossus; species Macroglossus sobrinus. The sequence goes on from PVKZ01000539.1 coordinate 20,220, forward strand.
CCAAATGTAAAATGGGTCGTATCTTAGCCCAGTGGTACTCAACCTTACCTATGTGTGAGAATCACCTGGCGAGTTTAAAAATAGCAGCAACTGCAACCAATTTTTAATCAAAACCAGACCTCTGAGGTGAGTTCCAGACACATGGTTCTTTGAAGTTCCTGGGTGATTCTGATGTACAACAAGGTCAATACTCACCTTAGTGCTGGAGTCCCTTTCTCATCTTCCTGAGTACAATAAGGATTTGTCCTATAGCTAAAGAACTTAGGAAGATCAGCACTCAGCCTGGGCCATGTCTATAGCTGGTCAAAGAGTACATCGGGATGGCTATTTCCATAAGAGCACATAATGCAAAACCATTCAGTACAGTGGGAAAATATTGTCCATGAAAACACCAAGAAATTGAAAAGGTGCCCAAGCAGATGTGGGAGATCCAGACTCTAGACCCCATTACTTTCCCCTATCTCACTGATAGAGAATAGCAAATATTCATCGGGCCTATCTCTCAAGGTATTTCTAACTCCAGAATGGGACCACAGATAATAAAACAAATTGCAACTTATAAGGCTTTCTACAACAATAAATTATTATATTAGATTACAGTTGTCACTGCTCTGCTGGTTTTGTGGACATAAAACACATGCAACATAAAAACAAACAGTTGTAAAAGAAATTCCTCTGTTAGACTAATTTTCACACAGAAATTAGGTATGTAGACTTTACTGGATCCAGGCCACAGACACACTTAAATCACACCACTCCAACCCCTTGCAAAGTGAACCACTCCAGTGCAACTGGTTAACCTAACCCCAGTTAACCTAGCCACATGTGTGATAGGGCAACTTCTCTACCAATGTTTTCTTGAACAGTAAATCTCTCTTCAATCACCTATCGCCTCCATCAAGAGCCAAGTGTGGAGGAAAAGCAGGCAGAGAGGCTGAGTTAGAGAAGTGAAAGCTGGCAGTCTAAGACCTTAGAACATGATCAACCAGGGAGATACAAAGGCTCAGACCCCAGAGTGGGGCCAGCAGGGTAAGAATCATCGTTCCTCTGAGGTTGAAACCCCCAGGCCTGACTTGTTCTTCACTTCAACTGAAGTGTCAGGGGACTCCATCTTGGGCAACATTCAGAGCCACCTTTGTCCCCTCTTTCTTAACTTGAGAAAGTTACCACATCAAAGTTACCCAGTCTCAAACTTATATCTTTTACTCAGTCCCACCCAGCTCTGACTTACCAAATAGGTGACCAGCAACATTGAGGCAAAGACACCTTAGCTTCTGCTATTAGTCTGCTCAGGGTTGCCTTAAACAACATAAACTTGTGTTTTCACAGTTCTGGAGGTTGGAAGCCTGAGACTAAGGTGTCAGATCTCTAAGGCCTCTCTCCTGGTCTCCCAGATGGTCCTTTTCTCCCTGTGTCCTCACATGGCTTTCCCTCTGTATGTCTGCATCCTAATCTCTTCTTACAAGAACACTGGTCATATTGGATTAAGACCCATCCTAAGTGTTTCATTTTAACTTCATCACTCTTTAAAAGCCTACTCTCCAAATGCAATCACATTCTGAGGTGCTGGTAGTTAGGACTCCAACACACTGTGGGGACACAGTTCAGCCCACAACACTGCAAACTTTATAATTGCCTTCAGATATCCCTTTGCTTTACTTTCACTCCATTACAGTCTGGCTGCTCATACTTGTATCCTGGGCCTTTAGTCATGGTCATCTATCTTGCTAGGAGCCCTCACCCACTTTCAGACTGACTTTACTCCTGCAAGTCATAGGACAGAGTTCCACCTTTGTTCTGACCTCTGTCCAAGGTCTTAGACTGAGTCCTCCTTAGTTCTTTTAAAAAGAGTGTGGACATTTTGCCAAGAACCAGTGGTTTGAGTGCGTGCTCTTGGCTACAAATTCATGATCCAGCAGTCTTTCTGTAAGAATTCTATAGTTTGGATGAGGGAGAAAATAAGTGGCCTTTTGACTGATTTTCCTTGGCAATGGAGTTAGACAAAGAAAAAGTCCAGAATATTTATACATTTAGCAACAAATGTTCATGGATACATAAAGAATCTATTTCTCAAGAGACATCTGATATACTGAGAGAGAAAGATGATACACCTATGGAATCTAGAAGTTCCCTCAGGGTGTTTGTGATAATATCATGACACCTTACCCCAGACAGGTAAAGCCAAAACCACCATTCCCAGGCACGATCTGAGCATGGGGAGTTAGGGGTCAGGAGGATGAGTAGTTAAAGAACAGTCGTTTGTTCTCCAGAATTTCTGCCACCTTCCCAATAGTCATCCTAGCATTAGATGGATATCTTCCAGCTTGCAGTATACTTGCTTCTTTAGCCATCGTATGGGGCCAGTAATGTAATATTCATTCATTCATTTATTCAACACACCTGAATTATGTATTACCTTCTCAGCCTCATGCTAGAGATTGAAAAGAAAACGATAAAAGAAACACTCTCTGTTCTCAAGAGGAAGTTTTAAGAGGTTCCTGAGAGAAGACAACAATTAATGTTAGGCTAGCTGAAGAGCCAGGAAATCTTGCACATGCACATGTGTTCAGTGTCCAGGGCCAGCAATGGTTCTAAGCCTTGAGTGAAGTAGACCCTCCTGGACAGCACATCCAGAAAAATGAAGGTGATGCAGGCTCCAGGATGTGAAGGCAGGCTTGAATTCCAATGAGGCTTTTCCCAGGGTACACCAGAGGTGGCATTGGCCCAACCACTCCCTGGACGCACACCTGGCCTGTCTCTGTATCCTGCAGGATGTGGTACCAAATATTAGGGCCATCTGAGGTTCTGAAGAATGAGGTTCAGAGCATGGAATGGACTCAGGTGGCTTGAGGCTCCTCTTAGATGAGTAAGCACATATAGGGCATCTGAAGGTCAAGCCATCCTGTGCCTGGAAGAATGCCATGTTCCATGTGCAAGACTGATTTCTTTAAGAGCTGCTCTATTTCTTCATAGAGTCCTGCCAGCATAATCTATACTAAGAAATGTTTGATGTGCCCTAAAGTGGAACAATTTTCTTAGACCTACCCATGTATCAGCCTATGTGCTTTGGCCTAAAAGGGAGTATTAAGCAAATTCTAAACCTATCAGAGGCATATTAGTTGGAGATCTCCAAAAAAAGAGAAACAATTGGATTTCTCTGTCTCTGTCTCTGTCTCTGTCTCTGTCTCTGTTTCTCTGTCTCTGTCTCTCTGTCTCTCTGTCTCTCTCTGTCTCTGTCTCTGTCTCTCTCTCTCTGTCTCTCTCTGTCTCTGTCTCTCTCTGTCTCTCTGTCTCTGTCTCTGTCTCTCTCTCTCTCTCTCTCTCTCTCTCTCTCTCTCTCTCTCTCTCTTTCTCTCTGCCTGCTGAGAGTGAGAGATTATAAGGAATTGGCTCATGTGATTATGGAGGTTGCAAGTTCAAACTCTGTAGGGTTAGCTGACAGCTGGAGACCTAGCAAAGAGTGCCAGTTCAAGTCCAAAGGCCATCTGCTGGAAGAATATCTTCTCTCTTAGGGAGGTCAGTCTTTATTCAATTTAGGCCTTCAACTGATTGAATGAGACCCACTCACATATGGAAGGCAATCTGCTTTATTCAAAATCCATCCAAAAAAACACCTTCACAGAAATATCTAGAATAATGTCTGCCCAAATATCGGGGCACCATGGCCTAGCCAAATTGACACATAAAATTAACCCTTTCAAGAGATCTATAACCAATAAACATGAACACAGAGGAGCTTCACTCAATAAATAATTTTTGAGTAAATAAGGAATCAATTTCTTCAAATAGGCCACTCTGAGGCCATTCTGAGGCCACTCTGTGAATTTTGAGGTCCCTGGAGTGGGTTCAGTAGGTTATCCCAACACTTTTTAAAATTTTATAAAGCAATCTTGGTGCACCCAGATTGCCCTGTTTTGCTTCCTTCACAAACAGAACAAGGGTCCCCTCAGGACTGACAAGTTTTCTGAGAAGTTCAGGGCATTAGTTCTCATCTATGACTGCCCAGAGAACATGGGATTCTACCTTAAGATGGAGGTACAATGGATAGGGCATCAGGTCTGAGGATCAGTTTATGGCCATCTTGGCTTCATCAGGTGGGTACTCATCAGATTCTGAGATCCCTTTCCTGGTGGCCACATATTTTCAAATGTACCAGTCTTTTGCTCCCTTGCTCCTAGATCCACCCCCTGCTTTGTTCCCATTGCAGGGTCTGACCCTACAAACTACATATCTCAGGCTCCATTGCCAATTGTGTTCAGTCAATGAGATACCAACAGGAGAATGAAGGAAAGGGGGATCTCAACAACCAGAGTATATTTCCTGCCCTCCCACCTCTCCCTATGCCTGGAACATGCTCTGGTGGTGACTGAGTGACCCCTACTCCCACTGATACCCCCTCCCTCTCTATCCAGCTCCTGCCAGGCAACCCCTGCTTTCGTTCCAGCTCCAGCTGTGGAATGTCAGGCTCCTGAGCTCTACAAAGTGTGTCTTTAGCCCCAGGAGGTCTTGAGCCACTCATGAGTTTACAAACAAGCAATGAGAATGTGAGGGTTGCCTAGAATACCCACCTCATCCTCCATTCTAAGTGATATATTGCTATACTTCATAGTGGTTAGCAGAGTGGACTCTGGAACAAAGATGGGGATTTGAATCTGGCCACATCCTGACTATGTGACCTGGAGCAAGTTACTTAATCTCTTCATTCCTCTGTTCCTCATGTGTTAAATGAGAATAATGACAGTGCCTAATTTATAGGCTTGTTGTACCGATGAAATTAGTTAAATTATGGCACATAGTAGGTGTCAATTATTTGAATATCTACCTCTTTGAGCCTATATTCTGCCCAGCAAATGGGATCTTCCCTGTCCATCAGGGTCCCCAGGGCAGGTCTGGCTCCAAGCCTGGCTCTTTTTTCTCCCTCCCTGCTTTATAATACCAGCCAAGGCCAGCCTACCCCTAGTACTGGAGTTCCCATTATCAGAGGAGCCATGAGAGGAACTGGGGATGTTTCATTTCAAGAATGTTTAACTCCTGGAGACCATGACGAATGTTTTCTGTTTTATCCCCATCCAGCCTTTCATGGAAGAGAAACTGTTCATTTATTAGTTTCCTTTACAGGGGATAGAATCAGAATCAATATGTGGAAATTATAAGAGGCAGATTTTTGCCTTAAATGAGAAGAAATTGTCTATCAATGAGAATTGTCTAAAGATTATGATGAAGAGTTCCCATTTACAGGGAGATATTCACAGGTGTTACAGAGGGAATTCAGGCTTTGCATGGGAAGATGACCAAGGTCTCCCTGCAGGTCCTTTTCAGCACTGGGCCTCCAGTGACCTATTAATTAGGTGTCTGGGAAGTTCTCTTTTTGAACTATTTCTGATCAAAGGGGAAATGAATGCTATCCCAGCTGCTCTGGGACCAGTGGGTTGGGCTTCCATTCTTCAGATGCTGAGAGGATATTTGAACTAACCATGAGCAGTGTTTCCTCCTGTGCTCCCTTTACCATATTACCCAGGACTTTAGGTCCATAAGCATCCTGCCTTCATTGCCCCCAGGGAGGGCAAAAACAGCAGAAGGCAGAAAAGAAATGAGGCATATTTAGGTGTTTTGCATTTCAAGACTGAAGCTTAAAAATACAAGAAGAAAAAGGCTGAAAAAATTCTCCCTTCCCATATCCCAGATGAGCATTCACTATGCTGGGATGGGCAAGGAAAATCAAGGGGAGGCAAAGAGCAAAGGGCTCCTTCCATCCTGTTCCCTGGGCTGAACCCAAGGGGTTAATGCAGCTCTGTATAAGCTTGGGCCTTCAAGAGAAAAATGGCCCAAACCTCAGAACTGCCCATTCAGTGTTCCATAGCAGAAGCTTTGTCTACAGGGGAATGTAACTGGGCAGGTGGGCCATGATGAAATCACAGGTCCCATGTGTCACATTGCAGCACAAACATGTCAGTGGACATACTAAGGGAAGCCTGAAGTACAGATTCCCTGGGCCCAGAAAGTGGGACACAGTAGAATGTCTCTCAGACACCCAGAGATGACCCCAAAGTGGCAGCGGGAGCTGGTAGATCCAAGGGTGTCCTATAGGCAGTGAGGAATGGACTGATGACGAAAGACTAGAGAAACACCAGGATATCCCAGCATACACAGCTCATAGATGATAACTCCACATGCCTCCCTCTTGACCCCTGACACCTCCAGCCTGTGAGGGCCCTGGCATTTGGATGCAACCTCAAGAAAACAGAAAACTCAGACTTGACAGAGGCAATGTCTTTTGCCACTTAGTAGAATAGAAATTTGACATAGAAATTAAGTTCATTTATAAGAAAATAAAATGTGATTTCTTACAAGAGGAATTTGTGGGGATTCTTACCTGCTCCAGCCCTCCCAGGGAAGCCTGGAGCTCTCCTGCTGGAACAGTGGGTGATTTGTTTTGCAGGCTGCAGTGCTTGTCAAGACGTTGTGAGATCCAGGCCCTGGGAATCAGCCGAAATGCAACAAAGGGAGAGTGTCAGAAGGCTGTGAGGCCGGGTGCATAAGTCTTCCTGGGTCCTCATCAGGAGCCAGCGTGGGCTCCTGCATGAGAGGCTTCCAACCAGGCCAGCTGCTTCATAACATTCTTCTGTAGCAAATGGGCTCAGAGCCTCCCAGCTGTCAGTCCTCCAGGCCTGCAGAGGCTGCTGCTGCAGCAGCAGCTACATCACTTCCCACTGTGAAAACAATATAAGCTGAATCCAGACAAAACCTGAAAGAGTAGAGTTCCTCTTAGATGATTTCTTGCTTTCTGTCTACAGCTTTTTCCTAGCTGGGGCTCTCTAGCTGCCTCTTGCTGCTCCCAGGCTATACTCTGATACCATTCACAGGCCAGCCCTCCTCAGATGCCTCACCTCTGTCTTCATTAAACCCCAAGTTTACAGCCACAGCCCTTACTTTCACCGTGCATATAGAGCCTGGTGTACTCAGTACCTACTTGTTTCCTCCCCATCTGAAGCAGCATTAAGCCTACTTCTTCACCCTAACATCACCATACAAGTAAATGACACAACCCTTCTCATACTCAGGAATAAGCCTTGATTCTTTTCCTCCCATCACTGGTCTGCTCTCTATATTGGGCCCAATCCTGCCAACTCTTCCTTCAAAATATATCCCAATTCATCCATCCCCTACTTGTTCCTCTGCCACCACCGAAAATCAAGACATCTGCTATCTCTCTCCTGGCCTATTGTAAGAAGTTCCTACCAAGTCTCACTAACTCTGATTGTGTGCCAATAATCCCCTCTCACAGAGCAGCCAGGGAAATTGTTTAAAACATAGCCATGATTACACCACATTCCTGCTGGAAACCCTTTAATGGTTTACCATGGTGTTAGAATAAAACCCACACTCCCAGCATGACCAGTAGGTCTCCAGGATTTGCCGTCTGCCCTCCTCTCAAATGACCCTCTGGCCATTCTGCTCCCCATTCCCTTTGCTCCAGAAACCCTGGCCTTCTGTCCCTTCTTCAGAAATAGCCCACTCCCTCCTCTGGGCTTGATAGCTGCTGATCTCTCTACCGAGAAGGTTCTTCCCCCAGATCTCTTTATGCCTTCTTATCATTAGTCAGCTCTTAGGGCAAATGGTACCTCCTCAGAGAAAACTTCCTTGACCATTGTGTCTAGGGAAAGCCCCATCCCTTTCCTTGTCTCTCAATGGTCCCTAAATTGGGACATACACTTTTGGGTGCCAAAGATTGTCACTGAGATTTTTCAATGAGGCACAAGAAGAAAGTGATAGAATTTCTACTCCAATTATTTTGTACTCTTCTTTAATAATATTTTTATTTCATACATGTTTCATAATGCATTACTAAAGTGGCACATGTATATTATTTATAAACAATATATATGTCTAAGTGTATGTGTATATATGGCAAGTATTCAAAATATTTTGATAAACATACAATTTAAAAAGTTGGGAACTGCTGCTGTACTATAACACTCTATTTCATTGTCTTTTTGTCACCACTAAACAACATCTTCCTTTGTTTTATTTATTGGTTCTCTCCTCTCTAGAATGTAATCTCTCTTATTCGTGCTGTTATCCATGTGACCAGCACTAATAACTTAAATGTTGATATATATGTCAGCTTCTAGGTTGACCACATAGCATGTACTCATCAACATTTGTTGAGTGGATGAATACATAGAACCTTCCCGTGACTTAGGGGAAAGACATCCAGCTAATTCCAACACCTTTCTACACTTAGGATGGTGGCGAAAAATCTCATAATGAGATGCGTACAGATCGACTGCTTCTGAAAAACTGCCAAATTTCTGGGGCTCTTAGCTCTTTTCCAGATCATTCCCCTGTATCCATCTGCAGAGTCATAGTGTATTCAGGTAACCTAGGTCCCAGAACCAGGAGAATAGCCCAGAAAGTCATGAACTAGTTTAATGCACTACAACTTCCCATGAACATTTGCCTCAAATCACATCTTTAAGATTGTAAGTCAATGTTCTAGTCCCAGCTCGGCTATTAACTATTTTGAGGCTTTGTGTAAGCTCCTGACCATCTCCAATTCCATACCTTAGGAGTGCTTGGTCCACAGGAGGTTTTCTTACTTTGTTATTTAGAAATAATTTCAAAATTTATAGAACAGTTGCAAGAAGAGCACAAAGAACATGTATGCATACACTTTTACTGAGATTTGCCTATTGTACACATTTCCCCTACTTGTTGTATCACTTGTTCTCTTTTCACACACACACACACACACACACACACACACACACACACACACGTATTTTTTCCAAATCATTTCAGAGGACATTCCATACGAGATACCAAATGCTTCTGTGTGTCTTTCCTAAGAATAAAAATATTCTCTTATAACTACATTATAACTACAGTGCAGTTAACAACTTCAGTAAGTTTAACATTGAAAATAACACTTTTATCTAATTTGCTACCAGCACTGTATTTAAAAAACATATTCAGCAGTAGCACTCCTTCAAATGAAACCTTCCTTGTGCTCCCAACGTACAACACAGATGGAAATAAAAGGCTCACTTGAAGTAGGAAGCAGCAGAAGGGCCATGTAACAAATTACAGACTTGGTGGCTTGAAACAACACCAATCTATTATTTTACACTTCTGGAGATTGTAAGTCCAAAATCAGTCTCACAGGGTTAAAGTCAAGATGTCACAGTGCTGATTTCTTTTGGAGTCCTGAGGGAGAATCCATTTTTCTGCCTTTTCTACTTATGGAAGTCTTGGCTCATGACTTCGTTCTCACATCTCCTACTTTTTCTTTGACCTCCTTGTCTCCCTCTTTATAAGCACCTTGCGATCACATGGAACTCATCTGAATAATATGGGAGAATCTCCCATGTCAAGATCCCTAATTTAATCACATGTGCAAGTCTCCTTTACAAAGAAGGTAACATTCACAGGTTCCAGGGGTTAAGGAATGGCCATTATTCAGCCTACTTCAGGTTATATATGAGCAGGTTGTAAATCGCACAAAGGCACCAAAGATTCCTTCTGTGGTTTGTGTGCCAAATTCTGTGCCTTTTCTTTTGGAAAAATCAACCCCTGTCTGATGCCAGGCGTACCCTCAGAGGAAAGCATCTTCTCTCTGCTTTTAATACTTTGCACAAAGGCTCCATGTAGGTCAGCTGGTGGCCAACTCTGTCACCCCCTCTTTCCTTCCAGGTTCCCAGGGACTTCTTTTGAGCAACGCTTAAATTTCTAGGATCTGTTTAAAACCCCAGGACCCACTGTTAATATGCTTTCTGGCTCTGATGTACCACTCTTTAATATTACATCAGAATGGGTCCCAGGGCACCTGAAGAACATCTGTGTAAACTGTGACTCAGACACAAAAGGAGTTCCTGTGAGTCAGCCAGCCCTACCACAATAGGAGCCTCTAAAACTCACGAACCCTGAGCTCCCCGTGGTTCGTGGTCCTGTCCTCACTCTTTCACCTTCATGGTCTCCCCAAGCAAAGCTGTCAGCATCCGTCACTCACTTAGCCAGTTGCTGACCCAAGATCCATCATGATTACTTCTGATTGGCTACCCAGTCCTACTTTTACTGAGACATGCTGAGAGTCCCCAGGAATCCTTGAAATATATCTGGGAGAGGCCTCCCTTCACCACATGCCATCCTACCCTGGGTTCCTCACCCTGTGGCTCAAGTACCTATACTCCAGATGTGTAGTGCCCTGGGGACACCTCAGGTCTAGTAGGACATCCGGGAACCTCAAACTAATTGACACATTGGGGTACCTGTATGAGAAGAAAGATGTAGTATGAGAAACTGAAGAATGTTTTTAGCAACACAGCCTTGCTCTGTGGCTGTGTCAGCAGAAACTATTACTGATCTGTCCCTTCTCAAAGCCACCAAGTCATCCTTGTCCTTCTGGAGGTGGCACTAGGAGGGCCTCTGCTTTCCCAGGTTTACTTGCCCCTATGTCTTCATAATTGTGGTTAGTTCAATGATAATGACTCTTCTTTTTCTCTTCCCTCTCCCCTTCCCCATTCCCCCTTCTTATCTTCCTGCTCTTTCTCTTCCTCCTCCTCTTCTTCCTAAGGATGTTATATCCTGGCTTAGAGAATCTGTGTATCTTATTTCTAATGTAGAGTCCCTTCATAGCTACAGTCCTATGTCTCCTGTCTGCAGGATAGCTGGACCACCAAGTTTCTTCTGAATCATACTGTGGACCAGATTCAGTCCAGAGGACCATGATTCAGTCCAGAATGCTCTATTCTGTAATAACACCTGTATGTATCTCCTGGTATTTTTCCCACAGACATCCAGTGCCCCAGCTCCCATCAAGACCTGTCCTTTCTTCATATCCCCAAGGCTCATTCCAGGGCTGCCACAAATAAGCAGCAAGCTCTGGGGAGGTAAGCTCTCTCTAAAGAGAAAGCTACTGCCATTCCACCTGACCCCTGGAAGAACACACTTCTCAGATGCCATGACTATCAACCCCATGGCCTCCTACCTGCAACCCCAATACACATGGGCCAGCATATTGTGTCTCAGCACCTCCTCCCACATGGCTAGGCAGCCCCTGCTCTGCATTAGGACTGACATGGCAGAGCCCCAGGGAACCCATCAGGCTGTTCTCTGCTGTTGATGGGCCAAGACTAGGGACCCTGTGCTTGGGAGGTTTTAGGGTTTAAAAAACAAATGTGAGGAACAACCACTCATGGGCAATGTGCCTCATTTAGGATTGAGGTCCACCCACACCTCTACCAAGTTTTGATGCATCTCAGCCGCCAGAAGAGTGAAGGTAAGAGTTCTTGATGTGCCAACAATCTGATTTGTTCCTTTACCTCTGGAGCCAGAATTCAAATTTTGCCCATTTCATAGACAAAGAAATTAATGCCTTTCAAGTTTTACCTTTTCTTCTTTGAGGAATCAAAAGATTTATTTCTAGAATCAGATTTATGTTAAGGCTTTTAAAATTACCATGCAAATGAGTTTCCTCTCTAAAAAAGCAACAGAGACCTGACAAACCTGCTAAATTGCTCCCTGACCAGTGTTAAATTAATTTAAAGGCTGAGGGTATGGTTACATCAAGAAAGAGGCGGGCTGGCACTGCTAGGATGCTGGACTCGATGGTGAGGTGGAAGAAGTAGCCAAGCACAGAATACAAAACCATCAGGGGCAGGTATGGAGTTTACATTGCACTCCCAGGATTATGAGCGGGCCTTGGAGGGGTTTGTACACAAAAGTGATGGGATCTGATGTATCTTTTAAAAAAGTCATCGAGCTGCTATGCAGATGGTCAGGATGAGAGAAGGCAAATGTGGAAGCAGAGAGAACAGAGTCAGGTTGTCTAGATGAGATGATGATATCTTGGCCCAGGGTGCTAGTGGCAGAGGACAAGAAGTGGTCAGACTCAGGGTTTATTCCAACAGCAGTGCTACTAGGACTTGCAGATGGGTGGCATGGGGAGTAAATGATATAAAGCATTTGAGGAGTAGTCATAGGGTGTTTCAGCCTAAGCAACAGGGGCTAGTTACTGAGATGAAAAGAGCAGAGAAGGGACATGTTAAATTTGAGACCATGGATATGCAGTGCTGGGCTGTCACGGAGGCTGAATGAGTATAGCTGTAACTCAGAACAATTCCCCCACTGGCTGCTGCACTCCAGAGGCAACCAGGGGCAATTCTGCTTTGAAAACAAGTCTCTGTACTCCCTACCTCAATCCTGGGAGAGAGATCACCAGAACTGGCTTTGGTATCAATATGCAGAAAGGGATCTCCTCAATGGCATATTCTTGTCTTAAAGTTGGGCCAAGACAGAGGAATCAAGATGCTGACACTGCTCTTGGAATCATGGTCTGGCTACCTGGCTGAGCACTACAACCATCTCACCTGAGCCGTCTCAAACTTTCATGTAACTTGGCAAATATTATTATTCAGAACTTTCTCTGAGGTTGACTATGTTCTAGGCAGTAGAGGTTAAAAAAAATGAATGTAACAGTCTTGTGGGGGAGACACTCTTGAATGTAGCAAAGGAAAACATATTAACTGAAAGTATAAGCAGGATGCATTGGGAATGTACAGGGGAGAGAATTCATTCTGCCTGGAAGGATCAGAGAAGCTTCGTCAAGGAAGTGTTATTTAATCTGGCCTTGAAGGATGATGAAGTGGATAAAGGTATTTTTGTTCAATGAAATAGCAGAATAAAGAAACATGATTGTTAAAACATGTAGTCAGTGGGTGAAGCCCAGGATGCTTGGAGAAAAAAGAAGAGTTTGAGTGGCAGATTGCATCTTCCATTGATGGCTGCACCAATATATATATCATCTGACTTGCTCTTCTCACAATATGACATTGATACTCCTCTATCAAGAGATAAGAGTCTTTGTTCCCTCTCCTTATACTTAGTAGAACTTTGAAACTGTCTTGACCAATAGAATATGGTAGAAATATGGTATGCAGCTTCCAAAGCTAAATTATTAAAACATTGCAGCTTCTACTTAGCCTCTTGGATCATTCATTATAGGGGAAGCCTACTGCCATGTATGAAGACACAGAAGCAGTCCCGTGGATAGAAACTGAAGACTCCAGGCAACAGCCAGTACCAGCTCACCAGCCATGTGAGTAAGCCACTTTGAAAATGGATCTTCCAGGCACAGTCAAGCTTTCAGAAGATTCCAACAGTCATCTGACTGCAGCTGACCTCTGACTGCAACGTGAGAGACCCCAAGCAAGAATTACTCTGCCAAGCTGTTTCTGAAGTCTTGATTTACATAATCCAAGAGAAGAGCATAATAAATGTGATTGTTTTAAGCCATTAAATTTTGGTATAGTTGGTTTTTGCATCCATAGTAACTGGAATAGCTTGAAAGAATTATAGAGGACACTGAATGTCCTGCTAAGTAGTTTGTTTTATTATTCACAAAACTAAACACTACTGCTATTTTCTGGGTGGTGAGTTACGTGATTTGGCCCATACATCTTAGAAAGACCATTCTGACAATTTGAAGGATGGAATGGAAAGAAGAGAAGAGGAAATGGAAAGGAGCAGCCAGTGAGGATAGTGAAGCAGTTGGTAAGAATCTAGGGAGGAGATGAAAGTTTATGCTAGACATGGGAAATAAAAAGGTCAAAGACTCTGGGGGCTGTGAGGTTAGTAGAATAGTGAAGGACTCAGAATGTGAAAAGAAAAAGAAAGTTGGAAGAAAGATGGTGTTAATAGTGATTCTGAGGGTTCTAGTTTGGTAGACTAGAATTTAGTGATATCTTTAATGGGATAAGATTTGTTCATTTAAAAAAAAAAAACAAGCATAACTTCTTGCAAAGCAAGGTTCAAACGTTGGCCTCTTTCTAGGACTGGCCGGGTTTCCTTGTGGCTCTTTACCCTATACCCCTTGGGAGATGGCCACCCACCAAAGCTCTATACATCTCCAGAGCCGCTTGATTGGACACCCTAGCTCTGGCCCTACCCTGTTCAGAGTACCTGGCCCATGTTGGCTACAGATTTGTCTCTGTAATCATCCTTTCCCAAATGTTTCCAACCCTTCAGCAAATCTTCCCAGCTCTACCTCCAGAATGTAACTACTACTGTTTCCATCTTCACAAAGGCCTTTCTCAAGTCCCATAAAATCTTACCTAGAAAAATGCTGCATTCTCCTAACTAGCCCCCTTCTTCTTGTTTTGTTTTGCATAATAGAAATCAGGTTATGTCACCCCTGGGCTTAGAATAAAACCTTGGCTTCCCATTGTGCTTACAATAAAAAACAAACTCCACCCCATGGCCTCTGAGGCCACACATCAGGTCCCATCTCTCTGCTTTTCCTTTGACCCTCTCCTAGTTAATCACTCTGTCTGGCCCACTCACCCTCTTTCTGCTCTTCGAACATGCCAAGCTCCCTTCTGCCCCAGGAACCTTGTGTGGTTTTTTTTCTCCATTTGGAGTTTTTTTTAAGTTGGAGTTTGGGAGGAAACCCAATAAAGCACTCATCTTCTCAACTTGCGTCTGAATAAGCAGAAATAAAACAAAACAAAAAATCAGTGAAAGAAGATCAAAATGTTTCTTTATTACAAAGAAAGGCTATGTTGGAGAATGTAACATAAGGTGAAAGCCGAATGACCTGCAAACTATACCCCAGAATCAGCACAACCTCTCCACCCTCACTGCACAGGTAAATCTCACCAAGATATAGGACCCAGAGCATGGAGGGATGGGGCCAAAGCCCTGTACCCCATAGGCAGCTTGCTTTCAAGATGGAAAAGGAGAGGAGAATAAGCTGTGGGCAGAAAAAGAAAGGGTTTGGGGTACATGGTTGATTCTTCCTAACTCTATTAATTAGATCAGCCCCACTACCTGCCCTAGGTGCTGTGTGGAACCAGTCATAGAGAAGGCAGGAGTGTGATGCTGCATCAGGAGCAGAGAAAGTGCACCTCCCAGTGATCAGGGTCTCTAAATGCCTACCTCATTCTCATTCTCAGGTCTCAGACAGACCTTTGCTGGCAACTCCATACAAAAGACAACCCCTACCCCTGCTCACACACACACATACTAAGTCTCTACTTCATCTTCACAAACCAAAGTTATTTATTTGCATCCTGTAGACGATCAGTCATCACCACTAGAACATGCGTTCTGTGATGTCAGTGGTCTGTCATCTGGTTCAGTACTGCAACCCCAGTGCCTAGAACAGTGTCTGGCACATAGTAGGTGCTCAGCAAGGAATTTTTAATGAATTGACAAAATAGGAGCAGGAATTCCTGAGCCTAAATCCCTTCAGTTGTAGCCTGGAGCTGAGGGCTTATGAGCCTCTCAATCTCTGGAAGCAGGTCCTCACAGAGCCAGTGAGGTGCGGGGAAGCGGCAGTCTTGTGAGAGCATTCAAGAATGTGAGTGTGCGTGGTGAATTCACACATTTACTACCAATCTGAAAGCACTAAGCCCATTCTTACAAGAGCAGATACTATTTTAAGAGACATTTTGCAGCTAGCTACCATGACGACAATGTCTCACCTATCTCCTTTACTTGGAGACTCAGAGCACTGAAAATATTATGCAATTGGTTTCTTCAGTGTGGGCTCTAAGCTTTCTGAGGTGTATTATGTTTCAAATGAAAAGAAACAGCAAGATAAACCATTGCCCCTGTTTCCTTTCCAGAAAAAGCTGATTTTTCTTGGTTCCTGGCAACCCGTAGAGGGTTTAAATGATAGAGAAGCCATCACTCTGGGCCACTCTGTAAAATATCTCTTCTCTAACTCTGACAAAGGAAATGCGGCTAGGGCAGGAAGCCAAGCACCTCCATGGCAGCCAGCCTCTCAGGGCACCAATGACATGGCTTAAGGGTGTCAGATGGGTCACCCAACCCATCCCAATGGAGGTTCTCCAGGTTGCTCCAGGGCTCACTCTACAAAAGGCCATTATTATGGTCAACCCTATTCCCCCTGTTGAATGTCTGCTCCATAGAAGAGTGGGGACAGACATCACAGGACAGCATAACCCCACCCCGCCTAATCTGAAAGGAGTGAGGAAAAAAAGGCAGCTCTGGGGGGGGCAGTTTGGAACAAGGGGCTGTGTTTTTTTTTTTCACAATAAGGCCAGGACATAGAAAGAGTCCATCTGCATCTCCCCCTAAGCATCCAAACTCCCCAAACTCCTGTCACTACACCTTCTTAAATACTGGCTCTCATTTTCAGTCTGTGGAGAAGGGGAGTAGCTAAAGAATTCTCTTTCATTTTGCTCCATTAATAACTAAATGGTACAGCCTAAAATATTTATAAGCATGAGCACAGAGCATATTCTGGGCAGGACAAGGTGGATTATGTTGATTTGCAAGGCTGCTGTCTCAGTCATATGCAGAAGAGACAACTAAATGGCTTTGATGGCCAGAAAGAACCAGTGGTGGCAAAGGCAGCCTCCAGTTGTGTGAAGTCTGTCTCAGGAGCCCCAGAAACTGAGGCTTTCCTCCAGCTCTTGGAACAGGTATCTGTCCTAGGAGGCATAGCTAGTATTTGCTGCTACAGAGTTCCCTGCTCTCTATCTGCTCTTCCATTTGCTAGCACATCAATGGGGCCTAATGAGACTATAGTATGCTGAGCTACAAGTCCTCTGGTCCTGTAGCTTCCAACAGGGTAGATATTTGGGTTGCTTTATGAGACCTAAACTATAACTGATTTGTGGCCAGAGGAACATGTGCTCAAGCCTCAACTTGGCAACAATGACCCAGGTGACCATGGGTAGATCACAGGGCTTCTCTGAGCCTCCCTCTCCTCACACAGAAAGCAGCTTAAATTAGATCATCTCAAAAGTTGTTTCCAATTCTATGACTCTATTGGAGAAACTATCTTAAGCTTTATATTTAAAAAGGAAGGAAGGAAGGAAGGAAGGAAGGAAGGAAGGAAGGAAGGAAGGAAGGAAGGAAGGAAGGAAAGAAGGAAGGAAGGAAGGAAGAGAGGGAAGGAGGGAGGGAGGGATAAAAGAAGGAAGGAAGAAAGGAAAATAAGTGGTGGAGATGTAATGAAAAAGTAAAGGCGGGGGCGTGGTGTTCAATTCCAGGTAAATATGTGAATAATAATAATCAGAATTACACTGTAGTCAGTATGGGCCAAGTACTTTTCAGCCCTACATGATAGATAGCTTTATTGTGCCCCTTTTAGAGATAAGGAAACTGAGGCACAAAGATCTTTAATAATTTGCTACAGCTTAGCCCCTACAATGATAAAGTCACAGTTTCAACCCAGGCAGTCTAACTCCCCAAACCATGCTGTTACTCACAATGTCATACTGTCTGATCAATGACATTCCTTGCATTTAGTCATTAAGTCATTCATTAAACAAGAATATGTAAAGTCCCTGCCATGTGCCAGGTATGCTCTGGGTGATAACTTAGAAGTCTTATTAAGCACATAAATAAATTTGCACACAAGAGGCCCAAGCAAAAGGAGAGAGAAAATGTTTGTCCCAGAGTTCCTCTGTTCTCAGTGTCCAGACTTCTAGAATCACTTTGTGCTTTAGGATTTTAGTTAAAAAGAGTTGAGCTTCATCCCATATATAGGTCCAGGATCTTCCTAATCTATCAGAATTCTTTGGTGGAGGGAACAAGCTTACATTTCTCCTAGCTACTTCTGCTGGATTCTTTATCACTTTGCCAGCCATCATTTTCCCTTCTCTCCATTCATGTCTACTCAAACATGGGTCAGGGTACAGTTGAAAAAATAAAAAGTATGTGATCATATTGATGCAAAAAGACATTTGACAAAATTTCATATTCGTTCATAATTTTAAAAATTTCTCAGTGAACTAGAAATAGGAATTCCTCAAGCGGATAAAAGCTATTTTAAAAAAAACAACTATAGTTAACAACACACTGAATGGAGAAATATTAAATGTTTTTCTCTCTAATATCAGAAACAAAGCAAGATGTTCACTCTTACCATTTTTATTAAACATTGTGCCGAAAATCATATCCAGGGAAATTAAAAAAAGTTATACATATTGGAAAGGAAGAAATAAAACTATCCCTGTTCAAAAATAACATGATTACCTACATGAAAATCACAAGGAATCCACAAGAAGAGCTCCTAGAACTAACAAGTGAGTTTGTCAAGGCCACAGAGTATACAAGATTGACCACAAACATCAATTATATTTCCATATACCAACAATGAACAGCTGGAAACCAAAATTTAAAAATCAGTATCATTTACAACAACTCCAAAAAGTGACAAGGTCAGGTATAAATTGATAAAAACACGCAAGGCATCTGTTGCTCAAGACTATAGAACTGATTAAAGAATCAATAAAGTCCTAAATAAATGGAAAGATATGCTGTGTTCATGGATTAGAAAGACTCATCACAGTAAAGAAGTCAGTTGTTCTAAAATTAATCTATATATTTAGAGTAATTCCAATCAATCAATATTATATCAATTTATGTATATGTTTATGTGGAAAAGGCAAGAAACTAGAATAGCCAAAACTATTTGGGGAAAAAAGAATAATGATAGAAGGACCTCATAAATGAATTTTAAAATTTACTCTATTGCTACAGTAATCAAGATAATGTAGCATTGGTGAAGCAGTAAACACATAGATGAATAGAATAGATTAGAATAGAATAGAATAGAATAGAATAGAATAGAATAGAATAGAATAGAATAGAATAGAATAGAATAGAATAGAATGAAATGGAATGGAATGGAATGGTCCAGAAATAAACACACACAAATATATCCAGTTGATTCTGACAAAGTGAAAAAGCAATGCAATGGAGAATGGACAGCTTTTTCAATAAATGGTGTTGAACAATTAGACACTCATATGCAAAAAAAAAATGGACCTTAACCAAAACTTCATACTTTATATAAAAATTAATTTAAAATGACTCACAGATTTAAATATAAAATATAAAACTATAAAACTTTCAGAATTAAACACAAAAGAAAATTTTCATGATCTGGGTTCTTAGACCCAACAACAAAAATCATAATCCAAAAAAAAAAGTCATAAATTGAACTTATCAAAATTTTTAAATTTTTCTCTGTAAAAGACATTGTTAAAAATTAAACAACAAGGTCAAGATGGGATAGAAGGTAGATGCTGTGCATGTCTCCTCTCATGACCATACCAAAATTATAACGAAACTACAGAGCAACCATCACTGGAAGGTGCCTGAGGTCTGGCTGAATAGAAACTCTACAACTAAGGACAAACATAAAAAGTCATCATGGACCAGTAGGAGGGGCAGAGAAACAAAACAGCCCAGTCCCATAACAGTGTGTGGTGATCCAGAATTGGAAGGTTTATCTTGGCTGCAGACCTCTCTCTTCAACCAGTGGAGCAAGGGGTCCCAGCCCCACACTGGACTCCCTAGCCCAGAGTTCCAGTGCTGAGAAGAGAAGTTCCCACAATCTTGGGCTGTGAAAACCAGCAGAGGTTGTGGCTGAGTGAGATGGAGGGCTGTGGGAGTCACAGACATTCCTCTTAAAGGGCCTGCACTGGAATAACTCACTAACATACTCACTCTGAGCTTAAGTGCTGGGGCAGCTGCTTGAGAAGTGCCAGGGACATATGGGGAGGCACTGAGTGTCAGGCTTGAGGGTGAGGCCTGGAGGGGCAGCTTTCTCCCTGGCAGAAATGCTGACAGTACCCATTGTTCCTTGATTAAACTCTCCTCACTCTCAGCCTACAAATGGAGATGGCCACCATTTCTGAGTCGCCATCAGCCTGGATAACACACGTCATTTCGCCCAGGTGTTTCTCTGAGACCCTGACCCTGCCAATTAGTAGGCCCACCCAAATCGCTTCCAATGGTTTATTCCATACAAATGTTCTGGCTCTTGCTGCATAATTTCCTAAAATTTCTCACAGGCTCACGAAACGCAAAGAAGCATACCCCATACCTCTCACTGAGCAGCTCCAAGACCTAGCATTAGTGGCAACCAACATTGATTCCTAGCTTGGCCTCTCAAAGCACCTACAAGCCTAGCATGGGTGGCTGCCATTGGCAGAATGCTTGGTGATGCTTACTAGGTGACCCTGGAGGTACACAGGCTTAGGCTGAACTTGGCTTGCAGCTGGACCCCTCCCAGGTGGCCCATGGGCCAGCACACCCAGTGGCCTGTTTTAACCAGCCCTGGAGCTGGAGCACCACCCAAGGCTTCATCTGAAGAGGACACACCTAAAGGGCAGAGTTAGCAGGCACCAGAGCCCTGCTAAGTAAATCCTGCTCCATAGGGTTAGCCCCTCACTAGCCAGTCCTCACAACTAATCAGCCCAAGAGTCAATTCCTCACATTGGTGTACAAAGAGCAACCAAGTATAAATTATAACAGGAGGGCACACACAACACATACAAGAAACACACCTTAAGCACTTCTCTCAGGTGATTAGGGACAATTGTCACTGGGCCCCACAAGACATCTACTACATAAAGCCACTCCACTAAGACTGGGAGACTTAGGAGCCCTACCTAATACATAAAAACAGACATAGGAAGACAGCCAAAATGGGGAGATAAATAAACATTGCCTATATGAAAGAACAGAACAAAGCTCCAGAAAAAGAACTCAACAAAATAGGAACAAGCAATCTACCAAATACAGAGTTTGAAATATTGGATATAAGGATGCGCAATGAACTTAGAGGAAGAGTAGATGAACTTGGTGGGAACTTTAACAAAAAGATAGAAAACATAAAAATGGAGATAGAAAACATTTAAAAAAACTAGAAATGAAGAATATAATATCTGAGATGGATATATTAAAAGCAATCAACAGAGTGGATGAAGCAGAAGATTGAATCAGCGATTTAGAGGATGGGGTAGCAGAGGACAACTAATCAGAACAGCAACAAGAAAAGAGAATCCAAAAAAAAAATGAAGAAAGTTTAAGGAGCCTCTGAAACATCAAGCATAACAACATTCATATCATAGGATATGAATGGAGAAGAGAGGGAGCAAGGAATTGAAAATCTATTTGAAGGAATAATAACGGAAAACTTCCCTAATCCAGTGAAGGAAAACACATGCAACCCCAGGAAGTCCATAGAGTCCCAAATAAGATAAACTCAAAGAGGCCTACACCAAGATACATCATAATTAAAATGCAAAGATTAAATACAAAGAGAGAATCTTAAAATCATCAAAGGAAAAGCAATTAGTTACCTACAGAGGGAGCTCTCATAAGAGAGCTCTCTGTCGGTCTGTTTCTCAACAGAAATTTCACAGGCCAGAAAGGATTGGCACAAAATATTCAAAGTGATGAAAACCCAGGCCTACAACCAAGGTTACTCTACCCAGCAAAACAATCATTTAGAATCAAAGGACAGATAAAGAGCTTCCCAGACATGTAAAAGCTAAAGGAGTTCATCACCAGCAAGCCAGTATTATAGGAAATGTTGGAGGGAATTCTTTAAGAAGAAGAAAAAATATGTATCAAAAATATGATAACGAATGGCAATAACTACATATCTATCAACTAATACTTCAGATGAAAAAGAATTAAATGCTCCAATCAGAAGATAAGGTGGCTGAATGGATAAGAAAACATGACCTTTATGTAGCTGCATGAAAGAGACTCACTTCAGATTAAAAGACACACAGAGACTGAAAGTAAAGGGATGGGAAAAGATATTTCTCAAGGGACCTAGAGGGTATTTTGCTGAGTGGAGTAAGTCAGATAGAGAAAGACAAATGTCATATGATTTTACATATATATGGAATCTAAAGAACAAAATAAATGAAAAAAAGAAAAACAGAAACAAACATAGATACAGAGAACATTTTGAGGGTTACCAAATTGGTGGAAGGTTTGGTGGGTTGAGAAAGAAGGGGAAAGGAATTAAGAAATATAAATTGGTAGTTACAAAATAGTCATGAGGTATAAATTATAACATAAGGAATACAGTCAATAATATTATAATAACTATGTATGGTGTCAGAGGGATACTAGATTTATTGGGGTAATCACTTCATGAGTTATATAGATGTCTAATCACTATGTCATACATCTAAAACTAATGTAATGTTAAATACCAACTGTAATTGCAAAATTAAAAATATTTTTAAAAGAAACAAGCTATAGACTGAAATAAAATATTTGCAAGTCACATATTCAACAAATGGTTTGTATACAAAAAATATTTTTAAAAAACTCTCAAAGCTCAACAGTAAGAAACTAACAGCTCAATTAAAAATGGACAAAAGGACTTGAACAGACCTGTCACCAAAGAGGATATTGAGAAGTCAAATAAGCACATGGAAAAATACTTAATATTGTTACTGTTAGGAATATGCACATTAAAACTATGATGAGATATACCTAGTAGAATGACTAAAAAGAAAAAAAGACCAGCTATACTCTTATGCATTGCTTGTGAAAATGTGAAATGGTACAGCCACTCTGGAAATGAGTTTGGCAGTTTCTTAAGAAGAAATCATACCACTCCTGATGATTTATCATTTTATATGTTTACATGAAACCCTGTACACGAATATATATAGTAGATCTATTTATTATCACCCCAAACTGGAAACAATCCAGATGTTGTTCAACAGGTGAATAAGCAGTAAATTGATAAACTGTGGTACTCCCATACAAAGAAATACTCCTCAGCAACAAAAAGAAAATATATTATTGATACATTCAACAACTTGGATAAATCTCAATGGCTGAGTAAAAGAAACCAGTCTTAAAATGTCCACAGACATGCTGAATGAAAGAAGCCAAAATAATATGTACTGTATGATCCCATTTATTTGACATTCTTGAAAAGACAAAATTATAGTGATAGAGACTAGATCAGTCCTTTAGGCATTGTGGTGGGAGGAGGATGTGATAACCAATGGGTAGCATGAAGAAATTCTCTGGATTGATGGAACTGCTCTTTATCCTACTTGCATATGGGTACACCAATGTGCACAGGTGTTCAAATTCATAGAACTGTATGTATACTGGGGGGAAATAGGCAATTTTTTGATATGTTAACTTTTTAAACAAAAAGTTAAAAATACCCCCAAATAATAGCCACCATCGGCTTTGCTCCCCCACAGGAGGGGTGTTTCTTCTTAGAGAGAACCTCACTAACCCAGCCCAAGTGAAAGGAGCAGGTACAGTGCACCTGTGTTCACATAGTTTCCAAATTAATGTGCATATGCACACTGACCTCTCAACCTTCCAGACTTGGAGCACTCCACAGCCATTAGACCTGGAAACCTCACACCAGTTACTGTATAGAATTGCATTCAGAGAATCGAGTAGCCCCAGAATTTTAGTGAAACAGCTCACCTCAAACTAAATAAATAACAAGCAATTCTCACTAGCACATCTCAAGAAATTTTGAAGAGGATGTAAATATTAACCACAGTAACACTTGTTGCATGCTCTCTTCTATCTCCTTAAGAGTTATCTTGTATTCTACAGGGCTCCAGAGCCTCTTATCCTTCCCACTCAGAGAAACCTCTCTCCTCCCTCCTTAAGCATTGTCCCTATCCAAGAGACTTTTCTTCCTTCTCATGTCACCTCTCAGCTCCTTCTTATGTAACTCAGCACGGTCTTTCCCACGAAGTCCTTCCCCTCCTCTTCTCATCTCTCCAGTTGGCCCTTCTCTTGCTCACTGGGGAGGGAATAAAATCTTAGAAGACCACTGAAGGAAAAATCCTACACCTTCCCTGTCTGCACCTATTCTATCCACCTTGCTTAAAGGATTTGTTATGATTGTTTAACTGAGAAAAGGAAGAGGAATCTGAAGCTAGACTGTTGAACTCGTTTCACAATTTCCCTACTTGAGGCTCCCTCTGCTCACTCCCATTCTTCAGGTAAACTGAAGATATAGCACAGCAGGGCTTCTTTACTGCACTGAGAGTACGCGTAAGAAGCAAGCCCAGGCCAGGCTGGTAAGGGGAGAAGCCCCAGATGGCCTTTGGCTCAAGGAAAACTACCATCTCAGCAGCCCAATTGCTTTGGGCACTTAACAGGAATTCGAGGCCAAGAAATAGCATTTTTTCTTGGCTGGCTCTTAGATTGCTCTGGTAGCTTAATTTTTAATTTTAAGATAAAAGTGCTTTAACATAAGTGAAAGCAAGAAGAAGGAGGATATCTCCTTTCTGTCTCTGACATTCAGCAACTGAACACTACCTCAGGAGGATGGGGTGCCCATGCCCTTTGGAAGATAGTAACACTTGTGAAAATCAGCTGTCATAGGAGTTTTCAACCTTCCCGAGGGGGCAGAAGAGAAAAGCCAGGACCATCGCAGCAGCCAACTCACAATTACTGAGTCGTTGAATGAAACCCTCCATGGGCTGGTAGCCAGGCCCGTCTTCAGACACTCTCAGCAAAGACTGGACTGGCACCACCAATGCTTTCTCCATCCTGGATGGACCAATTACACCCTGAAGATTTTCCAGAGGCCCAGAGAAAGTCGATAATTTTCCCTGGGGCACCCAGAAAGGCAAAGACTAATCTCCCAGCGAATACCAGGATCGGGAGTTCTGAGTCCTCACCAGATGGCCCTGATTCCTGTCACTCTCAGATCTGCATGGTAAGGCTGGGTTAAGCAAATGCCACTGAGCTGCAGCACTCTGCAGTTGCCCCAGTTCTCTCTCTTCAGCTCAGACATGCCCGACAAATGCATCAAATTCCTCAAGCTCAAATGCAAACAAAGAGGCCATGCATTTGCAAGAACAGACATTGGCTGCCATGGGAAGAGACATGGCGGTGGGTGCCAGTGCCCCTGCTAGGACCAGAGCCCATTCTAAAATCTGGTGCCATCATAGAAAAGCAGATGTCTTTTTTCCTCTCTTTGAAGCTGGAGATATGATCGATAAGAATATCTTTATTTTAAAGAAAATTATGTACATCAATTTGCTTTGAGAAAAAATAACTTTTATTACAACAGAACACCTTTGTCAGAAAGGGAATAGTTTTCCATCTTGCGCTTATCTGTATGGTATAATATGCATTGTACATTCATGCATTCATTCATCAAACATTTTTGTGCATGTCAGGTGTGAGGGACCCATAGGTGACATGTCTTCTGCCACTGGATAATGGGGAGGGAACTATACATCATGTGAATTGAAGAGTGGAGTTTGGCTATGACAAATATTGATTACAAGAAACACACTTAAAACATAAGGACAGATAAAATTCAAAATTTAATTTAAAAATTAAATTAAAAATGTACCATGGCAATACTAATTCATGGGAATCTAAAGTAGCCATATTAATATCATTTACAACAGGATTTGAGGCAAAATAATAGAGATAAAGCACTTATTACATAATGATAAAAGGTTCAACTCACCAAGATTTGGCAATTTTAAACTTGCATGTACTTAATAGCCTCAAAATACTTAATACTTAAAGCAAAAAAGAAAAAGGAAAGCTCTATAAAGAGAAACTGATAAACCATCATGTGAGAGTAGTTAACACAATTCTTCAGTAATTGATAAAATATCAGTAATATATAGAAAATTTGAACAATTTTAACATATTTGCAAGATAAGCATATTGTTTCACACACACACCAGATGGCAAAAAAAAAAAAATTAGCTAGAACAATTCCAGATGTTGGTGATAGTACACAGTCATGGCAAGTTATTTACTGTTGGTGGGAATGTAAACGGCTACAACTACTTTGGGAAAGAGCTGGTTTTAGTTAGAAAGCCAAACATGTGAATGCTGTGCAAGCCCCAGCAGTGCCATCCCTCGGTAGACACACTTTAGGGACATTTTCATACATGTGTTTCAGGAGACATGTATAAGAAAGTTCATAGCAGCATTGTTCACAATAGCTAAGAGTGGGAAATAACCCAAATGTTCATCAACCATAAAATGGATAACCGTGGTATATTCGTTCGCTGTAATACTCTATAATGCTGAAGTGAACAAACTGCCCTTTCCTTCTCCATTTACACGAGCCAATCTCAAAAACATAATGTCAAGGGAAAGAAGAAAATGTCAGAAATAAAGTTCAAAAATAGCCAAAGCAAAACTATATATCATTTAAGAGCAGATAGCTAGATAGCAAAACTAAAAGGAAAACGAAGGTAATGATTACCACAAATTTGGGATCATGGTTGCCTCTAGAAAATAAGGGTAGAGATGGGGGATATTATTGGAGAAGGCAACCTGGGGGCTTCTAAGGCGTTGGCAATGTTCTATTTCTAGCAACCTGGGGGTTGAATATACATACATCTAAGAGATTTTTTTCATATACGTGCATCAGGGGGTGTGCACAGGAAAGCTCATAGCAGCATTGTTCATAATGCACAAGTGTTTGTTTAATTGATGTTTTTTAAGCTGTGTGTATAAATTTCATGCACACTCTTTCATATATGATATATTTTTAAAAATTTAAAAAGGAAGGAAATACACTATTATATCAATGAGAGTGGCCACAGGCTGGAAGGGAAGCTTATGAATAGTCGTATTTTTATATTTATACTTTTTTGCATTTTTTAAAAATTTTTACAATAAGCATGTATCACTTTTATTATCAGAAAAGAAAAAAACTTTTGAAAAGTGATGAAAGAAATCACAAAAGGAAAGACTTGAGTTTGACCACATGGAAATATAAAACTTTCACATGTCTAAACTAAATAAAATTGAAAGGTAAATATAACAATGAACATAATTTATTCTATACCGAACACTTATCGATAATTTTTTAAGTAGATGTATTGAAAATTAGCAAGAAATTCACATAAAAGGAAATATAATTGTCTAAAAACATATGGGAAAATATTCAACCTTGATTAGTAATCTCAACGAGAGAGAGTAGAACTGTCACAGGCCTTCATGCCTGGATAACCTGGATTTGAACTCTCTGCATATCACTTCTGAGTCTCTGTAACATATAAAATAAAGAAATAATTAATACTTTGAAGGATTGCTCTAAGAACTAAAAATAATGCATTAATTAATGCACTAGGCTTGACACATGCAGATGTCTTTAAATAAATTTCCTTTTTCAAACAGTGAGGGGAAGGCGAAAGAATGGGGTCAGCATGTACGGGCAGTCTAGTGAGACAGACAGACATGAAATGATCATTCCCAGAGTGTGATGAGTATCTTAATAGAAGAAATGCAGGGTGTTGACATATCTGATTAAAATGTGACCCAACCTTGCTTAGGTGATAATAGGCTTTCCTGAGAAAGATGTTTAAGTTGAAATTTGAGGGTGGGTATGAGTGAGTAACAACAGAGAGAGAGGAGTAGGGGGTTTTATTTTCTAATGATAGTTATATTATCTCCTAGCCCACGTGTATTTCTTGCAGTTCAGCTTTGACAATTCTCCTTTCTGAAGATGGGGTCTACATCTCCTCCCTTTGAATCTGGTAGGCTTGTAACTATAATTCCAGTGACACTATGTGATTTCTGATACTAGGTCATGAAACACGATACAGCTCCTTCTTGGTGCTCTTACCCAGGGTGTAAACTATATATCTGTATATCTGAGAATTATCACTCTCAGAATCAAGGCACCATGCTTGAGGAGCCCTGAGCAGCCCATGGAGACCTGAGGCCATCAGCCCTGGATGAGCGCCCAGGGACAGCCCCCTTTCTTCTACCCTCCTTCTCTCTCTTTCTCCTGTCTTAAGAAAAACTGGCTCATGCATTCTTCTAAATCTATGCGTCACCCCAGGCCCTAAACCAAGATCTTAACTCATTTATTCTCTTCTGTTGGGGTAATGGAGGTCTCTTGTCTAGCTGCCCTAGATGATGTGGGTCACAGTATAACAGGAAATACTTTCAACAGACAAAGGTCCCACTGTAAGATGGCGGTGGCTTGGCCTGGAGAAGGAGAAATGGGGTTAGAGACATGAAAGGAGCAGAGATGGACTCCAGGAGGCTACCTGCAATGAGATGACTTTGCCAGTCCCTGGGAACCTCATTGATGGCAGATGAGCAGCTTTTTTCTAAATTTGTTTTTCCTCCTAAAGGTTCTCTCCAATGACTCCCAGTCTGTCACTAGAAATCAAGCCTTAGTTTGTACTATTTGCTTGCGGTCCAATTCCCATTATCCAATTCATTGCCCAAGCTGCCATTAGGGAATCTGTCAGAATGTGTAGAAAATCTGGACCTACATGAAGAAAACAAATATCGCTCATAAAGGGCTGTGTGTCAGGATCCCAGGAACACTGAGAAAAACCCTCTTCGTGTCCACTTTAAAGGATGCATTCGTGATATGACCCACCCTGTCTCTCTTCCTATGGCACAGCCTTCTCATCGTCCTCTTCTTTTATCTCCTTATCCTCCATGTACTCATTCATATTTTTCACAAATAGAAAAATAAAGGCAAAAATTAATCCATCTGAGGCTGTGTTAACAGAAGCATGATTCCAGAATGAAAGAAATGAGTCCTATTGTTTACATTTTTTTAATCACAAAGTATTGTTCTAAATTCTGTTCCCTGTGACAATTTTCCCTTGAGGTAATGGAGGCCTCAGATCCAGGGTTACTAAGAAAGAGTTACAGGATTCAAGAAAATAAGGGGTAGTGGGGAAGGGAAACTATAGCAAAATTATATTCTACAATAAGAGTATGGTGACTTGGGCTGTGATGGGAGCAGTGGCAAAAGTGAGTCTAATTTTAAGAGGGATGTAGATGAGGAAAAGATCATAAATTTCCACAAATCCTGGTGTCAGCCTAGGGAGATGTTTAGGCTAGAAGAGCACTGTCTTTAGAGAAACCAAAGGAGAGAACTAGGACCAAAGAGAGGAAATTAGTGGCCAAGAGACATTTTTTAGGTCAATATAAGGATGAGCTTTTTAATAGCAAGGAAACTTCCTAAAATAGAAAGAATTGCCTTAAGAAGTGGTGAGCTCCCTGTCATAAAGAGTGTGCAAATGCAGCCTATTTTGGAGAAGCCACAAGCATTTGCCAGGTGGTTGAATATTTTCACTTTGATTTTTAAGTATTTTCCCCAGAGCATAGAAGTATAAACAGTATAGGATGACATATGATTATAAATAGTTCAGCCTTCGTGGCAGAGCATACTGAGGACTCTTTCAGTGAGTTGAGGATGACATCAGGGACTGGAGAAAACTAACACAGACATTGGGCTGGGCTAGTCCCAGGAGAAAAGTCAGTCAGTTAATTCTAATAACACAAGGCCAACATTCATGAGGCAGACTCAAGTTTAGCTCATTTCTTGATTCATTCATTCACTCACTTATTCTTTCATTCATTCAATGAACATTTAGTGAGTGTGGGTACCAGCTCTGACCTCCAGGAATTTCTAGTCCAGCTGGAAGAACAGACAAGGAAATGAGTGATGTACTAGAAGAAATATTTATTAGTTCTTGTACTTGGAAGGATAGAGCTGATGCCAACATCAGGCAGGACTGGATCTGGGGACATTAATGACATTCTTGGAATTCTCTCATTCTATTTCCGGTTCTGCTTCTCCAAAAATGTGTTCCCCATTTTCTTCTGTAGTAGGTGAGGGTCTTTTTACCAGCAGGAACATGGCTGCATTTTTCCTTCTTATCTCTGGATAAAAATACTAGGGAGTTCTCTAATTAGCCAGAAGTAAGCAGAGCTCTATGCCTGGGACTGGTCCCTCCAAGAAAAAAAGGGCAAGTGTGTTTTCCCAATGGAAGAGATAAGGCTCTCCCCAGAGTGAGGAAGTAAAAAGGTGCTGAGAAACCAAAACCAAAAGGCATCCTCACTCAAAATTTAAACACATCAGAGAGGCTCAAACCTGTCCTTGGAGACCCAAAGAAGAATTGGGGAGGAGGTGATGCTTACACTGAGTCTTAAAGGATGAGAGTGTCAGGTATGTTTGTCTATGTGCAGTTGGGGTGAGGGGTTTGAAGAGAGGGTAGTGTAGACCAAGAAGCAGGAGATTGGTGGATGTTAAGTAGATCAGAGGGGAAGTGGAGAGAGGGTTGTAGTGGGAGGGGTGAGATAGAAAGGAGATAGATAGCAGGGGTTCTATCTGGGAGCAGAATTCAAAGCTTAATTGTGTCCTGCAGGTATGAGCATGGGAATCATCATGTCTTAGAAGTGAGCAGGACACAATAACAAGAAGTCTATGCAGTGGTGGTATCTCAATCCAGGGTGTATGGGTGAGGTTACCTCATGGAAGACAAGAATTGTGGCCAGCCTTGGGGAATGGCTAGTAGGAACCAAGCAGAGTCCACCAGGAATGGACAGGAGCTCTGGCTCCTCTGCCAACCTTGGTCTCCCCTGTTTTGGGTCTGGGCAAACAGAGACTGCAGAGTCCAATAGTCAGGCTTAGAGTGATCCAGGCAGACCACAGCTGATTGGGGCAATTTGTAGGAAGCCCCCATTTGCATGAGTTAATGAGTTGGTTAGGAATGCCTTGTACTACAAGTAACAAAACACAAGACTAATAGAGAATTGAACCATAGTGCAGTTGTTTACAAGAAGCCCACAGGCATTTCATGGATGGTTGAATAGCTTAACATTGTCAGAGTACTAGGCTAACATCTCTGTCAATCTCTAGACATTCTTCTTGTGGTTGTAAGATAGCTGCCACAGACCTAGACAACACATCTTTGTGTAACCATATCCAAAGGATGGAAGCAGAGAGAAGCCAACGAGGTAAACATAAAAAGTACTGCTCTTATGTCTCAGTTTCTGTCAAGAAAAGGTCTCCTATTTGAAAGTCTGCTGACAGATTTATATTGTGTTGCAATGACCAAAACTAGAACATGTGGTCAGCTTAGCT
This sequence comes from Macroglossus sobrinus, assembly GCA_004027375.1. Taxonomy (NCBI): domain Eukaryota; kingdom Metazoa; phylum Chordata; class Mammalia; order Chiroptera; family Pteropodidae; genus Macroglossus; species Macroglossus sobrinus. The sequence continues at coordinate 50,884 of PVKZ01000539.1, forward strand.
GCAACGAAGACTTGATAGTGGGAAGCAGCAAAGACAAGGAGTTTGCAATGGCTGTTAGATAGGAACCAACCATGACCACTACAATTAAAAACAGTAGTTTTCTGCCCTTTCCCCCAGTATGCTGGGTTGTGGATGATGTGATTTCAGCTTGAGCCAAGCTCCACCTGAAAAGAGGATGAGAAACAACCAGGATCCCCAAGTAAACAGCATCTCCTCATTAGCTTGCAGTAGAACAAGCTTGCAGTTGCAGATAAAATATTGTCAAGCCTTATACATAAAAAGCACAGGTTTGGCATTTCTTATGCTACCCTTTGTGAAGGGCTGTTGTGCCCAGGCTTAAGCAATCTGGTTTTGTTCTTACAATAACCTTGTAAAACAGGCCTTTTATTCTCATTTTAAAGATGAGAAACAGACTAGGAGACTGATAATTTTCCTACGGTCGTAAAACTAGTGAGTAGAAACTGAGAATGTAATGTCAGGCTTGGAATTAGACTCCTTTCTCGTAACCACTGTGCCAATGGGTCTCATGCTTCCTGTGCATATGAATCACCTTATTAAAAATCAGATTCTGGAACCCATGCCCCAAGGATCCTGACTCGGTTTGTCTGGGGTGGGGAGCCACAGCATTGTATATCTAACAAGCATCCCAAATGTTTCTAATGTCAGTAGTTGTAAGGCCTCACCTAATGGGCTCTGTGCTTCACAGCTTTCCAAAAATTTGAGTCCTTCTTCTACCACAAAACTTTCTGAACCTGTCATTCTCTACCCTGGGTATTTTTTGTCTGCATCACCCTTCTGCATAGTTTTCATACTCAGTCATGCACGCTGTCATCTCAAATGGGCCTTGAGAATAGCACTTCTCTTATACATTTTCTTTGTCCTAACAGTCCCAGTAAAGTATTAGCCATGGAGGAGTTTGATAAGTATATTTGGTTTATATTGATTTCACAGCATTTCAAGGTGCTCAGATAATGGACCCCTAAATAAAACCATGGCTTTTAAACAGCAGGCATTATTTGATTAATGAAATCATCATAAACATATTGTATTTATTTGATAATAAGTAATCACAATCAATTGATAATGAAGTGAAATATACAATCACTTAATTGAGAATAATTGGATTAAATGACAAATTTAGGCTCCTGATTGAAATTAATTGTATTGCAGAGACAGCCTGTGGAATCCCAAAGGCAAGTAATTAAAACTTTCTCAGGTAAGAAAAAACAAATTCTCCTGTTTGGCTGTCCAGGAAAAAAGATTTATTTATAGTCAATTTTTAAACTAGATTAAGAAAAGTAATGATGGCATTAACTTTGGATAGATGCGTCAGTGGGAAGCTAGAGTTGGGTTCATTTGAATGGACAAATATTGAACCTTTCTCAAAAGAGTACCATTTAATCTTGCAGCTCTGGAGAGGCTTTACCAATTAATTGAAGATTCGGGTCGAATTAAAATGCAAAGTGAGCACTTGTAGGACATTTAAATGGTGGGCGGGTCACCATTTGTTTTTCATGCACTGCTTGCCTAACTAGGAGCTCTTAAAGTAAGGCTGTGTCGGCTTTCTCAGTGTTTCCTAGGCTTCAATGTGAGGAATCATCTGAAATCTTGCTAACATGCAGAATCTTATGCTATAAATTTAGGGAAGGCTTGAGATTTTTCATTTCTAACAAGCTTCTAGGTGATGGACCACACTGAGTAACAAAGTTCTATAGCGCACCCTCTCAGACCATGCTCGACAATCAGATCTGTCCCTAGAAATTCCAGCAACAATCTATGAAGGCAGAGTACCAGCCTTCAGAGATACTCTTAGCCATGATTTTGTGAGCATTACAGGTTACCCAGTAACTATGTGCAGTCCCCCAAAAAGCCATATACTTTGTCATCTGTGGACCTCTTCATGCCTGGAATGCCTTGGCCCTGAAAAAGAGACAGGATTCTAAGGCCAATACACAGAAACAAATTTTGGCTACCTGAGGGACAGGCCTCTATCTTATATCACTCATAGCTCTGATAAAATTGGCATATTTTGGATATCTGGGGGTACTAATACCAAAGGAGAACAGTGGTGGGAATTACTGATAGAAAAGGACTTACTATTGCTATTTTCTTAATTGTTGTCTGTCCTGTAGCTATTTTGTGTGTTTTTTCTTCTCTTACTGCTTCCCTTTGTGGATTTTTTGTATTGGTATGCTTTGATTCTTTTATCTTTTTATTTCTCTTCTATAGGTATTTTCCTTGCAGTCACTATGGGACTTACATAAACATCCTTAGTTATAACAATCTATTTTAATTGATATTTAACTCAGTCATATATTTTGTATCCATTAACATAGTTTTATAGTTATTTTTATGTTTTTGTCTTTTTAATTATATACCAAAATTAAAAATGTTTTATGTACCAACATTGCAGTATTGTAGTGTTTTGTACTTATCTATATATTTATCTTTATGAATAAACTTTATATTTTCATATACTATCATGTCATTTTCTAGCATTTTAAAATTTCAACTTTCAGGACTGCCTTTAGAATTTCTTCTAAGGCAGGTCTAGTGATAATGAACTCCCTCAGCTTTTATGAGAAAGTCTTTATGTTACTTTCATTTTGAAATTTGGTTTTACCAGATCTAATAGTCTTGATTGGCAGATTTTTTTTCTTCAGCTTTTCGAATATGTAATCCCATTCCCTTCTGGCTTGTAATGCTTCTGCTGAAAATTCATTAGAAATTTTGTGGAAGCTCCTTTGTATATGAAAAGTCACTTTCCTTTTGCTGCTTTGAAAATTCTCTCTTTATCTTTGACTTTTGACAACTTGATTACGTGTCTTGGTGTGGGCTTTTCTGAGTTCATCTTAGCTAGAGTTTTTTAGCTTCGTGATTTTGGACGTTCATTTTCTTCCTCATATTTGGGAGATTCTTAGCCATTTTTCTTTAAACAAGCTCTCTTTCCCTTCCTCTCTTCTTCTTCAGGGACTCTCATAAGTTTATTAGTCATCTTAATGGTGTCTCATAAGTCCCTTTAGCTTTATTCACTCTTCTTTTCATTTTTTTGTCCCTCTGACTCAGTAATTTCAAATGACTTGTATTTGAGTTTATTAATTCTTTCTTCTGCATTATCAAGTCTGATGTTGAACCCCTTTAGTGTGTTTTTCAAATCAGTTATTATATTATTCAGCTCCAGAATTTCTCTTTGTTTTTTATAGTTACTATGTCTTTTTGATATTCTTATTTTGTTCATGAATTATTTTTCTGATTTTACTTTTCTGATTTTATTTTGTTAACCAATGTCACTATTAAAAAATAAATAAATAAATATAAATATTTTTAAAAGAGTGTGAATTTTCAAAGAGGAGAAAAAAATACAATGAGAACATCTAAGATCCACCCCTTTAACAAATTGCAAGTATACAATACATTAATAACTATAGTCACTATGCTGTACATCAGATCCTCAGAGCTTATTCATCTTATAACTGAAAGTTTGCATTTTTTGACCAACCTCTGCCCATTTGCCCCACTTGCGAGCCCCTGGTGATTACCATTCTATTCTCTATTTTTTAATTCAACTTTTTTTTTTTTTGGTTTCACATGGAAGTGATATCATACAGCTTTTGTTTCTCCCTGTCAGGCTTATCTCTCACAAAAAAGTAACTGTGAAATGATGGCTATGTTAATTCAATTGTGGGAATCATTTCACAATGTATATGTAGATAAAATCATCATATTGTGTGCACTTAATATATATTACAATTTTATTTGTCAATTATACCTCTATAAAACTGGAAAATATAAACAAATAAATCTGTAATGTGTGCACATAAAAAGATATAGTGTTACTGAATAGATTTAAAAAATAAGATGCCACTATTGCCTACAACGACTCACTTTAGATATAAAGACACATACAGGCTGAAAGTGAAAGGATGGGAAAAGATATTCCATGCAAATCGCCACCAAAAGAGAGCAGGAATGGCTATATTTATGTTATGCAAAATAGACTATTAACCAAAACTGTTGCAAGAGACAAAGAAGGACATTACATGACAATAAAAGGCTCAATTCATCAGGAAAATACATTTATAAATATAGACCTACCTAAATTCAGAGTGCCCACATATATAAAACAATCACATAAGTGAAAGAAGAAATATACCGTAACAAAATTATGTTAGAAAATTTTCCGTTTTTAATAATGGTTAGACAACAAAACAGAAGATTGAGAAGGAAACAAAGAACTTAAATTACACCATAGAACAATTAAACCTAACATATATACAGAACATTTCACAAAACAGCAGCAGAATACACGTTATTCTCAAGCACACATGGAATATTCTCTGGGAGAGATTATATACAAGGCCATAAAAAATAAGTCTTAACAAATTTAAGACTAGTGAAATCACATCAAGTGTTTTTGCTCACAATGAAACGATACTAGAAATCAATAGCTAAGTTCAGTGCCCACAGAATACAAACCAAGATAGAACAAACTTCAGGCCATAGAACAAACCTCAGCAATTTAAAGAAATTAGAAACATACATAATATTGTTCTCTTACTATAACTAAATCAAACTATAAATAAATAAGAGATAAAAAGAAAATTTATAAACACTTGAAAACTAAGCAACGCATTTGTAAATAATGTATTGGTCAAAAAGAAAGTCTCAAAGGAAATTTAAAAATACACTGAACTTAATAAAAATAAAAATACAACAAATCCAAATTCGTGGACACAACTAAAGTCATACTGAGAGGGACTTTCCTAGCATGAAATGCATATATGAAAAAAGAAATTATCTAAAATCAATACTCTAAGTTCACACCTCAAGAACATCGGGAAAATGAAAAAATATACTCAAAGCAAGCAGAAGAAAGGAAATAATTAAGAAAATAACACAAATCAATGAAACAAACAGAAGAGCAATAGAAAAACAATAAAACAAAAAGCCGATTTCTTAGTAAAACTCAATAAAATTGGCAAAATTCTAGTGAAACTGATGAAGAGAAAGAGAATAAAGACACAAGTTACTATTATCAGAATGAAATAAAAAGTATCACTACCAAACCTGCAGGCAACAAAAGGATAAGAGAACAATACAAACAAGTCTCTACACATAAATTTGACAACTTAGATTAAATGCACCACTTTCTCAAAAAACAAAAACAAAACCAAAAAAACACTATTGCAACTCACCTAATATGAAAGAGATGATTTTAATAGCTGTATAAAAATTAATAAAATTAAATTTATAGTTTAAAGATCTACGAAAAAATGAGGTCTGGCCTCACATGGTTTCACTGTAGAATTCAACAAAAAAAGAATTGCCACTATATTTACAAAATCACTCCAGAAAACAGAAGAATTTCCCAATTAATTTTATAAAGTTATTATTATTCTGATATTAAAACCAGACAAAGGAAGTACAAAATGACTGGTATATATTTATATTTATCATAAATATCAGAATCCCTAACATAATATTAGCAAATAGAATTCAACAAATATAAAAAGAATTGCACATGATGACCAAGTGAGGTTTATTCCAGAAATGCAAGTTGAGTTCAATAACTGAAAATCAATCAATTAAACCCAATAAAATATTAATATGTCAAAAAAGAAAAATTGCATGGTCATATCAAATAGTGCAGAAAAGCATTTGACAAGATCTAAAAACCATCCATGGTTAAAACCCTCAGAAAAATAGAAATAGAATGGAACTTCTTCAATTTGAATAATGAGTATTGCCTTAGTTTGTAAGTGTAATCATAACGAAGTACCACAGACTGGGTAGCTTAAAGAATAGAAATTTGTCTCACAGTTATAGAGGCTGGAAATCCAAGATCAAGTTGTTGACGGGTTTGTTTTCTCCTGACACCTCTCTCCTTGCTTTACAGTTGGCTGCCTTCTTGTTATATCTTCACAACATCTTTTCTTTGTGCTTATGCACCCCTTCTGTCTGAATTCCTCTTTTTATCAAGATACCAGTCCTCATTTCCAAATACAGTCACATTGAAGGTTAGGGCTTGAACACATGAATTTGGAGTGAATGCAATTCAGTTCATAATAAGTATCTACAAAAAATGTACAGCTAACATTATACTTAATTGTGAAAGACTGATGCTTTTCCCTTAAGATGGAGAACAAAGCCAAGGATGTTCATTTTCACCGCTCCTATTTGACATAGTGTGAAATGTTCTAGGCAGCATAATACACAAGAAGAAGAAATGAAAGGCAAACAGATTAGGGGAAAAAAAGAAAAAAAATGTTTATGTAGAAAACTCCCAAAGATTTTACACATGTACACACAAAATAATTTCAGCAAGATTTTTTGTAGATATAAACACTATTATTCTAAAATTTATAGAACAAAGACATCATCAAAATGGTGAAATAGGTGTTGTCTGCCCTCAAAGTGCCAATTTTGACACCCACTCATAGGCAAAATTGCCTTTGTGGATGTCCTAGAATCCAACATAGAAGATCCAGCATACAGATGGAGCAAAAACTCTGTGATTAAATGCATTGAAGAAGGTAAAAAAGTAATAATTTTACTTTGTCTACATCACTCTTTTTCCAAGGTGGCACAGGTCAGTGCATGGAAGACCTTTATAACCCATGATATCTCCCACAGGGGAAGTAAGAGTATATGAGTGCCAAGCATCTCCAGCTATGCCAGATGCTGCCAAAGAAACTTACTTCTTTCTTATCTCATCCAGAATAATGAAGTCTGCTACACAAGGCAGGGGCAGAAAGCAGCTGGGAGAAGAGCAGCCAGGGCTCATAGTGGATACCAAAGTTATATAGATCCTACTAACCACATCAAGGACTCTCTCAGGAAGTCTACCCAAAAGCCACTGTGGATGCCTTGCCTGAGGATTCCCCCCACTGGTTTATGGCCACCCCCAACACTCCATGTGCCTCACTTACACACACACACACACACACACACACACACACACACACACACTAAATGGCCAGCTCCCTGTGTATTCCCAAGGGCAGTGAGAACATGCCAATACAAGTGGCTAGTAATCATGTGCAGAAAGCTGTCCCAAATCTGCAGGATAGAGAGAAAACACACAAACTTGAGTATTTAGCATTCCTCTAAGGAAAGCAAACAGGAAAATATCAGCACCCAACCTGCCTTGAAGGATTAAAAGAAGGCAAATGATCTTAAAAACTCATTTCCAAAAGGAAACAAAAAGGTATATCTGTAGAAAACATCTGGGGAAAAAAAAAAAACTCAGAATCCCTAGCAAGACTTAAGGAAGGTAATTCTCTCCTAAAGTCAACAAGTATATATGGGAGGAAGTGACTGCTCCTTCAAATGTGAAGACAAAAACACAAAACTTCAAAACATATGAAAAATCAAGAAAACACCACACCACCTATAGAACACGATAATTTTTCAGTAAATTACACCAGAGAAATATAAATCTGTGATTTTCTCAACAAAAAATTGAAAATACAGTTGACCTTTAAACAATGTCAGAGTTAGTGCACTGACACTACCATCCGAACACACATTTGGAAATCTGTATATAACTTTTTACTCACCCAGAACTTAACTACTAATAGCCTACTCTTGACCGGAAGCCTTACTGATAACATAGTCAATTAACACATATTGAGTATGTTATATGTATTATACACTGTATTCTTATAATAAAGCAAGCAAGAGAAAAGAAAATTTTATTAAGAAATTACAAGAGAAAATACATGTATAGTATTTTGGGGGAAAAAATAACATAAAGTGGACATGCACAATTCAAAACTGTATTGTTCAAGTGTCAACAAGAAAACTCAGTGAGCTCCAAAAAAATGAATGAATATTCAACAAATTAATAAAAACAATATATACAAATACACACAAAAAGGAGAAGTTTAACAGAGAGGAAATCTTAAAAAGAGAACCAAAGAGAAATTCTGGAGCTGAAGACGACAATGAATGAAATTTTTTTAATGTAATTTAGAATATCAAATGCAGATCTGATCAAGCAGAAGAAACAATCCAGATTCTTTAAAATTATTCAGTCAGCAGAGAACATAGGGGGAAAAAGTTAAAAAGAGTAAGCAAAGCCTATGTGAACCAAGGGATATCAAGAACAGAAACAATTTATGCTTTATTAAGGTCAGAGAAGTTGCAAAGAGGAAGAAGACAGAAAATGTTTCTAAAGAAATAATGGCTGAGAACTTCCCAAATCTGAGTAGAGGTTTGTATTTCCAGAATCACGAAGCTTATAGATCCCCCAAAATTTTCAACTTTAAAAGATCTTCCTCAAGACACTTTACAATAAAGCTGCCTAAATTCCAAGAGAATTTGAAAAGCAGAAAGAAAAAATTTTTCTCACTTACAAGGGGACTGCCATAAGGCTATGAGCACATTTCTTGGCAGAAAACTTGGAGGCCAGGAGTGAGAGGGATGATATATTCAAGTGTGAAAGAAAAAAATTACTGTCAAACAAGAATACAGTACCCAGCAAAACTGTCTGTCAGAAATGACAGTAATCCTGACAAAGAATAACAAAGGCAGAGGCATCACACTTTCTGGTTTCAAACAAAACTACAAAGCTATAGTAATCAAAGCAGTATGGTACTGGCATAAAAAACAAGCATGTAGACTAATGAAACTGAATGGAGAGCCCAAAACTAAACCCATGCATATATGGTCAACTAATATTTGACAAGGGAGCCAAGAATACCCATTGAAAACAGGATAGTCTATTATTAAATTGTGCTGAGAAATCTAGATATTTATAAACAAAAGAATGAAATTAGACCTCTATCTTAAAACACTCATAAAAAGTAACTCAGGATAGATTAAAGATTTAAATGTTAAGACTTGAAACTATAAAACTCCTAGAAGAAAACATTGGGAAAGCTCCTTGACATTGATCTTAACAGTAATTTTTTTTTGATATGACACCAAAAGCGCAAGCAATAAAAGCAAAAATAAACAAGTGAAACTATATCGAACTAAAAACCTTCTGCACAGTAAAAGAAACAATCAACAAAATGAAAATGAAACCTATGGAATTTCAGAAAACATTTGAAAATTGTATACCTGATAAGGGACTAATATCTAAAATATATAAGAAATTCATATAAGTCAATATCCAATCATCTTCATCACTGTCATCATCATCACCATCCAATTAAAAATGGACAGAGCACCTGAAGAGACCTTTTTCCAAAGAAGACAAACAAATAGTTAATGGTACATGAAAAGATGCCAAATATCACTAACCATGAGGGAAATACAAATTAAAACCACAATTTGATATCACTTCACACCTGTTTGAATGGCTTTCATCAAAAAACAAGAAAGAAATAAAGAAAGAGAGAGAGAAAAAAAAAAAAACAAGCATTTGTGAGGATGTGAAGAAAAGAGAACCCTTGCATGCTATTGGTGGAAATGTAAATTGGTACAGTCACAATGGAAAACAATATGCAAGTACCTCAAAAAAATTAAAAATAGAACTACCATATGATACAGCAATCACACTTCTGGGTATATAACCAAAGGAAGTGAAATCACTATCTTGAAGGGATATCTGTACCCCTGTGTTCATTACAGCATTACCCTAATAACCAAGATGTGGAAGCAACAGAAATGTTCACCAGTGGATGAATGAATAAAGAAAACATGAGATTCATGCATGCACATGCATACAATATATATTCTACAAAATATTTATTCAGCCACAAAAAGGAAGGAAATCCTACCAATTCTGACAACAGAGATGGACCTCGAGGGCATTCATGCTAAGTAAAACAAGACAGAGAAAGACAAACACTGTATAATCTCAATGTGGAATCTAAAAAAAGCTGAATTCATGGAAATAGAGAGTAGAATGGCAATTGCCAGGAATCGGGGCATGAGAGAAATAGGAAGATGTTAGTCTATTAGTACAAAACCCCGCTATGGGATAAATAAAATCTGGGGATCTAATGTACATCATGATAATTATAATTAACAGTACTGTATTATATACTTGAAAGTCATTAAGAGAGAAGATCTTAACTGTTATCACTACACACAAAAATATCATAATTACTTGAGGGGATAGATGTGCTAACTAACTTTATTGTGCTAATCATTTTGCAATACATACACATATCAAAGCATCTGTTGTACACCTTAAACTTACACAATGTTATATGTCAGTTATATCTCAACAAAGCTATAAAAAATGAGAAAAAATAAAGGATGGAAATAAAAATAGCACAAGTGATAGAAAAAATGATGCAAGCGTAGATCACTGTGAAAAGATGGCAGATGAAACACATGCATATAATTGTACTAATCTCAAAACCTTAGTAAAAGTATATAAAAAATTTTTCAGATAAAAACTAATGATATACTAGACACACATTCCAGCAGGATCCCAAATGGTTAAATGTTAAATCAATATTCAGCTAACACCAAATGGAACTATTATATAACAAACTTCTGTCATACAAGAATAAATATTAAATTTAATTTAAAAAAAAATAAAATTTATAAAGAAGGCTAAGATAACTAGAAAAACTAGAACAATTTTGAAAAATAATAAAATGGGAGAGATCTATCTGTTTTCAAGACTTTTTATTCAGCTACAATAATTAAGACTGGTAGTGGCAGAGTGGTAGACATATAGATTAATGCAATAGAATAGAAAACAATAAATAGACCCACATGAACATGTTTAATCAATTTTTGACAAATATGCAAAACCAGTTCAATAAAGAAAAGGTAAAGATCTTAATAAGTGGTGCAAAGTAAGTAGCTATCCATAGTTAAAAATAAACCTCCACCAGAGTCTCACACCTTGTACAAAAATTAACTCAAAATGGATCACAAACTTAAGTGTAAAATTTAAAGCTATAAAAATTTTATAAAACTTAAAAACCTAAAGCTATAAAAGGAGGGGAAAGGAGAAAATTTTTAGAATCTAGGGCTAGTCAGAAAATTCTTAGACTTGGTACCAAAGGCACAATCCATAAAAGGAAAAACTGATAAATTAAACCTAAACAAAATAAAAAACTTTTGCTCTGTGAAAGACCATGTTAAGAAAATGAAAAGATAAGCTATAGTCTGGGAGCAAATATTTCCAAAATACATATCTGATAAAGGACTAGTATCCAGATTATATAAAGAACCCCCAAATCTCAACAATAAATAAATCTAACAATCCAATTAGGAAGTGGACAAAAGACATGAACAGCCCTTTCATTGAAGAGGATTTACAGATGGCAAATGATCACATGAAAAGATATTCAACATCATTAGTAGCTAAGGAAACATACATTTAAATCTCAATGAGCTAACACTGTACACACATCAAAATGGCTAAAATAAAAAATAGTGACAATGCCAAATATTGGTGAGAATGAGGAGAAGTTGGGTCATTTATACATTGCTGATAGGAATGCAAAATGGTACAGCCACTCTGGAAGAGTCTGTGCTTTTTAAATAACTAAACATACAACTACCATATGTCCCAGCAATTACACTTCTAGGCATTTATCCCAGAGGTATGGAGACATGTCCACACAAAAACCTAGATATAAATGTTTATAGCAGCTTTATTAATAAAACTAGAAACAACTCAGATGTCCCTCAATGGTTAAACAAACTGTAGTACAACAATCCATAGAATTCTACTTGACAATAACAAGAAACAAATCACTGATACAGGCAACAACCTGTACAAATTAACAGAGAATTATACTGAGGGGAAAAGTCCAACTCCAAAAGGTTATATACCACATGACTCCATTTACATAACATTCTTAAAATAACAAAATTTTAGAAATGAAGAACAGATTCATGGTTGTCAGGGGTAAAGAATGGGGTGAGGGCAGAACCAAAGTGGGTATGGCTAGAAAAGACAACATAATGGAACACAGGTGATGGAGATGTTATGTATCTTGACTGTTTTGATGTCAGTTCCTGGTCATGATATTGTAGTATTGTTTTGAAAGATATGGGGGAAACTGAATAAAGGATACACAACATCTCTCTATATTATACATAATATATTTTTTAAATAGACTCTTTGATACATACTGATTGTCAATTTGTTTTTGTTTATTTTGGAGGGGGAGAAATTTTTAGAGCAGTTTTAGAGCAGTTTTAAGTTCACAGCTAAACTAAAAGGAAAATATAGAATTTCCCATCTCCTCTGTCCTCATACATGCATAGCCTCCCCCAGCATCAATATCCCGCCCCAGAGAGGTCTAGTTGCTACAACTGAGGAACTTGCATTACACATCATCGTCACCCGAAGTCCATAGTTTATATTATGGTTCATTCTTTGTCTTGTATGGGCTATGGGTTTGGATAATGTATAATGACATGAGTCCATCATTATGGTATCATACAGAATATTTTCACTGCCCTAAAAATCCTCTGTGCTACTCTGTATTATTTTTTTACAACTGCATATCAATCTACAATTATCTCAAAATAACAAATGTAATTAAAAATAAAAGATAACGGAGAGCTCATATGCTATCCAGTATTAGATAACCAGACCTGGAGGTTCCAAGGCCAGAATGAGGCCTAAAGTCAACCACTGAGAAGGCACCTCTCTTGACACTGATAGGCCCAGAGTTCTGAGCTTGAACTCCTGAAACCACTAAGGCCAAACCCTGGACACTGCTGATAAAACTGAAACACTACTGCCTCTGCACAGTGAAGTGTCCAATCCCCTTGCAGAATGGACCTTGCACAGTCCTGCTTCTTTGCATCACCAGCTCCCAAGTCAAAGATGGTACAAGTGCATAGACTGGTAGAGTCTGGGTCACGTACCTATTTGAGCTGAGAGGAAGGCTGAGAACAAGAGTATCTGACATCCACAGTGGTGGGTTTGCTACTGACCAAGATTCACAAGATAAGGAGTTCCTCAGACATAGAAAGGGGGTTCAGATGCTGAGTGGCCTTGAACAATGGCCCATGTCTACCATATCCATCTTTTGTCTCTCTTCTCTCTTGCCACCCCTGACCCTTCACACATTTCCTTCACCCAGCTCAATTTTCCTTGTCCTTTAGGGATACAGATTAGAGGTCATGTCCTCAAAATAGCCTTTCCTGACCCACTCTTCCCCAAGGCTGAGTCTTGTTCATTTCTTCTGTGATTTTATGTATGGGGTTCATATCATGTCAGCCCTCCTAGGCTGTGAGACTTGAGGACAGAAATCCCATCAGATCCTGCACAGGACCCAAAGCTCAATAAAGGTTAGGTAAAATGGAAAGAAAGTGAAGAGAGGACCCCTCTGCCAGTCAAGGTTGCCTTTCTCAGAAAGAGATTAGCAAACACAGTGCAGAGCAGCCTACTGGGAAAAAAGTGGGGCAGGGCAAGGATATCAAAGCATGGAATCTCCAGCCTACTACCTTGGTCATGGTGAATGTGTGTGGGCTGATGGTCACAAACCAGTCATTGGGGTCGTGAGAGAGGAAGCTTCTTCCCAGGCAGAAAAACCTACAATCATTGTAAATATGCTAGAACTGTCAAAATCCCATGATATATCCTCCACACAAATTATGAAACATATCATGGTTCTATTTGCTCTATGGCAGTGGAAAGCATCTCAATTTTTCAAAAGATAGAATGTTAAAACGTATCACTAGTGTATGTACTCTTTTCCTGCCACCCTCTACGAGCCCCCCCACCAAAAACAAAGCAAAACCCTCTCCCATTCTACTTTGAGGCTCAGGTTCCCTCCAAGTAGACCTGTTGCAGACTTGGCCTGTGCCGGGAGGGTGCAAGTGGGAACATTTCTCCAGAAGCAGTGGGGCAGTTTCAGAGTCCAATCATTCAGAAAATTCTTAAAATGGTCCTAGAAGTGAGGCAGGGAGACAAGGTGGCCCCATGGGCTAGGTACAGATCTAGGTACAGAGTATCCCCACAGAGGGTTCCAGAACCTGTGGAGTGAGCACAGCTGAGACCCTCAGGTGGGTCAGCCTCTCCTGGTTCTGATGGCCTCCAGTCTGTGGGCAGAAGGCAGCGATAGCTCTCCTGTTTGTCTTTCTGCTTGATCCGGTCCCCAGGCAGGAGCAGGCAACCTGCTGTGGCTTCTTTGCATTGTCAATTCCCTGCCTGCTCCAGTGCCCAACAGGCTGCAGGGGTGGGAGGTTTGGAGAAACATGGCTGAAAGGGAGACAATTCCTCCAGTCCTTATTTCACCAGTGCTGGGGAGTCCAGACTTCCAGCAGACTGGTTCTCACTTGGACTTTGAAACCAACATTCCACTTAAATTCCCATTGACAGTTGGCTGAATAACAATGCATTCTACTAAGCCAGGCTAATGGGAATGTAATCTTGCTCTTTCAGAGCTATTGCTCTGTGAAGTGCTTACCAAACAGGGTTTTTAAATAGCAAGAGAGCCAACCTCAAACGGGGAATTAATGTATTTAAACCCAGCTGGAAACGTTCCTCTTTATTCTCAAGGCAGAAACTGGAACTGCAAATCCTCAACTACCCTCTGCGGGTTTGGGGGCTGAAGAGAAGCCAGAAAGCCCATGGTATGTCTCAGAGTCAGGTTCCAGCAAGAACACCTGGCAGCCCTGCCCCAAAAGTCTTCCTTCCTGAGCCCAAGGGTTCTTCCCTGCAGCCACCAAAAGGCCCTAGACATGTGTCTATCATCTCTGGACCAATGGACCAAACCAAAGACAAGGTCAGTGTGTGGCACCCGAGTTTATAGGGGAAGGCCTCTGAGGCACTGTGTATAGAAAAATCCCTCTCTGCCTCCCCATGAACCAGAGGCCACCATGGCTGTTGGCTTCATGGTTTGATTTCCAAAACATGTCCAGACCTTCTGGCTCAAGTCCTATCAAACTGGAGGCTCCAGTTGGCTGTTGGGAACTGGAGCTGCCCCCTCCCCTTGAGGCGCGCAGCTTGGGTCACACCAGGCTGAGAAGCCTGCAGTGGAGAAGCTGCCCTGGCCAGAAGAAGGGGTTCAGCTCAGATACTCCTCTCAGCGCCCAAACTCAGTTTTCTTGCAGGACTTCAGACTTCTCAGCCACCAGGGGACTTCCTCAGCTGGACCTCAGGCCAACTTCACAGCAGCTTTCCTGCTGCAGAGCATGGGACGCGCTGACCAAAACGTCTACCACTAATTGCCCATGAATGCCTCAGCTGAAGCAGAGGCCCCCAACTCAGCTCCTTGTTCTAAATGTCTGCTTCTCTTTTCTGTCCATCTCTCAAGTTTCAATCTGTTCTGGGTTACCCCACCTCTCCAGACCTCAGCAGGCCCTGAGCATCCCATTATCTCAGCTTCAGGGAAGAGCTGTGCACTGGGACCCCTGGGATGAGCATGTCCTAGGGGAAAGTAGAGATTTAGCAAGCAGAAAAATCATTGAATTCTTTTGTGTGTGTCTTAAAACTGGGCAAAATCACCTCCGCATTATGATGGCTTTCAGGCATTTGAGGGAAGAAGAAATTGAATATGTGATTTGCTAAGTTCTGAGGTATTGACTGGGGACTAATGGAGGGAAATGGATAATTGGCTAATTGATCAGGTAGTTTATATTCTCATACAATCACCAGGTTAAGGGAACCCCTAGCTGGATATGGCCTATTCCCTTGTTAAGTCTATTGAGATAGAGTAGGCTGAAGACCCCAGTCTGTATGTCATGCTGTGTCAGGGGTCCCTGAGACCACTCCCAGGTTTGATGTTCCTCCAGAAAAGCTAACAGAATTAAGAAAAGTTGTTATACTCTTGGTTATAGTTTATTAAAGCAAAAGGATACAGATTAAAATCAGCAAAAAAAAAAAAAAAAAAAACATGGCACACGGGGCATGAGCTTCCAGTTGTCTTCTCCCAGTGGAGTCGTGACAGCACTTAACTCTCCCAGCAACGACGTGAGACAACACGTATGAAGTTTGGCTAACCAGCAAAGTTCACTAGAGACTTGGTGTCTGAGGTTTTTACTGGGGGTCATGCAGGCATGAAGCACCCACATAACTGACCTCGGCTATTCAGTCTCTAGCCTCTCTCCCACTCAGAGGACAAACTGGTGTATATAGTCTGGCCCGGAGGCCCAGGCAAACAAGTGCAACCGTTCACCGCATATTCCACTGTTCGCATAATCTATCCAGTGTGGCACAGGCCCCAGGCATGCAAAGATACTCTTATCAGGCAGGATATTACAGTGGCTCAGAAGTTATATCTCCCAGGAGCTAGTCAAGGGTCAGAAAACCTGAGATGTGTACGATTTGGGAACTTAAACCTGTTGAGTTAACTCTTTCCCACATGTGTGCCGTAACAGCTTTGTACACCAGAAAGATCAGGGGAAAAGAGGATTTCTGATCAATTTGACCCTACTTTTTTTTCATCTTTATTGAAAATCCTGTTGATTCTCTCTCCCTATATAGACCTGTCGGTTGGCCATACTAGATCATTCCTGCAACACTTGCCAGCCCTAAGGGCTATAATTTTTTAAAAAAATAAACTTTATTATAGAACAGTTTAGATTTAACAAAAAAATTGCCAAGATAACACAGAGTTCCTAAATACCCTCACACCAGTTTTCCCTATTACTACATTCTCTTTAGTGTGTTACATTTGCCACACTTAAGGAACCAGTATCAATATATTATTAACTAAAGTTTCTGCTCTATTCAGATTTTCTTAGTTTTTAGCTGACATTCTTTTTCTGTCCCAGGATTGCATCCAGGATACTATATTACATTTAATTGTCATGTCTCCTTAGGCTCCTGTGGCTGTGACAGTTTCTCAGACTTCCTTGTTTTTGATGCCCTTAATAGTTCTGAAGAATACTGGTCAGTATTTTTCCAAAGGTTCCTCAATTGGGATTTGTCTGATATTTTTCTCATGATTAGATCAGCATTGTGGGTTGTTTAGAAAGATCACAGAGACAAAGTGTGGTTCTCATCACATCATATCAAGGGTAAATATTATCAACGTGAATTATCACTGTTGATGTTAAGCTTAATCACCTAGCTGAGGAAATGTTTTGTCAAGTTTCTCTATTATAGTTACTCTCCCTCTCCCACCCCCTTTTCATACTGTCCTCTTTAGAAGAAGTCACTTTGCACAGCTCACAGCTAAGGAGTGGTGAGTTATGCTTCACCTTCTTGGGGAGAAGAATCTACATAAATTATTTGAAATTCTTCTGCCTGGGAGATTTGACTCTCCTTCCCTGTTTATTTTTTCTTCAGTCATTTACTTTTATCAGTATGGACTCAAAGATATTTATCCAATACTATTTTTTGTGCTCAAATTGTTTCAGCTTTGGCTCTTTAGTTAGTCCCTATGTCCCTTGAATAGACCCCATTATTATGGGTTGGTTGTTTATTTTTAGCACTTTTTTTTACTTTCTAATAGAATACAATGCTTTAGGCTCATCTTGTATATTTCACGTTCCATAGAATAAGACAATTCTCCAAGGGCTTAACATTGTTAACCTTGCACGTGGTATCTTGAAATTGCAAAATGTTCCGCTGAAAAATGCCTTAAGACCACATACTCCACCCCCTCACTTTAAAGATGGGGAAATTGAGACAGGAATGGTGTCGGTTAGATAGACATTAGCCACAGTCACACATCCAGGCCCAAAGAAGGTTGTCACTCAGATGTGAGTGCACTGCTCTCCCATAGTAATGTCCCTCAATAACTGTATTTGCAAAAGTAAAATAAGCAAGCGATTGGGTTGCACTCCAAGATAGTTCTGGGAAATTGCTTTCTGGAATAAATATCTTTAAGAACTTACTTTCGTATTATTTTTTTTCTCCTAAAAGTTGAGGACCGAAATCAAACTTCTGATTAGAAAAGACATCTGGTTAGTGCTGATGCTTTGTGAAAGTCTTGCCAGATGTGCTCGAGGCTAGAGCCCTCCTGTTAGCTTATTTAATACTCTGTCTTCTTCCACATAGGCATTTGGTCACGTTTTCTTTTTATAAAGCCATTAAGTATTTGATAATAATCATCCCCATGGATATTGTAAGTTTTGTCTTCTTAGGAAAACACAGGTTCGTGCATTTTAAACTATATTTACTGTATAATTGATTTTAGTGCCAAGGAATTTAGGGCAGAAAGTGGATGAGATTTTAGAAGGAAACGATCCCATGATCAGGACAACACAGGACAACCAAAGGCACTAGCTTAAAGTCTAAGACAGAAAGACTGTCAAAGGATTAATGATGCAGCCAGCTGGACAGGGCAATCTTCCGACCTGGACCACACATTTGCTTCCTCAGGAAGCCAGCCAAGGACCCTCCTTGGGTTGTGCAACATAAACAAGACTCCAGGTAATGTAGCCAATAGGCACGTGAGTAGTTTAATTAAAATTCTCAAATCTTTGTGCAATGAACATGAAAAGGTCTCACTTACCCAAATACTGTGCTCTAGAGATTCTCCTTATCTGCTAGATTTCTGTAATGACAATGAGATTCTACAAGGTATTTTAGTTATCGAAAGAACTTCATTTGGTTTTTAAGACTTGGTCATGTTCATTTTAAGACTGTAATTACAAGGCTAATACAAAAGCCTTCAAGATCTGCCCTTCTCACTCCCATCCCTCATCCCCAGCAACTGTGTGTCATTGGCATTCTCCCCTCTCTTGCTCTTCTCTCCCCTCCCTCTTTTCTCTCTCTGCCTCTGCCTTGTCACCCAGGAGCTACCACACAGCCTCACGCTTGTGGTCCTCTCTCCCAGAAGCTAGCACTTTGCATAGTGGTGGTATGCTGGGGAAGGTGATTACCAACAAAACCTTCTGCAATAACATCCCTTCTACCCAACACAAACTCCTGCCATGCCAAATAGTGGTGTGGGAGCACAAGGAATAATTTTCCTCCCACCTTGCTATCTTCTGGCTAGACTAATAATCAGATTAACAGGAGACACAGTAACAGGAGAAAATGACCAAAGCTAATAGGCATATGTATGTAGGGGTGCCGTGAGAACATGAGACCCAGGACACATGGTGCAGTTGAGGCTTATCTGCCATTCTGGACAAAGGAGAGGGAGGCAGGCTTCTGGGGTTTTCAAGGGAAGCAGACAATCTACAGATAGATGAAAAAGAGCAAACAGGTGATAAGCAAATTCTTGCTGGGCCACCCAGAAACAGTGGGACACAGAAAGGAGTCCAACAAATAAGCTGTGCTAGATTTTTCCCTGTCTGACACACTATTTATATATGCTAAAGTGGATATGCTAAGGTGAATAGCTCCCTTCCTTTAAGCAGGTTTTTCTATCTGATTTCCCTTGGGCAAAGAGGGAGGGTCGAAGGTTCTTTCTGAATGTTTTGTTCCTTAATAACCAGCTTATAATCAATATCCCAAAAGGCATATTTTGGGGTGGCAAACTTTGGTCCCCTTCAGTGAGAAAGCAGGTAGCTGCCCAACTGTCCCATCTCTCTCTCCAGCTCCTTTCTCTCTGCCCCAGCGGCAAACAGCTTTCAGACAAGACACCCCAGTGGAGTTGGACACAGGAGATTTGGGTTCCCCCAATCTTACAAACAGCCCTGAGATGAATCCCTCATCTTCCACAGAAAAGGGAGGGGCAAGGACGTACTCTCATCACACAGCCTTCTCATACCTTGCCAAGGATAACGGAGTCCCTCCATTCTCACTGGCACAAAACTTTCTTTGTCACATCACTTTGGGCAGGAAAAGCTCCTCATCCTGGGCCTAAAGATGTTTCAGTGGAGATACAGGACACATGTGGACCAAGGCCAGCACAGTGGTTCTCAAAGTGTGGCTCCAGGTCCAGTAAGTAGCTTCAGCATCACCTGGGAACTTGATGGAAATGCCATCAAAAATGCCATTTCAGGTCCCAACCCAGATCTACTAAGTAAGAAACTCGGGGGTGGGACCCCTTTCCAGAGGTTTGTGGTTTAACAAGTCATTCAGGTGAATCTGACCTAACCCAGGGAAATAGTTTATTTGCTATTACAAACTTATTACAAAGGATACAAATGAGCACACAGATGAAAAGATACTTAGAGTGCTAAAGTATGAGAACCACTGCTTCTAGGTGCAAAGCATCTTCCTTTATTTTTTCAGGCATGCCTGTAAGCCTATATGTTCAACTTCTATAGATAGATTGCAGCTTCTAAGCAGTTGAAGTGATTTTTCAAGTTCCTACAGCTATGGCCACAGTGCAGGATGCATTAGCTCTGAACACACATAAATAAAAACAATTGTTCTCATGTGTCTGACACCAGATGTGTGAGTTTTTCCACACCAAGAAATTCTCCAATTCTTGACAGACACCAAGTGTGTCTCCTACAATTTAACTCAATTCTGACAGCAACTGTGTGGAGTTAGCACAGAATCGCTCAGGTTAAGGGCTCAGTCCCATAGGACGGCCCCCACGTTAGACACCATTCTCAAGCCCCAGCTACCTGAACTTTCAATCTACTGGCAATGCGTTAGGGGTTCCCATGACCCCCTCTTCAGGTTTGATGATTTGCTAGAACAGCTCATCCAGCGAAGGGAAATAGTTTATTTGCTATTACAAACTTGTTACAAAGGATATTTTAAAGGGTACAAACAGTCAGATGAAGAGATACTTAGGGTGAGGTCCAGGAGTGGCCCCGGTGCAGGGACTTCTGTCCCTGTGATGCTGGAGTGCGCTGCCCACTTGGCACATGGATGAATTCTTGTTCAACAATCTAGAGTTCTGAGACCTCTTTATTTAGGGTTTTCATGGAAGCTTTATTAATTAGGTAGGCATGTTTGATTAAATCATTGTGAATTGGCAATTAAGCTAATTTTCAGCCCTTCTCCTTTCTCTGGGATTTGGGGATTGGAGCTGAAAGGTCTAACCCTCAAATTACGTGGTGGCTCCCTTGCAATCAGACCCTCTCCTTAGGGGCTTTCCAGAAGTCACTGCATTAAGATAAACACAGGTGTGGTTGAAAGGGGCTTTTTATGAGTAACAAAAGGCACTCCTTTCACCTTAACCATCCAGAGCTGTTTCAGGAGCAGGGGGAAAAACTAAAATTATGAGAAAAGATGCTCCTATTGCTTTTGTCACTTAAAAAAATTACAAAGTTTTAGGAGTTCTGCCCAGGAGCTGGAGATGAAAACCAAAACATGTGTTTGTTATTATACCACAATATCACAGCACATTATTGGTCCTGATCAAGCTGAGAATCAACACAACCTCCACCCTTCCCACCAGCTGGCTCTGAAGGGTAGGCCAGGACCACCAGCCAACAGAGTCAGGGGGTGGCTGCCTGAAGAAAATCAGGATGCTCTTACAGGAATTTATACGGAAAGTAACCACGTAAACCAGAACACTGAAAAGCCTTTAAATCTGTATTATGGGAAAAGAAAGGAAGTTTCGGGGCTTCTGGTCGGTTTCGCTTCCAGGCACCTGGGGTCTTAGGATTCCCAGCCTCCTCACCACCACTCCATGAAGTCATTTCCTTAAGGGAAAACAAAGCAAAACAAACCTTCTTCAAAGCTGCTTCCCAACATGTGAACTGTCCATGGGAACACTGCAGGTGCAAAATTTGAGGATTTACAATGACGCCGACAGCAGAGAAGCTGCATCTGACAAAACACGTTTTGCTTTGAGGAGCTTGCATCGCCCTCCACTTACCTGAGGCTGTAAGTGGCTGTGTGGTCTGTAAAGCATGAAGATGGGGCCATTTAAACAACCGAAATTTGTTTTCTCACAGTTCCAGCAGCCGGAAGCCCAGAGCCAGGCGCCACCAGGGTTGGTCTGTTCTGAGGCCTTTCTCCTTGCCTTGTAGCTTGCTGCCTTCTCACTGTGTCCTCACACAGCCTTTCTCTGGGTGTGCATTCCTGCTACCTGTCCCTCTTCCTTAAGGATACCAGTCTCACTGGATCAGGGCCACACCTTATGACCTCATTTAACCTTATTTATTTCTTTAAAGGTCCTCTCTCCAAAGTCACACTAGGGGCTTGGGGTTCAATCTTTTTTTAGGGCCAGGGGGACATAATGCAGTCCATAACTGTGGCTTAAGCTATAATGGCAGGGCTCAAACTGCTTGGCCTCCACCCTGTCTCATAGACCCAGCTTAATGGCCCCGTCTCCTGGTGCCTTCCCTAACCAAGCCTCCCTCCCCCACTCTGAGACATCCCTGTCCTTCTCCTTCATAGTATTTATCATATTATAAACATGTATTTATGTGAGTGAGTGTTCACTTATTGTTTGCCTCTTGAATTAGATGATAAACTTCAGGGGCCATGTCTGCTTTGTTCTCTGCTCTGTTTCCAGCACTGGACAAAGTGCTTAGCACACAGTAGGTACGCCATAACTTACTTACTTGTTTGTAACTTTTAACAAATTTACTTGTTTGTTAAAAGAAGCCAGAGAGTCCATCTCGGCAACATTCAAGTTAGAAGTAACTAAAAGACACTAACAGAATTATCTTTAAATCAACAAGAGTACTTTTCCATTAACCACAGGGAGTACAGCATCCAGCCAGCCCCATCTCTGTCCCTGACAAATGCCTGAGTGATGAATAGTTTGAGAGAGAGGACTGAGAGTGTAGCATCAATAATTCCATAACTTGATGTTGAAAGCAAAACATCAAAGGATACTCTCAGTTCAGGGTGGGAGTGAGAGATACAGAATTACACAAAGGCACAACTGGGAGAAGTATGAGTGTGCTGTTGGGGATGTGCCATGTCACAGGTTTGTGGCCTCCCTAATGAAGCCAGGTCCCTGTGCAGCCCTGGTATGTCCACCTGTATGCCCAATTCTTAAACAGGATTAGGTTTGGTCCGCTGTGCACACACCTGGACAGACAGACATGAGCTAATAAGTATTCTTTGTTTTCCACTTGAGCTTTCGATTTTTATTGTGGCTGCTCCCTGAGTGTATCTCTTGAATATAATCTAATCAGAGTAATCGCTTTGGCCAATCTCAAGCTCAGCACACACAGTACAATTTTCACAACACAGAACAATACTTTTGATTCTAGCACAAGCCATTTATTTCCCTGCACCCTTGCTACTCAAAGCATGGTCTTAGAACCAGCAGCTCAGCATCATCAGAAAGTTTATTAAGAATGCAGAATCCCAGGCCCCACCCTAGAACTACAGTGTAGGAACCTGCATTTTTTAATAACATCCCCAGGAGGCTCATTTGCATCTTAAAGTCTGAGAAGCAATAACCTACAGCAACTTCACTGGAAGGCTCCCAAAATGCACTTCTAGGAATGACCACATCATGGGATTCCACCACTTCCCTTCGGGAGTGGCCCAGGCCACCTGACTTTATACCCCATATAAACCTCAGAAATGATAGTCCAGGATCTCCGAAATCTGTCTTGTTGGAAAAAGACCCTGAGAGCTTCTTTGCAAAAATAATAAAAAGTTTAGATGTTATCTAAATTTTCCATTTTGGAGTTGAAAAAGTTTGATCCAAGCATCCTGAGTGCTTTGGGATGACACATCAAGGAATGTTGTCCAAAATAACTCTAACTCTACCCAAAATGACTTTGTGTTGTTAGTTTGTATTCCCTCACTTTTTTCCTGCCAATGTCCTCAGATCTCAAGGCTAGTTTGGGGTTTTGAAAGATGAACAATATGGTTAATAAAAAGTAAATGCAGTTCTGTGATGTGAATAATGACTTACCCAATCTCAACCTCTAACAGTTTAGTTTCAGAGTACTTTAAAGTGGGAAACCCCTGGGAGTCAGAGGCAGCGGCAATTAGCATGCACATTCTCACAGCTAAGAGTTTCCAAGTGTTTCAGATGGTTGGAGAGATTATATAAAGGGTACAAAGCTGGCAGTTTCCAACCCAGATAGGAGCCCAGAGCTGCCTGACTCCTAGTCGATAAAACAAGTTTCCTTGTTCAATTCCCAAGAGTGTGTGTCATTCTCATCACAGAATCCAAATGTAGACTATCCAAGGACACTATTATGACATAGAAGGTTCGGTGGCTTCCTCAACAGTTGGAAACATGAGGTCATTTGGGTTTGCACCAAACTGTTTCAGAGTCCTTTGCCAAGTTTATCAAATCAATCACATCTTTGAAGATTATGTGAAAACAAAGCTGAGGTTGCTGCAAGGTGTTGAGTGTACAGCAGTAATTTGATTTCTTCTCAAAAACCCTTTTAACCCATTTCTGATTCGTCCTGAGAATACTAACTGGCGGCACTTGTAGCTGTAGCGTTTACCCTGAGATAACTAGCGGATTACAGAACTAACCTTATCCCCAAAGTCTGCCACAAAATAGCTCACTTTAATTATTATTTTCATGTCACTCTAGTGTATCAATCGTCTTTGGAAACAAATGACATAATGCTATTTACAGCATTCTGTTTCTAGTGGTGGTATTTCCATTTACAAAATACAGTAATTCTTGATAGCTGAAAATGTCAGATCCTAGGAAACGTAGCATTCCTACACGTGATGTTAACATCGTTCTTGAGCATTTGTTAGCCGAAGATTCATTTGATGAATCCAATCTTTCCAAAATAGACGATTCTGATGATTTTTCAGATAGTGCTTCAGAAGACTATGCAGTCTGGCCTCCATCCAATTCAGAAGCTGATGGAAATAGCTCTACATCAGCTGACTTGGGTCGCACTCTGAAATGGTCAACGCATGTCAAAGGCATGACTTTACCGGCACAACGGGCACAAAAATTGATGCCAGTGATACCACTGATCCACTGCAGTATTTTGAACTATCCTTACTAAGGGATTAGTTTCAAAACTTACTAGTGAAACGAATGGCAAAGCTGTCTGGTTGGCTTCAAAGCCACCTGGTCTGAAAAGATTTTTGTCAATGGGTAAATGGAAAGACACTGACTAGGATGAACTGAGAGTCTTTTTTGCAGTAATGTTACTGCAAGGTATTGTGCAGAAACCTGAGCTAGAGATATTCTGGTCAACGATGCTGCTTTTGGATATACCTTATTTCAGGCAAATTATGACTGGTGCGCATAATTGCTTCTGTGCTTGCATTTTATCAAAAATTCTTCCATATTTACTGGTCAATCAAAAGACCTAGATTTGATTGCAGAAGAGGAAACCTGTGTTCCACTTCCTTGTAAATAAGTTTTCAATTGTATATACTCCAAACAGAAACATTGCCGTCGATGAATCACTGATGCCGTTCAAGGGGTGTTTAACTATGAAGCAGTGCATCCAGACAAAATGCGCACAACTTGGTCTCAAGTTCTATGTACTTTGTGAAAGTCAATGTGTGGAATATGCTTGTTCACACAGGGCCCAGTATGGATGTGAAAGATTCAGCTGATGGTCTGAAATTATCAAGCATTGTTCCTACCTTGGTCAGTGATCTTCCTGTCTTCTTTGAACATTTTTATACATCTCCCATGCTTTTCAGAGAATTACATCAAAATAGGACTAATGGAGTTGGGACAGCTTGTTTGAACAGAAAACAAATGCCAAATGAAAAAAGGGATTGCACAGATGAAGACTGTAGCCAGATTCTGTAGTGAACTTATGGCACTGAAATGGTGTGACAAGGAGGTGACAATGTTGTCAACATTCCACAGTGATACTGTGATTAGAGTAGACAACAGAAATGGAGAGAAAACTAAGAAGCCATGTGTCATTGTGGCTTACAATGAGAATATGGGAGCAGAGGACTCAGCTGATCAGATGCATACTTCTTATCCAACTGAGCGCAAAAGGCACGAGTTTTGGTGTAAGCAATTCTTTCGCCCCCTTCTAAACATTACAGTGCTGCACTCCTACATCCTGTCCAAGAAGGACAATCTGAGCACACGATCAGCATGTAAACTTCAGACTGACGTTGATTGAAAGAATGCTGGGAAAGCATCCTGAGCCAGAGCAGCAACGTCTTCGAGGTCGTCCGTGCTCTGATGGTGTCGCACCGCTTCACCTGTCTGGAAGACATTTCTCCAAGAGCACACCACCAACATCAGGGAAACAGGATCCGACTGCAAAGTTTGTTGTTTACAAAACAACAAGGATGGCAAGAAGATCCGGAAAGAAACATATTTTTGTATGGAATGTGATGTTTCGCTTTGTGTTGTTTTATGCTTTAAAATTTACCACATGGAAAGCAAATTATTAAATATTGACCATCATAAACATTTCTGTCATATTAAGATAACAAACAAGTTTTGTTTAGAAATAACTCCAAGAACAATTTTTGTATTTTATTTTCACATTGAAAACCAGTCAGATTTGCTTCAGCCTCAAAGAACGTGTTTGTGTAAAACTAAATTAACACTGGAAGTGATCTTTATTTTATTTTATTTTTTCTAAGCGGGAAATAGGTTAATTGTTTCCATCCATGGAGAGTGTCAGAAAGCCTCTTGCAAATGGATTGGTGGACTCCAGAGAAAATAACAGTTGAGACATCCCTGAAGAATGTCAGCAGATGTCCCCAAATACAGGCTGAAGAAGAGAGGGATGTGATGCTGAGATCCTGATGTGCTGCCTAGTCCAGTGCCCACTGGAGAGAGCTAAATTGTCCCTTTGCGGGGCTGGTATAACTAGTGGTTAAGATCACAGAGCAGACTGCAGCTCCACCAAGTGGTAAACTTGGGAAAGTTACTGCAATGGTCTGGGCCTCTGTTTTTTCATCTATAAAACGGGAATTTAAAATACAAACCTCAGAGGGTTGTTTGAGGATTAGATTCATGAACATAAAGTGCTGTGTACAATGCCAGGCATGTAGAAGCCATCAACCACTTATTATTATTTCACTAAGAACTTTATTTGTGAGATCTTAAACCTGAGGGGAGAATCAGTTTAATCTACCCTGGTCTTTGCAGCCCAGAGCCCAGCACATGACAGGGACTTGCTGAACAAAGAAAATTCTCCTCAAATGGGGACACGGGACCAGAGGTTACTCTAGTTGCGATTGTCCCAATGGTGGATTGTCTTTTAAACACAGAGAAGCCAGAGGAAGACAACAAGAGGAAGTCTAGAGAAGCGTGCCATTAAAAATAAAATGTATCTGCTACAACAAGAAGTTTTAAGAAAAGGTTTAGAAATTCTGAGTGCAGAGAAGAGATGAAGACAAAGATGGCCAGGGTTGGACACAGAAGGTCTTGTGCGGCTGGCTGATGTGAGCCGAGCCAGAACTCAATGGGAGGAAGTGAGAGGGCAGCTGGGGGTGCCCTGGACCTGAGCTGGAGGGTCATGCAGGCATGCAGACTGGGGCCAGGAGGCGTGCCATGTATTGGCTCGGGTGGTACCCCCTTGCTCTAGCCAGTGTTACTGGATAGAAAGTTTGAAGAATGTTTATGGGAGAAGTGATGCTACTGCACTAGGAGTTCCTTTACTAGGGTGTGGCTCTTCAGGTCTTGGTGTGACTTAGAAGAGAAACAACATGCTGGCATAGTCATTCTGGTGCAGCCAGGCTGTGGAAGAGATAATGCACCTCCCCAGGCTGGGGCCGTTCCTGCGGACAGAGTCGCTTCCTCTATCTTGTCTCCTCTCAGCCCTACCCCCAGAAGTCTCCACACCTGCCCTGAGACTCACATTTGGAGTAAGAGGGAGGCAGTTGTTGTCAAGGGGCTGAGTCACTTTCCTAAATCTGACACGTAAAAAAAAGATGGATGGAGACCCCAGAACTTCACTTATCCTCCCATTGAGCAAAAAAAAAGCAGACATGAGAAACATCCAAGAATCGGTGAACCTTCCAGAGGCCATATAGAACCTCCCTATTCTATATGCCTTTTCAGCTTCTTAGCAGCTTTGTGTGAAGTCTCAGCTTCCTTCCCCCAATCTGTCAGCACTATGGAGAGCCCCCAGAATGGAAAGAAAGTGCTCTTATGCAGGAGAACAGTGGGGATACTGGCAGGGACTGTGTCTGTGTCACTCCCTGAGCCCCTGAAGAGGACACTGAGCTGTCATGCAGCCAGAACAGCAGGGCAGGGGTGGCTCTGGGAAAAGGTTCACCTCCTGCCCTGAGGCAAGACCAAAGGTAGCAGAGAGCAGACAGCCATGAGAAGTAGGACAGCCTCCGGTCAGCCAGTGCTTTCTGTTCTTTTTTTATTTGTTTTAATGGTGGTAAAATATGCATAACATACAATTTGCCATTCGTGACATTTAGTACATGCACCGTGGTGTGCAGCCATCAGCACCAGCTAGTTCCCGGAGCGTTTCATCACTCCAGAAGAAAACCCCACACTCATCAAGCAGTCCCTCCAATTCCCCGCTTCCCTGGCATTGCTCAGTTTGCTTTCTGCCTTTATGGATTTGCCTATTCTGGACATTTCATGTAAACTGAATCTTACAATATGTGGCCTTCTGTGTCTGGCTTCTTTCACTTAGCATAATGTTATCCAGGTTCATCCACATTGACTCTTGTATCAATACTTCATTCCTTTTTATGGCAAAATAATATTCCATTGTATGTATATACTACATATATTTTGTTTCTCCAAACACTTGTTGAGGAACATTGGGGCTGTCCTCGCTTTATGGCTCCTCTAAATAATGGCACTATGAATATTTGTATATAACATTTTGTTTGAACATCTGTTGTCAACCCTTTTGGGAATAATTTCCAGAGAGAATTACTGGGTCACATGGTAACTCTGTGTTTAACTTATTGAGGAACCACAGGTTCTCCATAGAGTTGTTGTTATTTTTTATTATTTCTTTTTAAAAACAAAATAGACAAGAAAAAAGTTGCATAGATGATAGAGGCTTTGTTCATCCCTCTTGTGACCAAATCAGAGTTGTGACAGAAACACGGAGCGAACAGCAAGCAAAGTCACCTGGGATCTAGAACAAAAGCACTACAGCTAAGGAGAGAAATAATTAATGAACCTGCAATGGGAGAAGGTAGGAGGGGCAAAGATATGAGGCTGCCCAGTCCCAAGTGACTGAGTGGGACAGAGGCCAAAGCAAGCAGCAGCCAGCAGCTGCAGACACCTCTTAAAGAGGCAGTGTTCATGAGTGGACTTTTCCATTGATGGACCTGCTCCCTCTGAGCACCAGCGTGGGGTGGGCTGCATGGGGGGCACCAGGGACTTAAAGAGGAACACTGAGTTGTCAGAGTGACAGCCAGAGGCAGGGCTCTCTCCTGGGCAGAAGTGTTGGTGGTATCCATGTTACCTCTCTTGAGCCCTCTCCCCTCCCAGTGTGCAGACTCAGTGCTGCCATGGCAGAGACGTCACCAAACTGGATAACAGAGGTCACTCCATCCAGAGGAGTCCCTGAAACTCCACCTTCCCCAGCTCTCGGCTCCACTCAAGTCACATTCAGGTGAGTCCCATGCTCCTTGCTGAGCAGTGCTAAGACTCACACCGGAGGCAAATGGCCTCGGTTTCTGGTATGATTTCTTGAGGCAACTATAAGTACAGCATCTGTGGCCCCAGAGGGACACGGGCTGGGCTAAACTTGGCCAGCAGCTGAACCCCTCTCAGGACTGTGCCACTGGACATCTACTACACAAAGCCATGCTAATAAGACCAGGAGTCTTAGGAGCTTTGCTTAGTACATAGAAATAGATACAGAAAGGCAGCCAAAATGGGAAGTCAAAGTAGCAGAAACCATATGAGAGAACAGAACAGACATCCAGGAATAATGGAGTCAAGCAATCTAACAAATGCAGCGTTCAAAACACTGGTGATAAAAATGCTCAATGAACTTAAGGGAAGCATAGATTAATTCAATGAGAACTTCAATGAAGATATAAAAAGCATAAAAATGGAAATTGAAATTATAAAAGAGAACCACTCAGAAATGAAGAAAGCATTTGAGAAGAGGAGTATATTAGACATAATAAACAGAGTGGATAAAGAAGATTGAACCACCTATATAGAGGATGAGGAAGCAGAATGGCAAGAAAAAAGAAGCCAAGACAATAATAATAATTTAAGGAGCCTATGGAACATTATTAAATGTAAAAAATATCCATGTCATAGGGGAACCTGAGGGAAAACAAGATGTTGAAGAGCAATTTGAAGAAAAATAATGATAGAAAACTTCCCTAACCTGTGAAGGAAACAGACATACAACCCCCAGAAAGCTCAGAGAGTCCCCCCAAAAAATGAGCCAATACCAAGACTCATCATAATTAAAAAGCCAGAGGTTAAAAACAAAGAAAGAATATTAAAAGCAGCAAGAGAAAAACAGATAATTACTTATAAAGGAACACCCATAAGACTGGCAGCTGATTTCTCAAAAGAAACTATAGAGGACAGAAGGGCTTGGCACAAAATATTCAATGTGATGAAGACCCAGGATCTATAACTAAAAATACTTCATCCAGCAAAGCTATCATTTAGAGTTGAAGGAAAGATAAAAAGCTTCCCAGAAAAAATAAGATAAAGGAATTTATCAACACAAGCCAGTACTACAGGAAATGTTAGAGGGAATTCTTGAAGAAGAAAAGCCATGTATCAAAAACAGGAATAAAAAATGGTAATAACTATGTTCCTGTCAACAAGTACCTCAAATGGAAAAGAATTCAGAGCTCCAACCAAATGATAGGTTGGCTGAATGAATAAGAAAACAAGACCCCTACATATGCTGCCTACAAGAGACTCACTTTGGATTAAAAGACACACAGACTAAAAGGAAGGGGATGAAAAAAGATATTGCCTTGATGGATCTAGATGGTATTGTGCTAAATAAAACTGTCAGATCAAGACAAATATCACATGATTTCACATACGTGTAGAATGTAAAGAACAAAATAAACAACAACAACAACAAAAGTAAAAATAAATTCATAGATACAGATATTTTGAGGGCTACTAGATGGGAGGGGGGTTGGGGGGCATAGCGAAAAAAAGCAAAAGGATTAAGAGGTACAAATGGATCGTTGCAGAATAAACATGGAGATGTAGAGTGTAACATGAGGGAAGATGATTAATAATGTAATAAATACGTAAGGGGGAAGAGGGGTACAAATTTAGTGGGTTGATCACTATGTGAGTTATGTAGATCTCTGATCTATATTTTGTACAACTGAAACTGATATATTATTATATGTTAACTATAATTGAAAAAACTCATTGAATTGTACAATGTAAATACAAGCAACTAATTGTCTATTATGTTTCAATAAAGCCACACACAAAAAAATGACTGAAAACAGCATCCATTATCTGGCAGCTACATGTCAGACATTGTTCCAGCCCCATGTCATATTCCTACATGAACTTCCAAGGCAAGAATGACTGTCTTCATTATACAAACAGGGAAACATGCCCCGAGGAAGGTGCCTGGTGGCAGACCCAGGATTTGCACCCAGAGTTTTCCAACTACGAAGATCAGTCTTACCTCCTGGTGCACCATTGTCATGCCTGTGCCACTTCTCGATTTCTATGTGACCATCTGGAAGGACTGAGGGGCAGGGGAGACAAGGGTGACGAGTAGCTGTCAGTGCTGGAAGGAACTTGTGGAGGATGACCCAGATGATATGATGATTTCTCAATTAATTCTCAATACATTTTTCAAAACAATACTGCAGACTCTTCTCTCTGATGACAATTCAAAAAAACTAGAAACGAATAACATATGTTTAGGTAAAATACACCCCAAACAGGTGGTTGACTCTTATTGGAAGGCCTCTGAGAAAAAGCAAAGGGAGCAGGCCCCAGCGCTGGTCTGTGAGGGGGCCTCCGGTGGGCCTGGCTGGGGCTGGACAGGGCTCCAGGGAGACAACGGGCAGCTTTGCGTACAGTCCTAAGGACTGGACAACACATCTCTATATAAACTTCTCCCGTCTCAACTTCCAGGGCAGCTGTAATCTGGAGCCTCACAAATAAAACCAACGGATCCAGGAACTCATCTGTGAAAGAACCCCATGGATGAATTTGGAAAACAGCTGAAGCAATGGCCTGTGGAAGGATGGATTGCCTGGCTCTCCAGAGACCCGAGGTTAAAAGCAGGAATGCTAAGCTAGCTGACTTTGGGCTCCTCTGCACCTGAAACAGGAAGCCTATTATTACAAATTGCTCCACCAATAGCAATAGCTAGCAAGTATTGAACACGTACCCCGTGTCGGGCACTGTGTCGAGGACTTCGTGTGAGTTCCTAACTTAATTCTAATAGCAAGCCTAGCAGGGATATGCTATTATTTTCTCCACTTTGCAGGTGAGGAAATTAAAGTGAGGTATAAAGAGGTTCACAGAGCTAGTGAGTCATGAATCAAGTGCCCAGGGCTAAACATTCTAGCGTAGCCTCAACACTGAACCCTCACCAGAAGGGGTGAGGCTCCCAGGGCCCCTTGCCTTCCCTTTGTGCATGGAACATTCTGGCTGAAAGGAGCCTGGGTGATCTCTAAGGGGTGTCAAGGATGAAAGGACAGGTGAGTTTGCCCCCACACTGGCCTCAGGCTACCTTGGGGCACAAAGTCACACCTAGAGTCAGGTCACTGGGGGATGGGCCTTCTGTTAGTGTCCAGCCCATGGCCAGCACCTTCTCATCCAGTTATTGATGGCAAAGGGAGGAAGCCCAACATGGCCACTGTGAGAACACATTAGGTTGACCTGACTTTTCATCCTACTCCTGCTGCCTGGTGACAGTTCTGAAACAGGCTGCTGGGGACAATAGAGCCAGAGAGGGATGAGCCGAGCACCTCTGCCTGGGCCCTGCCCTCTCCTGCCCAGAACACAGTCCAGGTCTTTATCTCTTGACTCTCAGGGTGCATTTATTTGACTTTCCCCATGGCTCTAAACAGACTTTGCTCCTCATTCATTCCCTTCAATACCTGGCACCTTGTCCCAGGGGAGAGTCTCCTTTCTAAAGAACCCATCTTCGGGGTGCTCCATGGGGTCCTGGACCTCATCAGCACCCACAGCCTGGCTACAGCCACTTCATCCCCTCAAGCCTCAGGCCACAGAACAGCCCATGGGCAGAACTGACTGACGACCTTCCTGGCAGACACACTCCCCACAAGGAAGGCCCCAGGGATCAGGCTGCAGCCAGTTCTTACCCCGTTGCTTCAGGACACCTGGCTGGCCTGGCACTTGGAGTCTCATAGGATGGAGCTGAAATCTTAGAGTGATGCATAGGATCTCCTTGCTCCTGCATGCTGCCCCACATTGAGAGGCCCGTTGCAAGTGAGGCCATATAGCATAGACTATAGATTCAGTGTCTGCTACTGACAAGCTGACCCCAGGCAAGCTATTTTACCACTCAGCATCTCAGTTTCCCCATCTGCACAACAGGCATAATAAAACACCTCTGTCATAAGGTGGATGTGAAGATTAAAGTGTTAATGCAAACAAATGGTGTTAGACAATGGGACACCACATTGGAAGCTGAATGACTCCCTCACAGTGTACACAAAATTCACTCAAAACAGATGAAAGACCTAAATTTAAGAGAGAAAACTATAAAACTCTTAAAAGAATGTAGACTCAAATCTTTGTGATCTTGGGTTAGGCAAAGCCTTCTTAGATATAGCACCAAAAGCACAGTGACCAAATAAATAAATTGGACTTTATAAAAATTAAAAACATTTGTGCTTCAAAGTATACCATTAAGAAGTGTAAAACAACCCACAGGATTGGAGAAAAGAATTACAGATCATATATCTGATAAAGGGCTTGCAGCCAACATATATACAACCCAATTTTAAAATGCACAGAAGTTCTGGGTAGACATTTGCCTAATGACGATAAACAGATTGCCAATAAGCACATGAAAAGATGCTCAACATCATTAATCATTAGAGAAATGCAAATCAAGACCACAATGTGATGCCACTTCACACCCACCAGGACGGCTTTAATAAAAAAGACAGACAATAACAAGTATTGACAAAACATGGAGAAATCGGAACCTTTCTCTGCTTTGGAAAACGATCTGTCAGTTCCTCAAACAGTTAACCACAGAATCAGGGTCTGACCCAGCAGTCTCACTCGTAGGTATAGACTCAAGAAAACTGCAAACAGGTGTTCACACAAAAACTCGTGTACAAATAATGCAACAGCCAAAAAAGTGAGAACAGCCCAAATGTCCAACTGATGAGTGGATAAACAAAATGTGCTATCCCTACAATGGAATATTACTCGGCCATAAAAACAAAGAGTGCTGATACACGCTACAACATGGATGAATCTCAAAAACATTATGCAAAGTGAAAGAAGGCTGTCGCGGAGGATCACGTATTAAATGACCCCATTTAGATGAAACGTCCAGAACAGGCAAGTCTACATGAATGAGAAGTAGCTTAGCATTTGCTAGAGGCTTTGTAGTGGGGAGGGCTGGGTGACCGCTAGCAGGTAAACAGTTCCTTTTCAGGTGATAGAAATGTTCTGGAACTAGGGCAGTGATGGCTGTAAATAGACTAAAAACCGTTGACTGGTACCCTTTAAGTGGGGCACGTGAATTATGTCACAACAACGCTCTTGTATTAACAGAAATGTTAACATGTATAAATACACACAAGGTGCAGAACACGTAGTCACGCTTTAGTCCTGAGCCCAGTTCCAGTCTCTGCGTAGGTGTAGCATTGCCTGAGAGTCCAAACCCTTCTTGCATCAGCAGAGGCAAGAGAGGGGTTCTCAGTCAGCTCTGGCTACTCGGCCTTTCTGCTGCCCCAGAGGGAGGTGTGGACTGTGAGCTCCTTCTGGGTTCTCACCCGGAAGGGTTTTGTGATGTTGCCGTCAGGACACACCATCTGCTCCTCTTTCCCAGCACCACCGTGAGGTGAATCACTCAAATTGATGCTGCCTCCTTTCCAGCCAGTAAGCTGTTAGCAAGACCACTAGCCAGCAGGCTGGGCCACACAAGACCCACCCTCCTAAACCAAAGTCCATCATCGTTCTCACTGGCATGGAGAAGCAGGAGCTTCCCTTTTTTTTGTATTTCACAATAAATCCATTTACTCCCATTTGTACCCAGCATTGTGGGTAATGTGTGTGCCAGAAATTGCAAGTTTAGGAAGGGAGAGGAGAGATTCAGGTAGAAGGGAGCTTTGGTGCCAGCGAGAGCTGGGTTCATATCTTGGCCTGACCGCTGACTTGTGTCAGCTTGGGGCCTTTGGTTCCTCACCAAAACAGTCACCCAATTTCATAGGACTGTTGTAAAAATATAATAAAATATGATGTACAGCTGGAAATAAACAACGGTAATCACAAGAAATCCATTTAAATCCATGATTTAAATTGAAACGATGGTAAATAATTTGAAGCCAGATAGATGATCCTGTCAGTCCAAAGCCTGCTTTTCCCTGTTGCTCTTGCCCTTCTACCTCTCTCTTGGTTTCCATCTACCATCTCTTCTCCCTGATCCCTTGGTATGAGCGCTCCTCCTAAAATCCTGTTCTCGATTCTGTTCTCCAAAGTCATTTCCCAGGGAACTATCTAGCTGCCACCTCACAATCAACATATTCAAAACCAGAAGGACAGTTTTTCCTCTCCCTATTCTGAGCTTCTTACTTCTATCAATGGTACATCATTTCACCAGTCATTCGTTCATCACTAAGCCCCATCTCCAAATGGTCAGATCTGCCCCCGACTGGGTGTCCCATTCTTCATCAGGACCATCTCTTAGCTTATCTATCCCTCCATACAATCAATTCCAAATTTAGTGTCATAAACAAGAACCATTTTGTTGGTTTCCAGAACCTGTGGGTCAGGAAATCAGGTAGGGCACAGTGGGACTGGCTTGTCCCGGCTCATGGCATCTCCGTCTTTGGCTGTAAGACTCAGAGACTGGGAGCGACCCAGTGGTGAGGACTGGAATCGTTTGAAGGCTTATTGCTCCTAGTTCCAGCATTTGATGCTGGCTTTCAGCTGGGACCTCAGCTCGTCGATCAGACAGAAAAACTGTATATGGCCTCTCCCCGTGTATGCTCGGGCCTCTCACAGACTGGTGGCTGGGTGTGAGGAGGAAGCAACCCAAGTGCGTCAGGCAGAAACTTTAGCACCTTTTCTGGCCTTGCCTCAGAAGTCATGTAGAGTCACTTCTGTCATAGTCCTAAGTGTGCCCACATTCAGGGGGAGGGAACATGCACCCCAACTCTCAATGGGAGGAATATCAAACCCACACTGTAAGCAGAGTGTATGGGGCAGAAACATAGTGGCAGCCATTTTTGGAAAATGCAATAAAGAATTCCTGTTCGCAGTCTCCGGTAGAAGAGCGAAGCCAAGATTAGAGTGGTTTGTTGTACTCCCCAAACATTTATAGTTGACTCTTGAACAACATGAGCATTAGGGGCACTGACCCTCTGCTCAGTCAAAAATTTGCTCAGTGTATAATTTTTGACTTCCCCAAAACTTAGTTGTTCCTCAAGACCAACAGGGGATTGGACTCAGGGCTCCCTGCAGATGCCCATATCTCAGGATGCTGAAGCTCCCTATATAAAATGGCATGGATCAATGCATACAGCTGGCCCTCCACTTCTATGGACTCCCAATCAAAAATCAAAAACAGAACGGATGTTGAAAAGTTCAGTGTACAAGTGGAGCTGTGCAGTTCAAACCCGTGTTATTCAAGGTCAGTTGTATTGGCTAATGTTGACCTTCTCTCAAAGAGAATCCAGTCACTTGGCTCTCCACTGCTACAAAAACCCCCAAGATCCTGCCAAATCTGGCCCTGCCAATTTGACAAGCTTGTCTTCAAGTACCTCCCTATGTTATATTCCTACCAGATGACCGTCATCCTTAAGCTATAAATACCTCCTTGCGTTCCCCCTGGGCTGATTCCTGAACTGAAATGATTCTCTCTCTGAAATCAGTATTGGTCTGAATGCCAAGTTTACCAAATGGCCTATCTTAGTTATGGAAGATGAGAAGGGGAAAGAACCATTTCCCATGAAGTGACAATTACCAGCCCAGAAAAGGCAGACATCTGGCTGTGAGGTTAGCTGGTCACTGTGCTTGTCACCTTCTCCCCTGAAATGAGTCCCAGTCATTGCCCCCAAATATTGCCTGCTCTGTGGGATCTCCTTCTCTGTACAATCTTTAAACATCCTTATTCCCAGGGCCTGTCCTTCTTGAGGTCAAGGGGCCCTGATTTTAGCCACAAACCCCCTCCAGCCTGAAGACATGCCTGACAACCCTGCCTCAAAGCTATTAATGGCTGAGCCAGAAACTGGGTCTTGTAATGAAGGCCTGGAGGCCAAGCAGAATTGTCCTGTGTGCAAACACCATGACTGCAAAGATGACTTCAATTAAATAGGAGTTAATTAAGCTTTGATTGTCAAAATCTCTACTGAATCACTAAGTCGGAAGAATAAAATGAACTCTACTCACTCAGCAGCATTGGGTGAGGGAGCGGCTATAGGGTCAGACCCTGCAGATAACGCATCCCCTGAGAGGGTTGGGTTTCCCCCCACTTTGGAATTTGGATGAGGAAAATTGAGGTCATCTTACCATTCAGCTCATAGTACTCCACTGTTCTGATGTGCATGTAGGGCCCCTCTTTACCTAACCCCTCCCACCCTCCAATACCCATTAGCATATCTTTGCATAGATGTACCTGTGTGTGTGCAGTTTTGCGTGTATAGTTATCTTCAGTTTACATAAATGGCGGGGTGCTCATTCTGTTTCTTGTTATGTTTCACTCAGTGATGCTTTTAGTTTAGGTTAGTGCTGCTAGGCTGCTTATCTAATCCCCTGGCAGGGAAGTGGGTCCACTTGAGCTCCCCACTGCCACTAATGATGGCATTACAGCTCTCCACTGTCCCGTGTCAGAGTTACGACAGGTCACTGGTGGAGGAGTCCACGCTCTCTTAGTTCTGTTAAATCCTACCAGGTTGCTCCCCAGAAGGCTACACCGGGATGTATGCCCACCAGCAGGATACACGGCAATGCCTTTCCTGCATTCTCACCAACACTTCGCCTTGTCTTTATTTCTGAATTTGCTAATCTGATTGGGATTAAGTGCTGTCTTACATTCATGTTATAATTTTAATTTCTCCAAAAACCAGTGATGTGGAGCCTCTCTTCATGTTCACATTTAGCCATTTAGATTTCTACTTCTATGAATGTTTACCTTTTGTCTACTTCTCAAATGAATTTATAGTTGAGGGTGGTGGGGGTGTTTGGTTACTTTATAGGAATTTCTCATCTACAATAGCAGTTAATCCCTTGTGAGTTTTGGATGTTACAAATATCTTTTTCCAATCCGTGACCCATGTTAACTCTGTCTATGGGTCCTTTGTTAAATAGAAATTCTTAATTTTGATTAATGACTCAGAATCTTGTTAGGGCAAGCGTGGCTGTGGAACAAATGACTCAAATGTGGGATAGATAACACAGTAGAGCTTTCTTACTCTCTCACATAACTGTCCCGAGTAGTTCCAAGTCAGCAACAGGAGATAAACTTGGGGGTTTCTGCTCCAAAAGTTCATTCTGAGTCACAGGCTGGGCAGCCCTGCCATCTTCATCCTAGAAGTTCCATTCCAGACATCGCAAGGGAATGGCTTGCCCTGCTGTTTTTCTGCCCCAAAGTGGCTACTGAGAAGTGAGCAATGCACCCAAAGCAATGTGAGAGAGAGAAATGACATGAGCACAGAGGTCTGCCCCACGCTACTCAGTGGCTGTCTTTCTCCTGCTGTGGGACCCAAGCACACTTGGACTCCCAAAGTGTTTCTTATTGTCTTTAGGTTAGATTCTGGGATCTATAAACTTTCTTCTTCCTTCTGTGACTTATGTCAGTGACTGTGACTTATGTGACAATGTTACTTCCCCATCTCGTTAGGAATCAAAAATGTATCTAGATCCTTATATTTCTCCAAAGAAGGGAAACAGTTCTGTCTGCATGTCTGAGCCTCTAAGAGTTTGTTCCTGGATTAGCCGAAATTTCTCTCCTTTTCCCAAACTCAGCAACAACCTATTTTAAGGATCTTAATCTTGAGATCACTGAATCGCCTAAAAGAGATGAGAGCTGAGCAGTTTTTCTATAATAAACCCTCTGTAGAATACATTTGAGCAGTTAACTCAACCCCACACATTAATTTATTGTACATGGATGGGCCTCTGTGGCTCTAGGAAAGCTACACCGAGAAACAAATTTATTGATCTAGTTGTTCTGCCTCCTTTGAAAATTTCTCAGATGGGCTGGCGCAGATCGCCCCCTGGAGGCAGGACACGGCTCTTCTCTCCGTAGTCTTCAGTTCCCTCCAGGACGCTTTTAAGGACTATTTCCTTACTGTTTCCTTCCGTGACTCCTTGCCTCCTTCCAGCAGCAGCATTCTCTCTGGAGCGGCAGAGTTTGCAGTCACTCACCCTCATTCCCTTCCTCACGCTCAGCAGGCTGGCTTCTGCCCGCCCTACTGAAAACACTCGGAAACAGCAGCCAGGGGACCCGCGAAGGCCCCGCCCTCCGCCAGCCAACGTCTCTGCTGCCCGGCGGGCCCTCTCGGCCCTGCTTGGAAGCTCCGCTCTTTGGCTTACAGGACCCACGGCGCCCTGGGTTCCTCCTGCCATCCACGTCCTGGTCCCTGGCCCTTGCGCGCCCCTCTTCCTCTGCGCATCCTAAATGCTTGCACTACTGACATGCTGTCCTTGTTTTGTTTTCCTCGCTCACTGGGTTATGTCACCCACTCACACAGTTTCAGCTACCAGCTACCTCGATGCACATGACCCAGGACATACCCTTCTAGCTTGACCTTCTCCCTTGCACGCTGGACCATGCATTATCTAACTGCCTCCTGGACTTCCTCTCCCGGATGCTCCATGGACAAAACACCCAGGGGCGAGACGTCCAAAATGGAACCTACCGTGTCTTGTCCAGCCTGCTTCACGGGTGCATCCCCATCTCAATGGCCAGCATCCCCATCCGTCTGCCCAGTCACCTTTGATTCCTTGCTATCTGTCACAGGTTGAATTGTGTCCACCCAAAAGGGGAAATCCTAACCCCTGGCCACTGTGAATGTGACGTTAATGGGAAATTGGGTCTGCACAGATGTAATTAAGATGTAAATTAGGGTGAGGTCATACTGGAGTAGGTGGGCCTGTATTCCAATATGACCTGCATCCTGATTAAAAAAAGAAAACAGAAACACACAGGGGAAACATCATGCAACAATGAGGCAGAGATTGGGGTGACGTGGCCATAAGCCAAAGAAAGACCAAGAGGGCCAGCTGCAGCCAGAAGCTAGGAAGGGGCAAGGAAGGAGTCTGTCTAACACCTTAGGGGAAGCATGGCCTTGTTGACACCTTCATTTTGGATTTCTAAGTCTCCACAACTGTCAAAGAGCACATTTCTGTTGTGTTAAGCCCCCAGCTTGTGGTACCTCGTCACAGCAGTCCAGGAAGCTATTCCACCATCCATTCTTCAACACCTGGGCTTGGCCCACCACATGGCACACCCCACCACCACCAGCACCACGTGGAGTACCCTATCAGCCTTCCAGCTGGCTACCCAGCCACCAGGCTTGTCCATGTACCTTTCACACTCATGGTCAGAACAATCCACCTAAAATGCAAACGTGCCCTGAGGCCTGCCAACTGCCCCCACCTTGTCCCTCCCACTTTGTGCTCCTCGAGGATCCAGGACACCTCCAGGTGTTTGCTGATGGTGTGGCTTCAGCCCGCGGTGCTGTCCACTCCTCCTTCTCGAGCCCAGTTCCATTCATCCCCAGCGTCGGGCAAGCTGCCTGCCCTGGGGGTCCCAGGGTCTCGGATGCCCCTGGCACACCCAGTTCAGAGGCAGCCATGTCCAGCACCAAAAGTGATTTGTACTGTAAGTGTTCAAAAGCCAGGATGTCAACCCAATACCACCATTCATAGCCAGAAATTTTTTGAAGAAAATTTAAACCTAAAAATTGTCATCCAACAGCAATGAGAGCTTTACAAATAGAACTAAACGATGAATGATGTTACTTTCACTAACACTGCTTTAGTTAGACATTTCGTTGTGTTTGAGTTTGCAGTTTTCCTTTCATCTTACTTTTGCAAGGCTTTCGACAGCTCCAGGCCTTGAGCCCAGTGCCCATCGGCCTTGAAGGGCCAAGTGGGAGGCTTACGCCCTCAAAAAGAAATGGGGTGGTCGGGAGGCTGCAGCTGTGTGTGGTGGCTCCAGGAAGTGGGTCCAATAGCGACATAAGGACAGAGCAGCCCAGATGGTGAGACACCACGGGTACCCTTCGCTGACCTCTCCTCCGAGCTCTACCAGGGGCAGGAGGAGGACAGAGCTAAGGGCCCTGCCCTCTCCTTTGGAGATGGGGGACCAGTGCTGGGAGAGGGCCAGAGTCACCTGGGACTGCACACAGAGCTGTCCCTGGAGCCCAGAGGTCACAGCACCAAGGTGAGACCCAGTCTAACCCTAAAGAAAGAGGCTCCCAATGGCTGAAGAAGCAAGTGGGCAGTGAGCACAAGCTTGGGCCAAAGGCAGACCCAGTCAAGGTCCTGGCCAGTCCTCTACAATCTGTTTGGTCTCAGGCAAGTTTCTGAAGCTCGGTTGTGTCTATTCTGTAAAATAGGAATA
Organism: Macroglossus sobrinus; assembly: GCA_004027375.1. NCBI lineage: Eukaryota > Metazoa > Chordata > Mammalia > Chiroptera > Pteropodidae > Macroglossus > Macroglossus sobrinus. The sequence goes on from PVKZ01000539.1 coordinate 92,176, forward strand.
GTTTGGAGTTGCTAGAAGGTCGTGGAGGACAATTTAAAACAAATTGCTGGGTTTGGCAGTTCTTTTAAAAATTAAACTTAAAATTATCACATGACTCAGCAATCCTACTCCTAGGTATTTACCCCAAAGAATGGAAAACAGGGACTCAAATGCTTATACCCAAATGTTCATCCTAGCACTAGTAACAATAACCAAAAAGTAGAAACAACCGAAATATCTGTCAACTGATGAATAGATCAACAAAAGGTGGTATATCCATACAGTAGCATATTATTCAGCTATCAAATATACGAAGTACTAATACATGCTAAAACATAGGTAAACTGCAAAAACAAATAAGCCAGAAACAAAAGGACAAATATTATATAATCTCATTTATATACAATATCCAGAATAGGCAAATCTATAGGGACAAAGTAGATTATTGAGCAAGTCTCACCTAGTGGGTCTATTAGTCTTCTAGGGCTGCTGTAACAAAGTTCCACAGGTTGGGTAATTTAACAGAATTTATTGTCTCACAATTCTGGAAGCTAGAAGTTTGAGATCAAGGTGAGAGCAGGGCTGGTTCTTCTGAGGCTTCTCTCCCTATTTTGCAAATGGACATCCTCTCCCTGTGTCCTCACATGGTCGTCCCTCTGGGTGTGTCTGTGTCCTAATTTCCTCCTTTTACAAGTAACCAATGAGATCGGATTAGGACCCACCATAATGACCTCATTTTAATCTAATTACTTCTTTTAAGACCCCATCTCGAAATATGAACACACGCTGAGATACTGGGGATTAGAACTTCAACACTGCGAGCAGTGACACTTTTATCTCCATGGCTAGAAGCAGGGGTTCCATCCCAGATCCACCACTTCTCAATGATGTGACAGAGCCAGTCCTTCCCTACTCTAAGCCTTCATTTCTTATCTAGAAAATATGGGGATTTGGACTTAATAACCTACAAGCCATAATATTCTAGAATCATAGAATTAATCTCTATGTAATAAAATAATCTCCCTAAAATAAAAACTTTGGCCTCATCCAACATGAAATTCTAAGGTGATATTTAGCTCCAGGTGGCTCCTGTGCAAACATTTCTGAAAGGGACCTAGATTCTTCTCTGGTCTGCCCACTGATTACATGAAAATACTTTTGGTTTAGAGGCCTAGCTTGAATCTCTTGGGTGTGTTTCTTAAAACTCATCTTTCACATAACCTGGGCAAAATAATTTCTGTTCACTTGCCCCCTCCCCCCGCAAAGTTCAGGGAGCAAGATATGAAGTGGAAAAAGAAACCATAAAAGCTTTGCATCCTTGACCCTCTCTGTGGAGTAGAAGGTGAAGGAAGCATGGGTTTTAGAAATCTGCTCCTGGGAACAGCTGCCATAGAGAAGAGCCGGGGAATCAGCACGAGTTGAACAAGTGTGGCCAGGGGCCCTCAGCGAGATTAGACAGGATTAACTGGAAGGGTTGCATTCACACCGCCTAGAATCTCAAGATGTCAGAGCCCAGATCAGGCGTGAATGCTGAGACCAAGCCTGGAACGAGGTGATGGTGGGTGGCCACCTCTTTCGAGGTGAACAGACCTGGACCAGGACGCGTTCCAGACTACTTGTCATTAGAGACCCTGGAAACTTCCCTGCCTCCTGCTGGGAGCAGCTCCATCTCCTGAAATACTTCTGAGTGCAAACCCATACAGCAACTTGGTTTTTATGAGGATATTAATAGGAAATTAACTCGCAGTGTTTTAAGGCACATTTCAGTACGACTGTATGTGTATGCCAACCATTCAAATTTAGAGAAACAGATAAATCAGAATAGCAACTCTTCAAAGTTAAAGAAGGAAAAAAGAAAGGGAGAGGGAAGAGAGAGGGGGAAGAGGGAGAAGCAATAGTAGGGCTTGAGTGAATGGACCATTTATATCAAGACAGCCCGATTTCTTGCCAGCTAGCCCCAAATACACGGTCACTTTCGCAGCTATGCCCTTTCCAGCCGGGCTCACCGGAAACAGAGGCAGCGGATTTCACAGATGTTTCTGGAGACCAAGTTCCCATCCACAGGCTTCGGCTTGAGCAAGAGCAGATGGGCACTGCAAAAATTTGTGTTCTCGTGGCGCCCTCTGGTGTCCAGTATGTGCAATGTCCAGTTTCCTGGGCTTGGAAACTGGAGCTTGACGTCTGGGCGGAAAATCCTGCTGGTTCCCGCGAGGCGCTCACTCTTATATGGCTGGCTCCACCTCGTTCCTCAGAATTTTCTCAGCTCCTAACTCTTATGTGGCTGGCTCCACTTTGATCCTCAGAATTTTCTCAGCTCCCGACTGCAATGAAATGAGAGTGTAGGTCTGAGGTTTCCCTTCTGAGTTTTGGGTAGATCAGGGGATATTTTTATTAAAGCATCATCCTTCAATTCACAATCCCAGAATGAGAGATCCAGTAAGGATAAAGGGTGCAGACGCTTTACATACACGAACTTCTTCATAGTTCCATGTCCAGATGAGGAAGCGGAGGCCCAGACAGCACGTTAGACCTGGTAGAGCTGGGATTTGAGCGCAGTCCTCTCTCCCAGTTCCTCAATCACATAATCCAACTCCTAATAAAATGTTTGTTAAACAGCTGTTGTGTATTCACGTCAGTATTAAGGAGTTTACCGAATAATTGAAAACAAGTATTCAAAAAAATACCTGTATGTGAATGGTCGTAGCAATATTATTAAAAATAACCAAAAGGTGGAAACAACCAAATGTCTATCAACTGGAAAATGGATAAACAAAATGTGCTGTAGACACACAATGGAATATTATTCAGCCATAAAAAGGAATGAAGTATTGATACATGCTACAATGGGATGAACCTCAAAAACACTTGCTAATGAAGTAAATCAAACACAAAAGTAGGACTACATAGTGTATAAATTCATTTATATAAAATAAATACCCAGAGAGACAGAAAGCAGCTTAGTGGTCCTGGGGAGGAGAGGTTGGAGGGATTGTTTAATGAGGACAGAGTCTCCTTTTGGAGTGATGAAAATATTTTGTAAATATATAGAGGTGATGGCTGCACAATATTGTAAATGTACTAGATGCTGCTGGATTGTACATGTTAAAATGGTTAATTTATGCTATGTAATTTTCTTTCCAGTAAAAAATATCTTATTAAAAAAGAGAATGAAAGTAGGAGTTTCACATATCTATTCAGAATTTTCAAGAATTTTACAATCTATCCTAAGACTATTAATTTGACAAGTTTTTCTTAACCCTTATTATGTGATAGGCAGTACTGTAACTATAGTAGGTGTTGAGAACCAAGCAGTAGGTGGAAGAGGGGAGTGGGGAACAAAAAACTCTGTCCTAGTAAAGGTTCCCTTTGGAAAGGGAAGTCAAACAAGGAACAAGACATTGTCAGAAAAAATACATTGCATATGAAGTGGTGATAAGTGCTGAGGGAAAGACTTAAGCAGGGAAGGGAGTGGGTCTGTGTTGAGGGTAGGCGAGCATTTTGTTTTACTTAGGGTAGCTAAAGAAGTCCCCACTGAGGAGGAGATATTTTTAGTAAAGATCTGAAGAAAGTAGGCAGAGAGGGCCATGAAAATATTTGAGAGAGAGAGAGTGGTTCAAGCAAAGGGAACAGCAGGTGCAAAGGCCCTGAGGCAGGACAATGGCTGAAGGTAGATGTGGCTGAATCAGTATGAGGGAGAAAACTGGGTCAGAGGTAGTGCAGATCATCAAAGCCTTGACTATGCTTTACTCTGACTGAGCTAGGAGCCTCTGAAGGTCTTTGAGCAAAGGAATGACATGTCCTGATGTTTTATTATCATGCACATAAAACATATTTAGGACATAATCAATAGCTATCAAGCAGACACTCCTGCAACCAACACCAAGTCAAGAAATAAATAGCCCATGGTTGGCACTCTTGCACCTCCCCACATGTCACCATCTCAATTATAAACCCTCCACTGTCCCTAGAGGTCTGCACTTCCACGCTTTTTATGGCACTCTGTCATTTTCCATCTATCTTCTCATCCCTTAAAAAGCATGGTTTTATGTCGCCTATTTATAAAATTTTCTATAAATGAAATCATATTATTTGAACTATGTATACCTGGTTTCTTTTACTAAATATTTTTTTTTAAGATTAATCTATGTTGTTGCAAATAGTCATCTTTGCTCATTTTAGTTGCTATATAAGATTCCATCATTTGTTGGATATCACCCAAAACTCTACTGTTGATGGATGTATGGGTTGTTTATAGTTTGGGGCTGTTACTGAAAATGCTACTATGAACATTTTGTGATCAGGTGACCTGTAGGGTTGGAGTTGCTGGCTGATACAGTGTGCAAATCTTTAAATCCCATAAAGACAAACATATCCAGAGTGGCTGTAACTGTTCCCATACCCACAGTCATTCTGACCCTTGCCTACAGTTATACTGTCAGAGGTTTTGATTTTGTCAGTTGGGTGGGTGTACAATCACACCCCAATTGGGCTTGAATTTGCATTTTCCTACTGACCAATGAGGCTGGCATCTTTTCATATTTAATGAATCTTTATATTTCCCCTTTGGGAATGTTTGTTCAACTTTTTTTCCCATTTTATTATTCAGTTGTTGCTTGGTAAAAACATTTGTATACTCTAGATATTTGTCCTTTGTTGGTTATACGTAGGCAAATATCTTCTCCCACTCAATGGCTTGGCTTGTTATTACAGTGCCTTTTACTTAAGTCTATTTTTAATTTTTCTTGTAGAAATCACTCCTTTTAGTGAACAATTCTATGAGTTTGGACAAATACATCTAGTCATGTAATCATCACCACAGTCAAAATAAAAAACAGTTCCATTCTCCCAAATTCCCTCTTTCTGTACCCCAGCCCCTGGCGACCACTAGTTTGTTTTTCTGTCCTTAAACTTTTGCCCTCTCCAGGGTGCTATATAAATGGATACATAGAGTTTGTAGCTTTTTTAGTCTGGCTTCCTTCCCTTAGTATAATGCATTTGAGATTCATCAATATTGTGCGTATAGATAATTTATTTTCTTTTTATTGCTGAGTAATATTCCATTCTTTGGATGTACCACAGTTTATTTATTTGCCTATTGAGGGGAATTTAGGCTATTTTCCAGTTTCTTGGCAATTATGAATAAAACTGCTATGAACCTTTGTTCAAAGCCTTTGTATGACCTTGAGTTGTTCTTTATCCCCACCCCAGACGTAGGAGCGGTATGACTGGCTCACATGGTGAGTGTGAGCTTAACCTTGTAAGAAAAGGCCAAACTTTTCTCAGAGCACCAGCAGTATATGAGATGTCCACCTGCTCCACATCCTCATCAGCACTTGGTATATATAGTGTTTTATAATCATAATTTTAATTTGCATTTTCCTAATGACTAATGTTCTTTCTTTGCCATACATATATCTTATTTGGTGAAAGTTCTGTTGAAATCTTTTGCCCACTTTTTAATTGCATCATTGTGATCTTATTATTGAGTTTAAAGAATTCTGAATACACCCTTTATCAGATATATAGTTTGCAAATATCTCGTCTTGGTATATGTCTATCTTTTCATACTTTTAAGAGCATCTTTCAAAGGGCAAAAGTTTTTTATTTTGATAAAGTCCAATTTGTTAATTTTTTATTTTATAGATCGTTCTTTTGGTGTTGAATCTAAGAAATTCTTGTCTAAGCTAAGGTTACAAATATTTTCTATGAATTTTATAAATTTAAATTTTACATATAGGTTTATAATCCATTTTTATTTGATTTTTGCAGATGAAATGAGATATGGATTGAAGATATGTGTGTGTGTCCAATTGTTCCAGCACATTTTATTGGAAAGACTCCTTTATCCACTGAATTGCCTGCTCATCCCTGGCAAAATCAATTGCCTATACACTCATGGGCCTGTTTCTGGATTCTTTCATTGGTCCATATGTCTATTCTTTTATCCATACCACACTGTCTTAATTGCTATAGCTTTATTATAATAAGTCTTGAAATCAGATTGTGTGAATTTGTTTTCCTTTTTCAAATTATTTTTGGCTGGTATAGATTCTTTGCTTTCCCTATAAATTGCAGAAAAACTTCTGTTGGTGTTTTAATTGGAATTATGTTGAATTTATAGGTCTGGGGAGAATCAACGTCTTAATATTGAATCTTTAAATGCTTGAACACAAGAAATCTGTCTTTTTAGATTCTTTGATTTTTTTTCTCAGTGTTTTATAATTTTTAGCATACAGATTTTGCATTTTTAAAAAATGTTGATGCTATTGTAGATTATACTCTTAAAATTTCAATTTCCAACTGTCACTGCTAGTACATAGAACTATAATCTATTCTTGTGTATTGGCCTTGTATCCTGTGACCTTGCTAAACTCACTCTGATCCTTAGGAATATGTCTGACAAATATGTGCAAGACCTCTAGTGGGACAATTTTATTTTTTCTAGCTTTATTGAAATATAATTGACATTGTGTGTGTTTTAGGTGTTCAACGTGATGACTTTATACACATATAGTTTGCAAATAGATAACCACGAAAAGGTTAGTTAACACCTACGTCATCTTGTATAATTACCATTTCTCTTTCAGTGAGAATATTTAAGATCTGCTCTCTTTCCAGTATACAATACAGTGTTGTTAACTATAGTCATCGTGCTGTATATTAGATCCCCAGAGCTTATTCATCTCATAATTGGAAGTTTGTGCCCCTTGATCCACATTTCCCCATTTCCTCTATACCCAGCCACTGAAAACCATCATTCTCTCTCTATTTCTATGAGTCTGACATTTTTAGACTCCACACATAAATAAGATCATGCAGTATTTGTCTTTCTCCGTCTGATTTATTTACTTAGCATAATTTTCTCAAGGTCTATTCAGGTTGTCACAAATGATAAGATTTCATTTTTCTCATGGCTGAATAATATTCTGTTGTACATATTTACCACATTTTCTTTATCCATTCACCTGTTGATGAACGCTTAGGTCGTATCCATCTCTTGGCTATTGTAAAAATGGGAGTGCAAATATCTTTTTGAGACAGTGATTGCATTTTTTTGGATATATATCTAGAATTAAGATTGCTGGATCATATGGTAGTTCTACTTAAAAGTTTTTAAGAAACCTCAATACTGTTTTTTCATAGTGACCAATATACTTCTGACCAATAATGCACAAGTGTCACCTTTTCTTTACTTCCTCACTAACACTTGCTATATAGCTTGTCTTTCTTATGATAGCCATCTATTAGGTGTGAGGTGATACCTTACTGTGGTTTTGATTTACATTTCCGTAATCATTAGTGATATTGAGCATCCTTTTAATTTACCTGTTGGCCATTTGTATGTCTTTTTTGGAAAAATGTCTATTCAGGTTCTCTGCTAATTTTAAAATTGGACTATTCACTTTTTCGTACTGTTTCATAAGAGTTCTTTATAAATTTTGGATAGAAACCCCATATTGATATATGATTCAAAAATATTTTCTCCCATCCCATAGATTGTCTTTTCACTTTGTTGATTGTTTATTTGCTGTGCAGAAACCTTTTAGTTTGTTGTTGTACTTATTTATTTTTCCTTCTGTTGCTTGCACTATTGGAGTCATATCAATAAAAATATGCACAAGACCGGTATCAAGGAACTTTTCCTTATGCTTTCAGGAGTTTTAGGCTTTCAGGATTTACAGTTAAGTCTTTGATCCATCTTGATTTAATTTTGTGACTGGTGTAAAATAAGGTTTTGCTTCATTCTTTTGCATATGAATATCCAGTTTTCCCTGCACCATTTATTGAAGAGACTTTCTTTTCTCCATTGAGTATTATAGACTCCCTTGTCAAATATTAGTTTATTGTAAATGCATAGGTTTATTTCTGGTCTCTAGATTCTGTTTCATTGGTCTGTTTCATCCCTGTAGCATACTGTTTGGATTACTCTAGCTTCATAATAGAGTTTGAAATCAGAAAGTCATGATGCCTCAGGCTTTGTTCTTCCTCAGGTTTGCTTTGGCTATTTAGGGTCTTTTTTAAATTATGGAAATTTTAGGCTTATTTTTTCTATTTCTGTGGAAAATGCCATTGGGATCTTGTTGGGTATTGCATTGAATCTACATGGCTTTGGATATTGTGGACATTTTAATAATATTAATTCTTCTGACCCATAAATATGAAATAACTTTCCATTTATTTGTGTCTTCTTCAATTTCTTTCATTACTGTCTTAGTTTTCACTGTAGAGACCTTTAATCACCTTAATTAAATTTATTTTTAACTATTCTATTGCTTTTTTTAAAAGTTACTACAAATGGGATTGTTTTATTTGTTTCTTTTAAAGATAGTTCTTTGTTAGTGTATACAATGCTACTTATTTTTATATGTTAATTTTGTATCTAGCTACTTGCTGAATTTGTTAATTAGATCTAATAGGTTTTTACTGGCGTCTATAGAATTTTTTTTTTTTTTTTTGCTTGATTGTTTTGGCTAGGACTTCTAGTACTGGAGTAGGAGTAGTGAGAGTGGGCGTCCTTGTCTTGTTTCTGATCTTGTAAGAAAAGCTTTCAACCTTCTACCATGGAGTGTGATGTGAGCTATGGACTTGTCATATACGGCCTTTATTAGGCTAGGATACTTATCCTCTATGTCTAATTTGTTGAGAGATTTTATCAAGAATGAATGTTAAATTTTGTCGAATGCTTTTTCTATATCTATTACAATTATCTATTGAGATAATCATATAATTTTTATCTTTTATTCTATTCATGTGATGTATGTATCACATTTACGCATTTGTGTATGTTGAACCATCTTTGCATCCCAGGGGTGCATCTCACTCGATTGTGGTGTATGATCCTTTTAATGTGCTGTTTAACTTTCTTTGCTAGTATTTTGCTGAGAATATTTGCATCTATATTCATCAGGATTATGCGACTGCAGTTTTCTTGTACTGTCCTTAACTGGGTAATGCTGGCCTTGTAAAATGAGTTTAGAAGTGTTCCTTTCTCTTTGCTTTTTTTTTTTTTTTTGAGAAGTTTTAGAAGGATTGGAATTAATTCTTCTTTAAATTTTTGATAAAAATGACTAGTGAAGACACCTGGTCCTGGGCTTTTGCTGTTGAAAGGTGTTTGTTTATTGATTTCATCTCCTTATTGGTAATTGTTCTGTTCAGACTTTCTATTTCTTCCTGATTCAGTCTTGGTGGGTTGTATGCTTCTAGAAATTTATTCATTTCTTCTAAGTTGTCCATTCTAAGTTGTCTCTCATAATTCCTTTTTGTGATATTAGTTGTAATATCTCCTCTATAATTTATAATTTTGTTGATTTGGATCCTCTCTTTTCTTTGGTTAGTCTAGCTAAAGGTCCGTCAATTTTGATTAGCTTTTCAAAGAACCAATTCCTAATTTTGTTAATGTTTTCTATTGTTTTTCTATTCTCTATTTTATTTATTTCTGTTCTAAGATTTATTATACTCTTCCCTTCTGCTAACTTTGGGCTTAGTTTTTCTTTTTCCAGTTCCTCTTTTCATTCCTGACATTGGTAATTTTTTTCTCTGTTTCTTTTTTACAATTAACTTCACTGGGAAGATTGTCAATTCTATTAGTGTTGACAAAGAACAAGTTGTTGGCTTTGTTTATTCTTCCCATCATGTGCTTTTATTCTTTTGAAATAATTTGAATACAAAAATTTCTTGCCATTAATTTGAAATAATAATACATTTGCACCATATACCCTTCACCTAGATTTGCCAGACATAATTTTGCAACATTAGCTTTCTCTATTTGTGTATGTGTGTGTTTGTACACATATAGACATTGTTTTTGCTTTATCACTTGAGAATAAACTTCAGGCATTAATGATACTTCACCCTTCAAAATTTCAGCATGATTCCTCTAAAAATAAGAAAATTTTTCTACACAATACAATTATCTTCTTCAAGAAATACAACACTGATACAATATCATTATGGAACATATAACTCATATTGAAATTTCTCCAATTGGTTCAATAATGATCTTGATAGTTGTTTAAATATCAATGTCATACTTGTTCATTTAAAAAATTAGAAATCTTTCTTCTTTTTCTAGACATTAGAACAATTTAAATAGCAATAAAAATATCTGGTCTTCAAAGGTCTGTTAAAATTTCCCTGTGAAAGCATGCAGGCCTGGAATTTTTGTGGGGTAGGTCCTTGAAAATCTTCTCTGTTTCTTTAACAGATATGTATCCGTTTAAACCTTCTGTTTTTACTGGGGTCACTATTTCATCTAGGTTTTAAAATTTATTTTAATAGAGTAGTGCAAAGTAGTCTCATGATTGAAAATTTTTCCTCTTTCATTGTTTATTCCCTTTTTGTTGTTTCTTATTTAATGTATTTGTACTTTCTCCTTTTTTTCTTGGTTAAACTGTTCTATTAATTTTTAAAAATAATTAGCATTTTGTGTAATAGTTTTGTTTCCCTGCTTTCTGTCTGATTAATTTTTGCTTTTTTCTTTATCTCTTCTTTCCTCGTGCTTTTTGTTTGTTTAGTTTGTGTTCTTCTGAGTTGGAAATTAAATTTACTTTCATTCTTCCATTTCTATTGATGTAAATATTATGCTATAAATTTTCTTTGATTATTCTTTAAAAGTACCCCATAAATTTTGATATATACTATTATTATTATTATTATTAGGAAATTACATAATTTGGGTTTGTATTTCCATTTTCTTATGAGTTGTTCGACAGATTTTTATTTATTGTCACTAATTTTCAGTTTTATTACATTGTGAGCAAAGAATGCTGTTTACATCATTTATACTTAATGAACCATATTGATGCTTTCCTTGTGACCTAATAAATTTTCAATTTTTTGGCTCTTCCTTATGCACTTGAGAAGATATTTTCTTTAGTATCACCATAAAAAGTTAAAACTATATCCTGAAGATTTACTTTACTGATCTTGTTATTTAGGTTTTCTACATTCTTATTTATTTTAGTCCTATGGTGTGATAAATTCTCTTGAGGCTTCAATAATCTCCAAGTACACTACTCAGAAAGTAACACCAGAGGCCATGGAGCAAAACGTCTCACAGACCAAACTAAAATGCTGGAACATGTGGTTTATTAAATGAAGTTAAAACATACATCAGGAATCGGGGAGAAAGATGTGGGGTAGACAAACACCCTTAAGAAAGGCTGTATGCCAGCTAGAAATGCCATACAACTGAATATTGAATTGTGTCATGCTCGTATATCTCATCCCTCTCTCTTTTAAATCAGCCATTCTTATTAGTGGTGTGGTTACAAGAACCAGAGTTGAGATCTGGGCAATTATGCCCAATAAATAGAAGATATTTGAGCCAAAATATACATTTAGCTTTACAGAAAGACACAGAGGCATATATGCTTGGGCACAGACATAGCTCACCAATTAACCTCCTAAACATGAGGCTTTTATCCTCATTTCAAGGGCTGAGCACCTATGGGGACTGAATAGGACCACTATGGGGTCAATGAGCAGCCAATTTAAAGATAAAATAGCTATCATCCTACAGATGACATTCTCCATACCTTCTGATTTTATCTTTCCATCTCTTTTTAACTGTAAGTATCTTGTCTCATCCTTTATATCATATAACATGTTTTTTTAGGTTATAATTTACTTTCTCTATTTAACACAAGCTACTTCCTTACTCACTATCTATATGTAACACATCTTCTGAGTTTCATCCACTCAATATTTTTCTTATTTTTTAAAGTAGACTTAAATATTCTCAAATGATAAAACACAAATTATAGGTACACTTGATTGTTCTTGGCCTGAGAGTGGTGTGGACTTTCCTATTTTTTTTCTCTATTTATTCTTGCATTAACTTGGGTTTCTGTTTTGTAAGGGTGGGTGCTGTGTTATTTAGTACACAGATATTCATAATTATTCTGTCTATATTTTGAATTGTTGCTTTTAAAATAATTAAGCATCCTTTGTTGTCATATTAAAAGCTTTTTGGGCTAAATTCTACTTTTTCTGAAATACAAAACTCCTATTTTCTTATAATTTCCACTTGTCTTTCCCTTAATATTTAGTCATCCCGAATCACTTTGTTTAAGGCATGCTTCTAATATTCGTCATTTTAGGCTGCATTTTATTTCATGAGCTAATGTGAAAAAATGTTTTAATCTTCATGATTTATTTATTTTATAACTAGAAGTATGTACCTTTTGGGCCCCCCATCCACCCCTCATCAACACCTCTTACAACCACCAATCTTTTCTCTCTATCTGTGAGCTTGATGTTTGTTTGTTTGTTTATTAGACTTCACATGCAAGTGAGGTCATATGGTATTTGTCTTTCTCTGATTTTCACTTAGCAAAATGTCCTCAAGGTTCTTGTTGTCACAAACTGCAGAATAATATTCTATTGTATATATAATACCAAGTTTTTTTATCTATTCATACATCAATGAACACAGTTTGCTTTCATACCTTGGCTGTGGTAAATAATGTTCCTTTCGAGGAACATCCATACTGTTTTCCACAGTGGTGTACTAATCTACATTCCCACCAAAAGTACAAAACTGTTCTCTTTTGTCAACATACTCATCAACACTTATTTCCTGTCTCTTTTGATAATAGCTATTCTAACAAGTGTAAGGTGATATCTCATTGCGGTTTTGATTTGCATCTTCTTGGTAATTAGTGATTTTGAGCATATTGTTGAGTACCTCCTGGCCATCTGTGTCTTCTTTGGAAAAGATGTCTATTCAGATCCTCTGCCCATTTTTTAAGTGGACTGGGTTTTTTGTTGTTTTTGTTGTTGTTGTTTGTTTGTTTTTGTCTGTTTGTTTTTTGCTATTGAGTTTTACAAGTTCTTTATTTTGACGACTATTAACCCCCTATCAGATATATGATGTGAAAATTTTTTCTTCCATTCAATAGTTTGCCTTTGCATCCTGTTGGTTTCTTTTGCTGTGCAGGTTTTCGGTTTGATATAGTTCTAATATTACTTAATTTTCTCTTGTTGTCTTTGCTTTTGGTGTTAAATCCAAAAAAAAAATTATCACTAAGACTGATGTCAAGAAGATTACCACTTATGTTTTCTTCTAGAAGTTTTATGGTTTCAGAAAAAAAATTATTTTCTGAAAAGATTTTAATAGATAACTTAAAGCATGTTTGTATTCACTCATGTTGCTGAAATGTTTGATTTCAACTTTCTCATATTTCATATTACATTTAATGTTATAAGTAAGAAAGTGTATGCACAGTTTCCCCTTCAAAGAAGAGTTTATTGCCAAACTGCCAGCTCCTTTCAAAGTCTGCCTCTGCTGCTGAGAGTAGGCTAACCCGAAGTCATAACATTCCCAAAGTAGCCCACCTCTGGTGACTAAGTGAGAGAGAGGAATGTGAAGACAATCCTTTTGGCTCAAAGCAGAACAACTGTGATGGTTATTACTCATTCCACAGCTCTGTACAGTGGTGGGTGAGGCATTTCCTCTGCATTGTTGTTCGACTTCTTTCTCTGCCCAAACTTATTTCCCTCTCTTTCCAGAGGTGAGGATCCCTAATAAAACATTTTATACTCTAAACCATTAGCATCTGCTTTGGTGAACACAACTTGTGTCATTTACTCTTTCTTCGTACTTTATGGAATGGTCTATTTGTTTTCCTCTTTTTAAAATTCTTTTTTTTTCCAAAAAATATTTTTGTGTTTAGGAAGGTTGATATTTTTGTTTTGATGATTCTATTTATGCTAATACTTTTTATAATGTCCTTAGTCTCCTTTTCCATGGTTTAAGATTCCATTATTTGGTTTGGTAACTTTTGATTCCCAGCTATTACTTATGTAAGAATCAGTAAAATAATTCTTTTTTATTTTGTTTTCTTTCTCTGACCTCTTAGTTGTATTAGTTATCTGACCATGTAGCACACACGAATTATTCTTTTACCTTTTTCCTCTTCTTTGTTTTAGTCTGAGTTTTATAATTAAATACATTCAATGCTCACTATTTATCTTTTTGCCCAAGTTTCCCTGCCATCTCTTGGTTAGGGAAGTCCAGTAGTAAACAAACCGTGAAGAGCTCATGAGTAGATTCATCTGAGCTCTTGCACATTTGAAACTATTTTTCTAAAGCCTTGATACCTCAAGTATAGCTTGACTGGCTTTAAAACCCTGGGGTCATATTTTATTGCCCTGCGTTTCTTGAAAATGCTGTTCCACTGTTGTCAAGCAATGCAGGTATTTTTGTGAAGACCCTGAACAATCTTTTCTTTATTTTTATTAGCATAATAATTTAACTAAGTTTTGTCTTAGAGTTGACCATTTCTAGTAAGTTTTCTCAAGAACATGGTGGGGCCTAAATATCCAGGAAGGTTTTTTAAATTACCATTTTAAAGATTAGTTCTGTTCCTCTGTCTCTTTTCTTGCAAGGTGCTTTGTATATGTGTGTTGGATATTCTTTGACTATCTTCTGGGTCAGTCATTTTATACTCTGTTCTCCTCCTTGTCAATTTTCAGGTCAATTTTTTTTTTATCATATTTTAAGTCCAATTTGTTTTCTATTGCGCACTTAGGCTTCATTTCTAAGATAATTTTGTCTTTTTCCTAATTTTTCCTGCATGGAATCAACTCTTATTTCACATGTTTCTGTTCAGAGATATTTAAATTTTGATTTGAGAAGGTTTTCATATCTGTAAATGGTTGTTTAAGGCCATTTAAATTTAAGTTGATGTGTTTCTTCTTCTAGACTATTTTTTGAGGAAAAATTTCCAGCAGCTAAAGTGTTCTGACTTTTGTTTTTGTTTACTTCTTCGGTCATTTGTGTGAATATATTCTACTGCTTCATGTGTAACTTAGTGCGATAACAGTTATGTGCAAGCAGGGACAAAGTTTGGAACGGCTTGCTGTGTTTCTTGGTTCAAAAACACCCTCTTCTGTTGGTAGAGCAAAATCAGTCTTTAAAATTAATAGTGCTCTTATTTTTTGTAGAAGGGGGTAAGGGTCTTTGTGTCCTCTAATTTTGTGATTCTTAATTTTACCTTTTGCTTTATTTTTTCCTTTACAACCAAGTCTCCAGAGGACACCTCCTTCTTTCAATTTCCACCCTTCCCTCTCCTGAGTGGTGACTTCCTGAAACCACCTCCTCCCCTCTCAAGTCCCTTCCTTTTGATTCTCCCTTAGCCAGTAAGCTAGCTCTGACCTCTGGTTCTTAGGGACAGAAACACTGCGGTTTTCTATTGGAGTTCTTATTAACAACTACAGTTGCCCGCAGACTAAAAACCATAAAACAAGAAGCTTACTCCACCCTCATTTCAAGATTGACTTCTTTCTGGAATATGTCACTTTAGTTCATTTTCCAGAGCCCAAGAATTTATAGCTTTTATTTGTGGAAGAAAAAAGAAAAAAATACTAGATAATTATTATTAAGCGGCACTGATATCTTAAAAAAGACACACAAAAGCCGTGAGCACATAATAGATGATTAACGGCCATATATGAAAGCCACAGGGACTCCTTGGTAGCTTATGATGAGGTTTTCATGTCCTTGCAACAAGAAGGCACAGAACGCTGATGGCCAGGCTCAGTACCTAGGGTCAGGGCTGAGCTCCAGAGGCGGTTAACAACCCAGGTCTGTTATATCATGGTCAGGGGCTAGAAGGGAGAAACATGGTACCTGACACACAGAGGGCCTGAATATTTAGAACGTCAGATTCTGCTAAACTTTCTGAGCCTACAGAAGTGCCTGCCCCTCCTTCTTAAGAACAGCCACTCCCTCCTTGCTTGGAGATGACACAAAGGTCTGCCCTCTACAAGACAACATGCGACCTTTAGGATCTGCCCTCATAGCCCCTCCTGTCAACTACGCCTAGAGCTAGAATATGTCACTTGCAGCATAACCATGACAAGGACATGCTGGCCCTAATAATGGAAGAAAATGCTGTAAGATCTAGGTAGCACGTATGGGCAGGAGATTTGGGTGCTTGGGATGGACACTAAGGGCACATGATCACGGGAGCCAGAACATAGGGTTGTACAGGGGAGAGCGTATTGAATTGGCAGTAATTGGCAGTGCTCTTCTGAAAGACAGGATTTAACACCCTAGCAAAGACCCAAAGAGATGGTGACCCCAAAGCTAAGTAAAGTTGGAATGCCAGAGTTGCTGCTGCAGATGATGGAGAAAGGTAAGGAAAGGAAAATGTTTAGCTCAAGTAAATATGTATAGAAGATCCACCAGATTATTATGTTCCACAAGAATCCACATGATCCAGAGAATACAGAATTTTCTAAGACCATAAGAAATGTGCTGGTGACCATTTTTAAAGTGGAAAATTATTATCACAATAAAGTTCCGTTATGGCTCTCCTAGAAAGAAGAGATCAGGTTGACAGAAAAGGCCATTATGAAATGAGGCTCATTGTTAGCAATGGGGATGATAGGACTTGAGACAGTGGTGGCCAGGTGCAGTACTTTGCTGCCAGAGCCAGGTAGGCACAATTATTACAATAAGTGGCAGAGAAGGAGTCCTGATTCTTAGTGAGTTATGAAGAGGGGTAATAGAACATGGCAAAATTAGGGACAAATAGATGGGTATCTAGCACCAGAAAAGGTATACCTTAGCTTGTACCATCAGAGAAAAAGCAAGGAGAAACAACCAGGAAGCTGAGGAAATAGTCCTAGCAAAACACTATGATGCCTTGCCAAGTATCCAGAGCTGAGTTAGTTTTTGGATCTGGAACCCATTGGCAAAAAAGGATGTCAGTCTCTAGTGAGAAGATGTTGTCCTTGCAACATCAAAGCAAGTATACCTGACATGTAGCCATTTACTTGGGTAACTGTGCTCTTGGTTAAGGGAAATAAATACTCAAACATTTAAAAGATTATTGGACACAAGGTCTGAGTGAACACTGACACCCAAAGTCTTGAAGCATCATCATGGCTTCTTTTTAGAGTGAGGGTATATGGTGGTCAGAGGCTAAATGGTATGTCCTCTGGTCCATAGGCTCACTTAATAGTCTTCTCCAGCTCTCAAATGTGTTATTCAGATTGATCTACTTTCTATTTGGTGTAATCCCCACATAAAGAGGACCAAGGGATGGAAGGCTCTGATACTACTTCTTACCCCGCACCAGCCAAGAGAGTAAATAAAAACAATATAGCATCCCAGGAGAATGGCAGAAATAAGTACCACATGTAAGAATCTACATGTGGGGTGGTGGTTCTTATTTTATCTTCATTTAATTCACCAAGCTGGTCCCTGCAGAAATCAGAAAGTTGTGAAGAATGACAGTAGACTACCACAAAGTTCATCAGATAGTCTCCAACAGGCAAAAATAATGTGAGGATCCACTTCTGGTGCTGGTGCTCTCTGACTCAACTGTGACAATGAACAAGCAAAGCACCCCTGACCTGAGAAGGGTATGGTTCCAGGGGATTGTGGGTTGATCATGAGGCCCACAGGGGTGCTAGCTGAGGATGAGAGGATCTAGAATGGAAAGGAAAAGAGAGGTGAATTTTTCTTAGATCCGAACAGCACAAGGGGTAGACTGCAGTGGACACGGAGATGCTCTGCTCAGGACCTTCTTCAAGGATGGGTTTACTGTCTCCACAGTCAGCAAACAGACCCAGCTACAGACGTCTTCAGAGTTTGCCTCAGCTATGTAGAACTGCTTCACCCAAAGACACCTTCTTCTCAGTACAACTGGCATGTGAGGCTGGTTTAAAGCAGGTGTTTAAAGGCCTGGTGATTTCAGATTAAAACAGAATAATTCTTACAGATCATATATGCCAGAAGTCACCACGGGGATGACCAAGGTTTTACTGGGTTTGCATCACAGTCCACTTTTTCCTCTGGCCAATCCTGCTTTTGCTTCTTGCCTTCCGCAGGTGCTGGTCCCTAATAAATATCTTGCCCTCCAAACTCAGTTTTAGTGTCTGCTTCCAGAGAACCCACAACACTGCTGCAGTTGTATCCTGTAAGATTTTTTAGAAATTGTGGTAAAATAGACATAAAATTTACCATCTTAACCAATTTTAAGTGTTCAGTTCAGTAGTGTAAAGTATATTCACATTGTTGTGCAACTAATCTCCAGAATTCTTTTCTTCTTGCAAAATATTCTATAACCATTAAACAAGTCCACATTCTTCCTACCCTAACTCCAGCAACCACCATTCTACTTTCTGTTTCTATGAATTTGACTATGCTAGATACCTCATGGAATCATACAGTATTTGTCTTTTTGTGACTGGCCTATTTCACTAAGAAAGCATAATGTCTTCAAGGTTCACCCACATTGTAGTTTGTGTCAGAATTTTTTTCCTTTGTAAAGCTGAATAATAATCAATTGTATGTATATACCATTTTGTTTATTCATCTGTTGATGGGCATTTCAATTGCTTTTATCTTTTGGCTATTGCAAATAACTGCTGCTGTGAATGTGTTCAAATATCTTTTTAAGATCTTGCTTTTAGTTCGATTGGTATATATCCAGAAGTGGAATTGCTGTATCATATGGCAATTCTCTTTTTAATTTTTTGAGGAACTGCCATTCTGTTTTCCACAGTGGCTGTACCATTTTACAATTTCACCAACAGTGCACAAGAGTTCTAATTTCTCCAAATCATCACCACAGAGATGACCCTGTGATTTTCTGTTTTTTTTTTTTCTTTGACAGTGGTCATCCTAAAAAGTGTGGAATTATATCTCACTGTGGTTTTGATTTCCATTTCCCTGATGATTAGAGATGTCTTTTCATGTGCTGGTTAAACAGTTGTATATATTCTTTGAAGAAATGAGTATTCAAGGCCTTTGCTCATTTTTAATTAGGTTGGTTGTTTTTGTTGTTGTTGGATTTTAGGATTTGCAAATATTTTTCCCATTCTGTACATTGCTTTTTTTATTGATGCAGTTTTTTATTTTGATATTGTGCAATTTAATCTATTTTTTACATTTGTTGCCTGTGTCTTTGGTGCCATATCCAAGAAATCATGGTCAATTTCAATGTCATGAAGATTTTTACTTATATTTTCTTGTAAGAATTTCATAGTTTTATAGTTTTAGCTCTTACATTTAGGTCTATGATCCATTTTGAATTAATTTCTATGTATGATATAAGGTAAGGGTCCAATTTCATTCTTTTACATATAGATATCTTTTTTTCAACACAATTTGTTGAAAATATTATTATTTTCCCCTTGAATGATCTTGACACCCTTGCTGAAAAATCATTTGACCATAGTGAAGTTAGACACATAAAAATAGACATGTAGATCAATGGAATATAATTGAGAGTCCAGAAATAATTGCATATATTTATGATTAATTGATTTGTAACAAGGATGCCAAAGCCGTTCAACAGGAAAAAAAGATAATAACTTCAACAAATGGTGCCAAGTGAATATCTACAAGCAAAAAGATGACAATGGACTCTTACCTCATACCATATACAAAAATTAACTTGAAATGAATGAAAGACCTAAACATAAGAACAAAATGTATATAACTCTTAAATAAAAATAGTTGTAAATTATTATGACCTTAGATTTGTCAATGGTTACCGAAATCATAGGTAAAAAAAGAGAAATAGATTAAATTGAACTTCATCAAAATTAAAAACTTTTCTAGAGGGAAAAATGGCATAGATGATAGAGGCTCTGTTCATCCCTCTGGCGACCAAATCAAAGTTGTGACAGAAACAAGGAAAAATCAACTGGGACTAGAGGAACATACAACTAGGGAGAAATGAAAGAAATCACCCTACACTGGCAGAAGGTAGGACGGGGTGAGGACACTGGGCTGTCGAGTCTAGAGCAGCTAAGTGAGATGGAGGCTGCGGTAGTGACAGATGCTTCTTAAAGGACCCACATCCATGATCAGATTTTTGTGGTGACGGACCTGCTCATTTTGAGCACCAGTGCCTATTCGGCTCTGCACAGGAGGCACCAAGAACTTATAGGGAGACATTGTCGGAGTGAGGGCTGAATCGAGACTCATTCTATACAGAAGTGACCACCTATTCATTGTTCCCTGTTGAACCCTTCCCCCAACCATTGCATCAGACAACAGGGCCGCCATAGCCCTGACATCATCAAACTGTCTAACAGAGGTAATTCCACCCAGAGGAGTCCCTGAAACCCCACCTCCCCCATCTCATGGCCCGACTCAAGCCACATCCTGGTGTATCCTCAGCAAGTCATGTGCTCCTTGCTAAGATTCATACTTGAGGCAGCCTTGATTTCTGGTGTGGCCTTTTGAGGCAACTATAAGTACAGCATCTGTGGATTGCTTGCTGAATCATAATAGGTAGCCCTGGAGGGGCAGAGGCTGTGCTAAATTTGGCCAGCAGCTGAACTCCTCTTAGGACTGTGCCGCTGGACATCTACTTCACAAATCCACACTAATAAGACAGAGAGACTTAGGAGTTTTGCTTAGTACATAGAAACAGACACGGAAAGGCAGCCAAAATGGAAAGACAAAGAAACAGAAAGCATATGAGAGAACAGAACAGAGATCCAGATATGATGGAGTCAAGTAATCTAACAGATGCAGCGTTCAAAATACTGGTTATAAAGATGCTCAATGAACTTATGGGAAGTGTAGATTAATTCAGTGAGAACTTCAACAAAGAGATTTAAAAAAAACATAAAAATGGAAATGGAAATTATAAAAGGGAACCAGTTTGAAATGAAGAACACATTATCTGAGATGAGAAGTATATTAAATAGAATAAACAAAGGAATAAACAAAGTGAATAAAAAAAAGATCAAATGCCCTATCTGGAGGATAGGAAAGCCAATCAGGGCACTCAATCAGAACGGCAAGAAAAAAGATGCTAAGACTATAAAAATAATTTAAGGCTCCAAATATTCGTCTGATTGGCATAACTGAAAAAAATCAAGATGCTGAACAGCTGTTTGAAGAAATAATGATGAAAAACTTCCCTAACCTGGTGAAAGAAATGAACACAAACCCCAAGGGAGCTCAGAGAGTCCCAAAAATCATGGATCCAAAGAGGTCCACACCAAGACACATCATAATTAAAAATGCCAAAGGTTAAATACAAAGAAAAAAATTAAAAGCAGCAAGAGAAAAACAAATAATTACATATAAGAGAACACTCATAAGACTGGCAGCTGATTTCTCCAAAGAAACTATGCAGGACAGAAGGGCTTGGTAAAAAAAATATTCAACAGGATGAAGACCCAGGATTTACAACCAAGAATACTTTATTCTGCAAAGCTATCATTTGGAGAAGAAGGACAGAAAAAGAGCTTTCCAGACAAAAATAAGCTAAAAGAATTTATCATCACCAAACCAGTATTACAGGAAATGTTGTAGGGACTTCTTTAAGAAAAAAAGTGTATCAAAAACAGGAATAAAGAATGGTAACAACTACATTCCTATCAATAAGTACCTCTAATGGAAAAGAATTAAGTGCTCCAACCAAAAGATAGAGTGGCTGAAAAAATAAGAAAACAGGACTTCTACATATGAAAAGGAGGAAGATGGAAAAAGATACTGCTCTGATGAACCTAGAAGGTATTTAAGTCAGACAAAGATAAACACTATATGATTTCACTTATAAGTAGAATCTAAGGAATAAAAAGAATAAACTAATGAAAAACAGACTCACAGATATAGTGGACAATTTGGTGTCAGACAGAAGGGAGGGAGATTTGGGGGGCTGGGAGAATGAGGTGAAGGGTTAATGAAGTACAAATTAGTAGCTGACAGATAGATGGTCATGGGATGGGGAGCATGGCACAGGGAATGCAGTTAGCATTAATATGTTGGCTAGGTGGAGGGTCAGGGGAGGGAGGGAGCAGTTGGGGGAGTCATTTTACTAACTATATAGATGTCTAACCAATATACTGTATACTTAAAACTAAATAAAAATATTATTAAAATATTAAAAAATTTCTAATCAAAAGGTGCCATTGAGAGAATGATAAGAGGAGCCTAAGCAAAGAGACTTGTCACCAAAAGTATGATACAGAAAAGGAAAAACTGATAAACTGGTAAACTCATCAAAATGAAAAGCTTTTGCTCTGTGAAAGCCCATGGGAAGATGGAAAGACGAGCTACAGACTGAGAGAAAATATTTGCATACCACATATCTGACAAAGGACTAGTATCTAGAATAAATAACAAACTCAAAATTTGATGGTAAAGAAACTAATTTAAAAATGGGCAAAAGACATGAATAGATATTTTACTGAATAAAATATACAGATGGTAAATAAGCACATAAAAATATTCAATAGAGCCAGTGAGTAGAACGGTGGTTGCCGGTAGTGGGAGGCTGAGGGTAATGGAGATGCTAGTCAAAGGGTACAGACTTGCAGTTCTAAGAAGTGCAAGTTCTGGGGATAGGATGTACAGCATGCAATTATAGATAATAATAACATGATGTATACTTGAAATTTGCTAAAAGAATAGATCTTTACTGTTCACACCACACACATGCAAAAGGTGATGGAATTGTTAACCCAACTGTAGCAATCACTTCACAATGTATACATACATTAAAAGCATGTTGTGTACCTTAAAAAACAATCATATAGTACAACCTAAATATATTTGTTTTTTATTTGTGAATCATACTGCCATAAAGCTGAGAAAAAATTCTGTTCAACATCATTAGCTATCAGGGTAATGCAGATTGAAACTGCAATGAAGTGTCACTCTCAATAGAATGGCAAAAAAAAAAAATAGTAACACCACCAAATGCTGATGAAGATGCAGAAAACTGGATAACTGATACCACACTGGAAGGAATGCAAAATGCTGCAGCCACTCTGAGAAACAATTTGGCAATTTCTTTAAAAACTAAAATGTAACTATCATATGACCCAGCAATTGCAATCCTGGGTTAAGAACTCCCAGTTTTTAAAAGTCAAGCAAACGTTCTTTGAATATTTTTTCCAAGCGTTCTTTTTCTTTCATGAGTTCCATCTTTGCATTTTCTATTTAAATCACGATGTTGACTTAAATTCATCCTCAGTTGTCTAAAGCAAGGACTAGCAAACTCTGGCCCACAAGACAAATGTGGCTCACCATCTGTTCTGTAAAGTTTTACTGTAAATCAGACAGTCCATTCATTTTCATAATGCCTGCCCCCCGGCTGCTTTCATACTACAACAGCTGAGTTGAATATCTGTGACAAAGATCTTATGGCCCATGAAGCCTAGAACATTTACTTCCTGGCCCCTTACAGAAGAAGTATGCTGTCTCTGGTCTGAAGGATTCAAAAATAAAATGTATTTTAAAAAAATGTACAAAATTCTAATATTTCCATCAGAGAGTAAGTTTTTAAAAATATTTAAAGATTAAATTTATTTTGCATGTTTTCAATTACTTTTAAATATTCAAAACCGTCTCTTAAAATTAAGTCAAATATAAATTATAATTAACGAATATCAAAGTTTTATATAATATTATTTAAATAATGCTATTTTATTCAATAATGTTAGTCTGAAGGGTTTTAAATAGTTATAAAATATAATGATTAACAATTCTAGTATTTGTTATCAGAATAAAGAATCAGTATTATACTTCGAGCTTGTTACATCTTGTCCTACATATGTAAAAATTTAAGAGTAATAACTGTTTATTTCAGAATGTTCCTTGGTTGCCACATGCAAAATGTTGTGAATACTTTGCTAAGTCACAAGTACATTAAGAACCACGAATTAGATTAGCAAGAAAAGTGAGACTGGAAGCTCAACCCTAGGAAACAGCAGCACATTATGCAGGCATCACTGTATCAGTGCCCTCTGAGAGGAAGGGTTTGACGAGTTAATTAAATCGTCTTTTCTTTTCTTGGAGTGTTCCCTCCACTCCAGGGCTCCCTGCTCTCTGAGGCAGAAGCCGTTTGCAGTGCTGGCTGGCAAGACTCAGAACGTTTATGGCACCCTGCAACAGCCACCTTCTGTTTTGAGCACTAGGTGCAGGAGATGTGGAGAAGCAAACCCTGGAGCCTCGGTGTGTGCATCAGAAGGGAGGGTGTTGAGGGGAATGGTGGCTGTCACACTGTGCCATGCTGCACATCTGCTCCAAGTGACAGAGGTGGTGATGTGCTCCTTAATAACTGTGTGCCTGTCCAGATAAAAAGCCTCTTGCCTGAGTCTAGCAATGATACGGGCAGGGTCAGACTCCAGGAAAGACCCTGACCTTGAGCACTGAGGTGTTTAAATGACAAAAGTAGGAAAGCATTGGCTCCTTCTATGGAATCTACAAGATCCAGGACACACAGCAATATGATGTGGCAGAACCATGGCTCCAGCTCTTTCCTCCAGCGGGGCTTTCATGATTTGGGAAGAAGAGTCTCAGTTCTTCTCCAGGAGAGGTGGGGCTGGGTCCAGGCCTTGATGCTCCCCAGGAGCGACAGCTCTCAGCACTGGGCCACAGCTGGTTTCCCAGGAGCTTCACAGCAAGCCAGCTCCTTTTCTGGAATGCATGCTTGACAAGTTACCCCTGCCCCTGAGGCATGGCAGCCACAGAGGAGAACAGGGGGAGAACAGGGGAAGAGCATGATCTCCAGGAGGAGTAAGGGCCCACTTGGAGTTCATGACTGCAGCAGAATTTTGTGGTTCTCTCTCACCGCATTTGAGCATAGCTATTCATGCACAGGGTGGCCAGAAACTTATTTAACCAAACCTGTGGTTTAGCTAGTGTACTGTGTGGTTCCACAAAGCAAGAGAAAGCAAGAATTTTGTGAAGTGCTTATAATCATTCACCAATGGTGAAAAGAAGGAAGTGAGGAGAGAGGAATCGAGGAACTGTGTGAAGGTGGGGTTCTCGTGGGAATGAACAGCAAGTGGGCTCAGGTGCAGCATCTGAAATGAGATCGGGGAGAAGCTGATGGTGCAGAGCCAAGTGGGACTGTGGCAGTGAGGACTGTGATGAAAGTGCTGTTGGAGGGGATGCCAGCGAGCTGGGGGATACCTTCAAGGACCAAGTGGGGAGTGGTGGGCAGATGATTGCAGCCAGGAGTTGAGGCATTTGGGGAGGGGGCAAGGAGAGGGTTCTGAGAGAAGGATGACTCTTGCCCACCTCAGGCCATAATGAGAGGATGCACCCCACATTTTAGAGAGATGCAGGGGAGCAGGATGGTGAAGGGAAGGGCTGGAGAAGAGCAGATGGAATAGGGGGCTTGTGCTAATTACTGACCAGAGGGCCAGGGATAGTTGCCAGGATGTGAGGAGGATTGGAAGGGGGCGGAGTGAGGAGGATGCTGAGAGCTAGAAGGACATGAGACTAGCAAAGTCATGATGAAATTATAGCTGAGGTCCAAGGCAGAGTGTGGGGGTAAGGCTGAGTGGGGTGGGGCGGGGAGACTCGTAGGGTGCAGTGTGGGGCTGCCTCTGGACCCCTATAGGTGTGGGCAAGGAGGTAGAAGAGGGGATAAACATGCCAGTGCCCCTTGGTGATGGCTGCCTGCAAGAGGGGACCCACAGATGCAAAGGAGTGTCACGGGACCCTGGTGGGAGTGTCCACCGGGCCTCTGGAGGGGTGAATGATGGCCGCAGTGTTCAGATCCCGCTGTTTCCAGTTCCAGGCTGTAAGAGGGGCTAGATCTGGAAATAAAATGCCTACGGCTGCTGGACTTTGGTACTGTCAGGGCTTGGCTTCATGTATCAGTGGAATCTACACTCACTGGCACCCAACTAATCTCCCTGAAATGATCCTTAGAGGAACTTTCATGGTTCTCAGTTGCTTTCAGGATGAAGTTTAAAGTCCCAACGAACGAGATCCTTAGTACCAGACACCAAAGACCTCTCTGAATTTGGGTTTCAGTGCACCTTCATGTGACTCCTGCTTTCAAACGTTACTTGTACGCTCCTGTTTTCATCTCAACATTACTTTCCTTCCATGAACATTAGCAAATAAATTCTATTTTTGTCTTGGTTCACTGTCACTTGATGGTCTTCTCTCGGACATGAGCCCAGTCAGGAGAGACGGGTCTTGTCTTTTTGTCTTTTGCACCTAGCACAAGCCCAGCCAACAGGATACCCTCAGTGTTTGTCAAGTAGATGCCTGTCCATTTATTCCACACCCACTAACCTGTTAGTGAACTTGCGCTGCTGTTGGGGGTGTGTGAACTCACAGCAGAAGGCCCACTGGGGGAAGATCCATCTGAACGGATGAAAATTCCATTACAGAGGAACGCTGGTTTATTACTTCCAAAGTGTCGCTTTTTCGCCTGGAACTTTAGTTCGACTTTAATAATTAGATATGAGAATACTTTGTTTTTCAAGAACTTTTGCACATATTCACAGTCACAAACTGCTCTTTGACATTTGCCCAACACGTAAGGGAGCCACGTGGACAGTGCTGAGTAAGACGCTGGGAGGAATGGGGGTGCAGGCGGCTCTGGGCTGTGCCCCCTTAGGAACACGGGCTCAGTGCGGTCATGACTTCTGGTGTACCGATATAAAATTTCTCTGTTCCAAAATCATTGTGACTCAAATACGACACAAGCCACCACTTTAAAAAATCAGCCTTAGAAGTATAGACTTAGATTAATAGTAATCCTTGGTTCATGGCATATTCGCATCACTGAGCCACACGCAATTTCTTTGTTTCGTTCATTCATTCATTCATTCATTCACTCATTTATTCATTTCAGGCCACCAGTTTGCAGCCTCTGGAATATATATGGTGCTAACTACAAGTGTATGTTAAGTGGGTAAATTATGTGCCTGCAATTGCTGTTTCCATGGCTAATTAACTCAGCGAAACTTTTCTTGGTGGTAACACAGGGCCATGTTCACAGTGTAGGCTCAAGAGGGAGACTGCCCAGGTGAGTATCTAGGTAATGCACTTCAATATGGGCAAATTACTTCCTCTCTCTGGGTCTCATTTTTCTCACTTGCCCAACTGGGTTACACCTTGTAAGGCAACGGAAAACATGAAGGGAGATAATCCATGTTAAAAGCACCTACACTAGTGCATGCAAAAAGCACTCAGTTAACATAGGCTACTACCATCATTATGCTAAGGAGAGGAAGAGGCAGACCTCTTGGACCATCTCATACTGCTAGCAATGCATGAATTAGCGATCATACACTAGCAAGGAATCAGGATAGACCTAGAAGCATAAAATGCCTTTCTGTCTCAAACAAGAATCATTAATCAGACAGGAAAGTCAAAGAGAACACAGCTTCTCTTCCAGGATCATTTTCTGTTACCTGATGATTCTCTTTGTAGCATTTGGCCAGAACTTTCCCTTAACCTGTCTACATAGTTTTCTGTCAAAACTTTGAGAACCACTAGACTAAGCCATTAACTGTGATGGGGGACAAGAGACATTCAGGGGAGGCTTCCTGGAGGTGAAGGCCTTTAAGGTGAACCTCAGTGCCAGATGAAGAGAAAGCAGAGGGAACAAAGACACAGAGGTACATGACTGCCCAGGGTGTGCTGGGAAAGGCACATGATAACACTGACAGATCTGCAGGCACCAGAGGTTTGGGCCCTCAAAGACCACATAAGTCCTGGCTCCACGCTGCTGACCTCTTTAAGTAGAGGATGATTTTGGAACCTGGGAGACATATGAGCAGCACTGGGAACAGTGTGAGGGGGTGTTCAGAGAGAGACCAGGTAAGAGGACAGGGAGCAGTTGTGGGGCAAGAGAAGAAAAGTCTGACCCTCAACCCAGGTGAGTCTCACCCTGTTTTAAAGTCTGCAGGATTTCTTCTGTCATACTGTTTTCAAACTAGGGATTGAGACCCATAATTTTCAAACATGTGAAATGAAGCAGTGGGTGCAATCAGCATTAAAAATAATAGTAAATTAGAAGAGAATGGCATTTAAAACAATCAGAGCTCATTACACAGAACAAGGGGCTCGTTTCATCACACCTGTTCTAGATGTACTGCATCAGGAGGCCTGCGGGTTAGTCAGAAAAGTCTGAGAGACAGGATTCAGGGCTCTGTGCAGTTTACTCTTCATGAACCCAACCTGGGAGTGGCCTCTTCCCGCCTGGAACACACCCATTCAGACCTCTGCCCTGGGGTCTGATGATTCTACAAGAGAAGACAGGGCCCTATGGAATCCCAGAACAGAAAGGCCTGAGTGGAGGATGGACAAGGGGAGTTCAGAGAGCAAGCTAAACCCTAGACATGGGGTTTCCAAAGAGAGAGGGTTCAGTGTGAAATGAGGCACATAGGGATGCTTTATGAGATAGTTTCAAGTCTGACCTTGCAGGGTGGCTTGGGTTCAGACACAGGGCCTTTGGGAGGAAGGAAGAGATCCTGCACACAGACACAGATGAGATGTTGCTAAGAAGCACTGGGAATGGTATGGGGTATGAGAAAGTAAGGTTTTAAAAAGCAATCCGAAGCCTAACAGAGGTACAAAGTCCAATCAGAGCTTGGAGAGAACTGAAACATCAGCCAACACATTCCAGTTAGAGCTGAGGAAGCAGAGGCCTGGTTGCCCAGTCCTGCCCAGGACAGGAACCCAGGACTTGAAAGCTCTGGTCCTGTGCCCTTCTGGGCCATGCTGACTCCAAATACTGGCTTGCAGGTGACACTCCACCTTGCCTACTTCAGGGAGTCACTGAACATTCTGGGCAGGATAGTGGGTCGTGAGCCTGACTGACAATACTTGGGGCGCTCTAGCCAGATCCTGCCTGATCCCCTTGTCTCCTCCTCCCCACCCCTGTCCCCTTCACCAGGTGAGAAACACTGAGGCTGAGTTAGAAACCCACTTCCTTTGGTTCTGCCAAATATGTCAGCAAATCTTTATCAAGAATTTCCATGACACTGTAATTGGTACTGAGTTTGTAAAAATACAGTCCCTTTCACTTTGGTGTGAGGTTCTTTTTCCAGTCTACAATTCCCATTGCTTCTGGGACAGCACACACCCAAACCCCATCTATGCCGACAGTATTGGGCTTACAACTGGCACATCTGTAGGCCTTGTTAGGGTCAGATTGTTGCATTTTGCATGTTAAAAAACAGTTCCAGACTGGTTCAGTGATTTGCTCCTGAGAAAGGCCCCTGAGAAAGCACAGGGGTGGCTGCGGGCTTCCTGCCCACTGGTCCAAGTTCCTTATCAGAGGTTTCTAGCAGTGTTGATGTGAGCTATTAAAAACTTGTCTTATACTGTGAGAATGCCTAAAGACCAATGCCTATTTCAGTGTGGAACTGCCTTTGATGGTATCATTTTCTATCCGATAACTAACCCTGTTCTATTGAAACTTCTCAGAAATTCATAGAAAAAAAAAGATGGTAAAGTTTTGAAAATAACAAAAAAGACCAACTCATTTTTGTTGTCCTCTTTCCTTCAACTGATTTAATTGCCACTGAAGCCTAATTTTTTTTTTTTCTACATGGATACAAACACAAGAGAGGTGGTCTGGAGCAGCCCACATTGCACGGCTAATTGCGCTACTCAATTCTGTCTTAAAGTTCTTTTTATACCACATACGTGTATAACATCAGCAGTCACATCTTATTTTCTCTCATCCGCCTTGATTGAGGCAGAAAAAGAATAAACAACGAATGCTACTGCGAATATCCTTCCCAAATGGTAATTATTGCATCATTATGTTCGCTATTTTACTTGTCATGTACCATTAGAAGGTAACAAGATCATTGTCAGTCAAAGATTGTGGAGATAATTAGAGCATCTATAGGTTAGCAGGAAATCAAATTGGTGCCGGTACCCATCAGTGCGAGGAGCCGAACATAATTAGAGGGAAATATGCAAAAGCTGAGATGAAAGAAGCCCCAGGGATTAAATTCCGTGACTGATTTGAGTTGACTCTTCTATGTCCTGACACTGCAGATGGTGACATGAAAATAGGTATACAACAGAAGACAGTGAGATCTGCCAGAAACGGCAAATTAAGCCTGATGTTGAGTACCTACAAAGTCCCCAAAATTGCCTGATTTGGGGAAAAAAGTGTTTGCTACATTTTCCAATCCACTAGTTTTTCTTCAAGTTATTTTCTCTAGTCTGGGAGTGAGGTATTAACATACAGAAGCAAAGCCGCATGAAGTGGGCCTTATCCAAGTAGTCCCTGCTCTGACATCACCAGCTTTCTAAGCCTGCAAGGCTGTTCCCCCTGCCCCCCCACAGGAGTCTCCCAGGTCCCCACTTGCCAAACGCCCCTGTGGAGCCCACGGCACTCTGCCATCACACAGGAGCCCAGAGCCCCTGGTTTCCATTCTCATCCATTTCTAACACCTGGTCAGCAGCCCCCCACTTCCTGCTAACCCGGATTGCTCTCCTTTGTTTTTGCAAGTAAGATACAAATACCAGTCCAAACAGAAATTTCATCAGGCTGACTCAACAAAATTTAACCATTTTTACATCCTAGGAGAAAACCACCAAATTTTAGAGGAAGAGGGAGAAGTCAGCACACCGATGAGGGATATGCCATGTCATTCTACAAGACAAGAAAGTATAGACAGGAAAAAGTATCTGCAAGGTCTTAGGTAACATACAACCGACCGAGTTCACAGAGTGAAAGGCAAAGGAACAGGCAAGCAAAGACTGCTGTCAAAGGCCCCAAATCAGATCTGCCATCAATGCAGAGAAAGCAAATGCTGAGGCTGGAAGTAGGCCTGGAACACAAAGTACACTTGTTAACTCGGCCCACACACACACATCTAAAAAAAGCCAAAAGTACCTTTCCAAGATACAATATTTTGCTTAGAAAATTCCTAAAAAAAAAAAAAAAAAAAAAAAAAAAAAAAAAAAAAAAAAAAAAAAAAAAAAAAAAAAAAAAAAAAGAATCCACAACTGACCAGGGCACAAATGCTTACAGAGACTAGCTGGCGGGTCACTAGCTGAGCAAGGCAAGGCGGCAGGTCAGCCTTCTGTTCTCACTTGGCTGGGCTCAAGGTGTTTCAAGAGCCAGGTCCTGACAGCGTGGCTTCTTCCCTAAGGCAATGATGGCCATCTGACACAAACAAGCCGCTGAAAGCTTAGTTCACATTTTTTAATAACATGGCACAGTTTACATTACACAAGAAGGCTCCGCCGATGAGAACATGCTGAAGATTCAGTCGCTTCACTTTTCTTTTCACATAGGATCTAGAAAGGACTTTATTACATACAGGATAAACAGCAAAAAGGTCTGTATAGAACAATCTCTTTACAATACTGAAAGCTACCACTACAGTTCCAGTGTACATATTCCTTGGATTTTTTTCCTTTTTAGTTGTTGTCTTTAAAAAAAAAAAAACACTGCACAACATCTGGAGTTCACAAAATCTGAAGCTCACAACTAAACCTTCAGTTTACTACTAAAATAGATCTCTCTGCTTATTAGAAACAATGGTCTGTAGTTAACTTTTTTTTTTTTTTGCAAAAACAGGATAACAACGTCAGATAGCACTTTAATATACTAGAAGACCAAATGGAACTAATTTTATTTCATACATATATTTTACAGTCCAGTAGACAAGATATATTGTATTTCTCTGCTAGTAAAGTCATATTCTCTCCAAATATGTAGACAAGAGGCTTAAAGTATTATAAAAAGTATTATGAAGAGACATTAAGATTGATGCAAACTCAAAAAAACACACACGCAAGACTTTGTCTCTGCCACCTTTCACCCTCTGTAACTCCCCACGGCTGCACAGGGTTGACCTGGTACGGCTTTTCCCAGACCTTATTACCAACTGGAATACGATGAGTCGCGGTAGGAAATGTGCGCCTTAAATTCGTTGGGTACTGACTGAACACAGTGAAAACACATCCATCATCTGAGAAAACGTGAAGCTTTCTTTCAGGATCTGTTTGGGTGTAATTAAATCTCGTTACAAAATGAGGTGTGTACAGATATGAAGTAGGACACGCTAAATACGCATGGCTCCCACATGAGGTGTGTGTGAAATCATGTGACTGATGGTGACGCGATGCTGGCGACCTGTGTCCCCTGATTTTGGCATCTGACAACTCCCATCCTCCCTGGCCCTGCATGCTCATGTCCTCTTTACCTTTCCGGGGGCCGCACTCCACCCCCAGAGCCCACAAGCGGCAACTTCAGATGCAAAGTTTCAGCCTGGGGTCCGATTTGCAAAATAAGATGTTTCTCTGTGATTTGCAGAATAGGATGTTTCTCCGTTTGAAAATAACAAGCAAGGAAAACAGAGTCATATCACGTAAGCGCTTGTTCAGGGAAAATATGACCTTAAGTATGTTGTAAATGGATTTGAAAAGGCTCCTTTGAGTTAGGCGGGCTTTTGTGAAAAGCCCTAACATTCATTGCATAGTTGAAGGGTTTAGCTGTCTATAACAATACATGAGAACACAGCCACAGCCGACTGTGTTCACTGATATTAAGTTTGCAAAGAGCACATTTTAAGAAGTATTAATGTATTATGTTACTTAATCTTTATCTATTTACATTTGTACAAAGTAAAGCTTTCATCTTACCCTTTTGCATATATGAACCCTTAGCTCATGAAGCAATCTTTTTTTTTTTTTTACACAACTATGTACACTGCCTTCCCTTCTCATCTGAAAGAGCTTCGCACGACGGATTCTGTGGATTGTTGTTTGTTTTCTCCCCAATTATCACCACACTGGTATGTGTTGTCACCTTCACTGTTTTGGTTCAAATCAAAAAGTTTTACATGAGAAACCAAAGGAGTTGGACACATGAGAACGTATGACTTGGCTAAAAGATCTGAAAAATTTCAACATATAATATACAAAAACATTTCAAAATCTGCACCGAGTCTATACATTTTTTTACAAGAGGAAGAGTTAGGGGCACCTGGCCCCCTAGTCTGTGTCAATGACGCAGGCGTCCTCCTGTCTCTTGCCCTTTCTAGAGTCTGGCCTCATGTGGGTATGGGGCTCCTCCTTCCTCCTCCGCGTCCTGTTCTCTCCTCATCGAGCTTCAATATCCTTCAGAGTGTGGGAAGGTGGCCTCTCCCTGATCTCTGCTGACAGAGGCGTAGTCCTTCTGGGGGAGACGGGGCGGCCGCCCAGTGTAGAAATGAGCGGGGGAGGCGCGCTCAGCGCTGCTGTTGGCGGGGTCTTGTTCAGGAGCCCGTTCTGGTGCCCTGTGGTGGGGCTGATTCTGGGGTAGTGCATGCTGGGCAGTCCCGGGGTGATGAGGCCGGGGTGGGGCAGATGTCCGTCCAGGGAGGCCGGGTGCACGGCGTGGAGCCGCGTGTGCTCGTAGTCCTCTCTGAGCATGTGCAAGCGCTCCCGCTCATCCAAGTGGCCCCCTCGCTCGTGCTCCCGCCGAGGGTCCACAGACAGAGGGTGGTGGTGGTGGTGATGGTGGTGGTTGTAATCGTGAGGCTCCCTGTCCCTGAAGGAGCGGTCAGCTTCGTACAGCCGGGGAGCTGAGAGACGGTGCAGAGGGTCGCTCCTCAGCAGGAAGTCCCTGCCCAGCGGGTCTCTCCGGTGAATGTCAAGTTCTCGGTAGGGATCCCTCAGAGGGTCCCGGATGGGGTCCCAGTGGAAAGAAGGGTACGGGAACCGCTCTCCACCCGGGATGGGGCTGATGCCCATGAATGGAGTCATCATGCGAGTCCTGTCCAGGCTGCTGATGCTATTCATGGGGTGAATGCCTGTCACCCCCACCGTCATGGGCATGGAGGCCAAGGGCCCCGGATGCACACTGGACGAGGAGCTGGGAGGCGGTGGCTCCGCAGACCGGTGGGCCTGGGGGGCCTCCGGGGGGAGGTCGTGGTCTTCTTTGCGCTCCTCCTTGACCTTGACCTCTGAGCTCTTCTTGGAGTTCTCATAGGCCGGCTCGCTCTTGCGCTGCTCCGCCTCGCGGTTCGAGGTGCTGCTGGGCCTGGTGCTCTCCACCACGGGGGTCCGCACGTAGGGCGACGGCACCCGGGCCAGCTGCTTGGCTTCTTCGCCCACGGCTCGCCCCTCGTGGCCATGGCCGTCCTTCTCGGGCAGGGGGCCCTCCTTCGCCTTGTGCTCCTCGGCGGTCAGGTCCTTGCGGGACTCCTGGTGGTCCCGCTCCCTCTCTTTGGATTTGTCTTTCTCGCGAGCCTCAGTGTTCAGATGACCCCTGATCTGTTCAGTGGAGCTGCGGGTGTGGCCCAGGGTGCTCACTGGGAGAATGGGTGCTGGTGAAGGGTGGCTGGAGTGTCTTTTCTCAACACTTTCCCTGGGGAAGAAAGAGGGAGACAGGAAGCAAGTGAAACAGGCCTGTCAGCCTGGCAAGGGGCTGCCAATGAAATGGTGGTGTGAAAAGGATGGGCTCGGGTCTGGTTCCCATGGTCGCCGAGGCAGCCGGACGTGCCCTTTGTATGACAAAACCAGCCACCCTGACCTCACTTACCTAGACTGCAGAAGAAGCTTTATGAGGGTGAAGTGCTAGGGAGAATGGGAGGGTCTGAGGGGGAAATAATTTTCTCTACATGTAAGGGTCACAGGTCTCATTCAAGACCACAGAGGAAGAGCTTTCAGAAAGCCAAAATGACCCGATGTGGTTAAGGAGTCAGTGATGTGACAATACAGCCGGCCTTTGGACCAGTGCTGAGAACAAAGTTGTAAGAGGCCAAACACAAACATGACCTTCCATCCAACTCTGCGATACAGAACTCGTGGGAGGAAGAGTTTAATGTGACTATTACGGGAGCTTCCCTCTCTTGACATCTGGACAAACAGCTAGCTTCAGAGTAAAGGACACAGAGACAGCGCAATCTCCAAGATGTAGTGTGTGAGGGGGTTTGAAAGGAAACAATCTTTCGGGTTGCAAAAAGCTATGTTTGCGTTAGGAAGGACAAGAAAGCTAACATCCAATGAGAAGATGGAGAAAGCCGGTAGGAAACAGACATGGGGGAAGTGGAAAACAATTTTAAGAGCATCTGTCAATGAAACCGTGAAAGAAGAATTTGAGAGACCTGTCTCGGGTGGGGGCTTAAGAAATGCAAAGCATCAGAATGACAACAAGGTAAAGCCTGAAGAGGGAAGGTTGAGTAAGAACACAGCGAGTCTCGCCTCTCGGGAAGCTCCAGGCAGACATGGGAAGCTGAGGGGCCACAGCGGGGGACGATGGTTTTCCCCAACAATTCTGTTTCTAGCCCACCTGCAGAGGCTAAGAAGGACATCTTTAAAAGGTAAGATTTAAGAACAGTGTATTTTATTAGCTTTCCTGACTTTAATCCGAAAGGCCATTTGACTCCCTTGAGATTTTTATCATACTGCGCTGAAGTCTTTTTCTTTAAGAAAGAAATCAGTTAGCGTGATGGTCTAGGAGGAATACTGGCTAATCTGTCACATTCAGAGATTGCAAAGTGGAATTCTTTTAAATCACAAAGATACACACACATATACACACGATATACACAATAATGAAAAATTAAAGACTTGGATCATATCTCAGTCTGAAGTACCAAAAGAAAATTGTTGTTCGGTGTTTTATGTCAAGCGGATTTTGTGTATTCCTTATCAGTTCGTTCAAAGTGAAAATATCCTGAAGGAAGAAAAAGGGAAATATTGTCAAGAATGCTTAAGACATTCTTCAGAAAAAAACACTGGGAGACATTTTCCTCTGTGAGGCTACTCCTTTTTTAGGCATGGGTTACCAAGTACAGACATAAAAATGGTTAGTAAAATTATTTATCCACTGGAAAACCAAAACCAAAACCAAAAATCCTCATTGACATTTCACTAAATCTAGGTTAGCAAACTTTTATTAGCCACCTGTGAGTTTTAACAAAATTTCAGAAAAATATGATGAGACAATGCAAACATGACTTTCTAGAAGAAAACAAAAAGAAAGGGAGAGAAAGAGAGAGGAAAAACCTATGGATGATTTAATGGACTGCACAAACTTGAAAACAAATATGGTACTGATTCATGCCATGTGTGTTTGGTCTAATGCTCCAACTCACTACCTTTCAGAGAAAGATTTATATCTGGATACGCTAACATTCACAGGGATTTGGAGGCTCTACATGTGTGACTTTTTGAGTCGGGAGTGTCTTGTCTCACTCTGCTACGGCTGTGTCCTACTGTCACGATGCACTCTGGGACATGGTGGGCCTGGGCACTGAGCTGGCCCCGGCTGTGCACGGAGCTGAGGCTCTGGGGCCAGCTGAAGCACAAGGCTGGGACAGGGAGGGTGGATGGCCAGTTCTCGCCACAGAGCGGGCTCCCCCAGTGGGACTCGAGAGCGGTTTCTTTCCGTACCTTTCTTTGTCATCTTTACTAACAGATGAGTCTCGTTTATCTACATCTCTATCTCTGTCATGAGCTGCAGCGGACGCGCTACGCTCCAGCTCCCCTGGCTTCAGCCAGGGCGGAGGGGTCGGGAACGACGGAGGCGTTCGGTGCAGCCGGTTCCAGGGCTCGTGAGGGCTGCTAAAGTTCTGCACACTGGGGCCATCCTTGTGGCCGAACATTGAGTTGGGTGCTGAAATGGTGAAGTGGAGAACAAAAAGGTTTAAGAGAAATTATATAATCTGCTGTAATGAAGGTACTTACCAAAAAACTTTTAACAGCATTCAGAGTTAAAATGAATACATATTATTGGGAGCTGGAAAAGGAAAGGAGATTAACAAATTCATTAGAGGAATGCTTGTCCTACACTGAGAGGTAGCTCACAGCTTTTTCTTTTCTTTTTTTTTTTTTTAACCAAAGGCCAAGGGGTGGGAGGAAGAAGATTGAAAAGGAAAGGGAAATGGGTATCAAGATTACCTAATTAAACATATCTGTGCATGCACAAGTCCCAAGCATGCAGAAGGGTGTGTTCTGATGGTGTGACTTAGATTAATAATGCTCGATTCAGAGCAGGATTCAGGGTTATCTGCTACCTACTACAACCCTGCTAATGTGACTGCCACTCTTTCCACAACTTTAGCAGATGAAAATGAGTGTCATCAGACACTAGACAGGGCCCTGACCTCAAGAGACAGATGCATAAGGTCTCCGCTCTAGACGGAATCATGACAGCTGCTTACAGCTGCATTTTAAGTCTCCTAAAATGCACCTGGAGGCTGTGACATATGGATGGCATGAAAGAAAACAAGTTAAATGTGTTTCAATCACTGACTAAATGATGTTCAGAACATGAACGTGTGTTGCAACTCTTTTCCTGTCTGAGACAGAGTTTTAGTAGTAGAAAACAGGCCATGGAGCACCAAATGCTGTCAGTTCTTGGCTCTCCTTAGTTTCACCGGGCTTTTTCAATCCCACTAACACCAAAGGCAAGATGGAATATAAAAGCTGTTTTCACTTCTAATGGGAGTTGCAGCTGGAGTCTGGGATGGTAGAGATGAACATGAATGAAACTGAATTTTAGCAAACTTTCTGGAGTCAATTAACTACCTTATCCCTCCTGACCCTCAGTAACATACATGAATAGTGGACTATCCTTAAAATGTGGGTTTTAATGTAAACACACACTTCTACCTAGCTCCATTGTTTAGGCCTGCTTTTGCAATGACATAAACTCAATTTATTTCCCAAGAGCGTACTTTCCTTTTATCTGGAAAGTTCTTGGACAACAGACAGGTCAGAGGAGGTAAACAGTCCACGGCAGACTATAAAAAGTTAGAGGTACTCACTAACTGAAGGGTTTCCAAGGCCCCCGAAGGCGTTGCCACCAACTGCTGCGAGGCCGGTGAACGTGGACGGCCGGTTGAAAGGCTCTGCAAATGAGATGGGGAGGACATGGCTGCAGGACGCTGCTGTGTAAGGGACGGGAGGGCTTCCCAGGAGCCTGGCGGGGTGATGCGGGCTCCTCTCCCTCTACACTCAGACCTCATAGGTCTCACTTGTATCTGATCAGGCAAAAGGTTTGCAGTGCACCTGGCCTGAGGTACTGGGTTAGCAAGATATTCACAAAAGCTCTTTTCTAGGAACTACGCAATTTGCCCCATTTCTCTTTTGCCAGGTGGGGAACACGGCTTACACCACATGTTCTAAGATGTGTTCCTGCCCTGTCTCCCCTCTTCCGAGAATGCTCTGTAGGTGCTAATAAGCAGAAAAAAGATAACATCTTAAAATAAATAAGTCAATGATGAATTCTAAAGGCTCACATATTACACACTCTGTGGCTGGGCACACTACCAGCTGCACCTGCTTGTACATGTACAGAAAATATCAAATTAGATAACGGCCACAAATAAAGCTGCACTTTTACCAGAGACAGTAATGTCTTAGTAGGGTAGTGAAATGTAAAGTGATTAAAAATGGTAATGACTCTTCATAACATCATCTTGTCTGTCTTTCCACCTATAGGAGGTGCCCACAGATATGGGACAAGAGTTCACCCTCTTCCTCCACTGGGCAAGAACAGGCTGCTGTCAACGTGGGTTCCCTGAGGTGTGGAGCGTGGTCTTCACCCACCGCACCATCTGTACTTTCAGACAGAACCACTACTGCACACAGACCTATACACTTTTCAGAACGTGCTATCAGAGGTGCTGAAATCCTGAAGACGGAGGACACATATTCAAACGTCTACAAGGTCACCATCATCTCCCTAGTAGTAAGCGAGGGTTCTAAGACAACAGCCAACTTGCTAGAAGTGCAGCAGGAATGCAGTAAATTAAGGTTTTCTGAAATACACATGTCATTTCTTGTCACCTTGGGCAACTCACCTAGGTGAGCAGCAGGGTTGAGGAAGTTGCTGTGATGAGGAGGTGGCCCAAAAGGGGTCCCAGCTGGATGTGCGGCACCTATGAAGTCAAACATGACAGAATTAGATTTCCCAGAAAGCTTCTACAATGCCTAAGGACTCCATGAGAGAATGTGTCAAAGGACATGCCTAGAGTCCCCCCGGGCAACACAGTGGGGAAGAAATGTGCTTGTTAGGAAGCAGAAAATAAATCACCCCCTTTCCTCTTCCTGAGCTGGGCTGGGCTGGTCATCACTAAAAGGAGTTGTTACTTTTGCGGTGCTAACACACAGTATAGGAAAAACTGAGAAACACCGCCAGTGGTGGTGGTAGGGGTTCTATACCCAAATGAGTTTGGAGAAACGCCAGGCTAGAAATGTCAACAGGGTTCTTCACTGAAGAACTGTGAGCCATGGCTATGTTCTCAGGTTCATTCATGCACTAAGAAGAGAACATTCTTCATAGAGCATCTCAGGAAGCAAATCTTTCCCTTTGAGAAACACTGTTCTACAAACTGTACATTCTATAATTCTTGGCTTAGAAGCAGCTGTCATGAAGCTGCATCTCTCTTTTTGAAAATGTGTTAGTTATCATGGCCACACTGAAGGGCATTATAAGGCTCAGTCCTGTGTAACTCGGGGCTGAGTTATACTAGTAGGTTATGGGAGAGGAAGTCCTCCAATTTCTCTCAATCTTTGGTGCCAGGAAGAGATAGTTTACTCATCTGTTCTTGGGCACTAGTAATCTTATAACTGGCTCCATTAGTCTTTGCTTGCCAGAAAGCTCAGCTCTAACTTAGTGGTCCTTTTTCTTTGGTTTTCTCTTTATCCACATTTCCTCCTCTACTTTATATTTTGCCTTAAACAATATGTATTTCTTTAAGAGGCCTCAAATCTTTTTCTTGAAGAAAGATGGGAAAGAAAAGAAGACCAGAGAGACAGTATGTCAATTGACAGCATGTCAGTTTGGGAAGGACAGTATTTCTAAGAGCTTAGGGCATCAAATTGGCTTGTGAATGTGCAGATGATAGTTCACGAGGCAAGCTCTCTGGGAGGCAGGCTTGGCCCCAGACAAGAGATTGGCCACGGTCATCTGAAGAAGCCTCTTTAGTTTATTTCAGGCATCAATATCCAATGGTAAAGCTAAAGTGGGTGAATTTACCAAGTGTGTAAATTATACATACCAATAAAAAATTTCAACAAATTTTGGGGCAAAATCCAATATTGTTTACACTGGAAAAGATTACCTGCTAGAACAGAAGTAAAACAGGGCCTGAATAAATTTACTAATAACTATTTCATAATCCCTTTCATTCTAAGTTCTTATAAACAAGTATAAGTTCCTTCAGGAAGATGAAGCAAATGGAGGAGGGTCACCTTCCCAAAAGCCTATAAACTCAGTTGATGTTTTAGATTGTGGTTCCCCAGCATGCAAGGGCCTGTGGGCCTGGGGTGTGGAGGAGCCACATGGCACTGGTGCACATCTGTCCCAGTCACGGTGTCCCAGAACTGGAAGGCACCAGAGCAGTTCTCTGTTCAGCCCCAGGTGGTGACTTATTCTCCACACAGAACGTGCAAAAATGATACCCCATCTTCAGGGAGTGGATGGAGCCCAGCATATTCTTTAGGTATTAACAGTATTGCCAGCTAAATAAAAATTTGGCTGCATACTGTCTGTGTAGTATAAGCTAATTAATGCTTCCATGAAGACGGGAGCTTTGTTCAGCCCAGGGCCCCTAGGGTACCCTGCAGTTCCAGAATTATTGAAGTAGAAGAAGCCAATTCATCCGCTTGGCTCAAATGGAAGCCAGGGAGAAATCTCTCTGGTTCTCTCCAAAAATTGCTCTCAATGTAGCTCTGTCTCAGAGCCTAGGTGCCATGGTAACAAAGCCTTCAAATATGTCCCTAGACAGAACTGACAGAAAAACCTGAGACCTTAGCAAATTCCATCTGCCCTCGAGGGTGATTCGTTTGCTTTGGCAACAAAGCCCATTAAAGGGATGATTTCTTGCAATGTGGGTGTTTCTCTCTTCCTGAATGGAGGAGCTGTAGTTCCACCAAAATGAGTCTTGGATAAAAGCCTGGGAAGGCAGCAGGCAGGATGGGTTTGAAACTTGTTCCCTAAGGATGAGAAAATAGAGGGCTCCTTGGATAGTCATGTCCAGAAAAATAAATTCTACTTAGCACAGTAGGTATTAAGTTATAGAGTTGGCCACTAGAGCGAGCTCAGTGGAGTCATTTACAAGTGTCCTGAAATAGCTTTAGAAAAGACTGAATGATAAGGAAACTCTGAATCATAGAGGGTTGTTTTCCTCTACCTAATACTCCTCATAGCCGCTGCCTTTTGTCTGCATGTGCCCAGAGCAGAAGTGCAGCATTATATGAGCAGTGATCCTCAGCACCCCCACCCCCACCCCCAGCCCCAGCCCAGGCTTGGCACACCTAAGGGTCACTTGGGAGTGTGTGTTCTAGGAAGCTGACGAACAGAACTCTTGAGTGTTTTACGCCCTGTCCCGTCTAACTTTTGACTCCCCAAAAACTTAACTACTAATATCCTGCTGTTGATCGGATGCCTAATCCATGATATAAA
This sequence comes from Macroglossus sobrinus, assembly GCA_004027375.1. Taxonomy (NCBI): domain Eukaryota; kingdom Metazoa; phylum Chordata; class Mammalia; order Chiroptera; family Pteropodidae; genus Macroglossus; species Macroglossus sobrinus. The sequence goes on from PVKZ01000539.1 coordinate 133,269, forward strand.
GTCGATGAACTAGATAAAAGAAAGCATTATTAAGAAAATACATTTACAGTACTGTATGTATTCACTCAGAAAAAAATACACATATAAGTGAACACACACAGTTCAAACCGTGTTGTTCGAGGGTCAACTGTATTTCTTTACCTTCTACCCTTATAACACAGTATGACCGACCATCATGGTGCAGAATTACTGAGTGCTCTGTGGGTGCCAGTAGAAAGGGCAGCCACATCCTTACAAAAGTCCTAGCGTTATTGCCTTCTGGTTTGCCCTTGCAAGCATTCTGATCTTTTTTCAATAGTTTGACGTGCTTATGAGTTATATTGGCTTAATATAGAAGCAAACAATGAGCTGAAGCAATATGAGTCCCCTAAGGAAAAGATGATCTTTTTTTCCTTCTTTAATGAAAGAGGGCACATCAATGAAGGAAGGTCCACTGCCCTAGATGTGCTGCAGTGTGGCCTTGTGAGCAGGCATAAATCATATTATTTTAGGGAGTGATTGAGCGGTGGGCCAAAGTACAAATATAATTTATTGAGCTGCCCGAGAAGGACATTTCTCAGCTTTCCCCTGCCCCTCTGAACTCACCAGCGGCAGAGAACAAAGTCGAAGGCCGTGCCAGGTCATGGGGGTGGTGGATGGCTCCAAAGAGACTGGGGCCTGGAGGACGGCTCAGGAACTCGGGTTTCAGTCCGAAGTCCAGTTTATGTGGGTCTGATTGCATTTGTTTCTAAAGCAGCAAGGGAGAGAATAAAAGATGACACCCCAAGAGGAATGACAGGGAAGAAAGTCACTAACGAAGAGGCTGAGCCAGAGAGGTAACTGGACGATGCACTCAGGCTCCAAGCCCCAGTCAGGTTCAAGTTTACGAATGCCATGAGAACACAGCAACCCACACACCAGTTGACCCTCAATGCCAAAAGAGCAGGTCAGCCTAAGAGAGTGCTTGCTATCGGGTATTGTCTTTCAAGTCAGAAACGTCAAGCGGCAAAACCAGTGTTCACTCTGAGGTTACACGGTTTGAAGAATAAAACCATATCCTATTTAATCAAATCACTGCCCCTCCCAGACAACTTATTATTCGCTGTAAAGGGCCATTTTAGCAAGTTTTTAAATGATAGTATTTTATTAGGAATTCTGCACGAATAATCTTCTGTGTAAATTAATTGTTTAATGACTCTTTGCCATACACTAATAGATCATAGTACATTAGTAACCAGAAGTTATGAAGAAATATTTGCATGCCTACAAGCTAATTTTCAAATGATCACTGTTACATAATTTTAGAAAAACCAACAGAAACTAAGTAGGAATATCAATTTAACTAATCAGGGGTCTTTCTTTGCCTACTATTCCCAATTTCTCGAGAAAGAAGAGATCAGTCCAAGCCAGTAAACTACCAAGAACCTCATGTGAAGATGTGAAGTTCTTGCCATTGACTGTGGTCACTCCTCTTATTTATATACCCACCCTCGTGCTGATCTATCTGTCAGCTCACCCTCCTCTAAAACTGTTGAAATCGGCTCCTAGTCTGCCTCCTGATTCCTTCACCTGGTATCCTTCTTGGAGGCCCGTAGCCTCTCAAATAGCATGGTTTCAAAGTTGCCCCACCTTCTAGATTCTCAATAGCCTTCTCCGAATCAGCTTCACACCTCCTTGGCCAAACAGCAGCACCTGGGATCCGAAGCTCCAAGTTTCCCTTCTCTTGCCACACCTCTCTGCTTTCCAGCCCCCGACTCCTTCACAGCCCTCAGCCTGTTTCTGACTCCCATGCTTCCAGTTTCTTAGATGTATCTGACGCTCTCAGTCTAGTGGCTCCAGTCTACCTCAACTCCCCCATGTTCCACTATAAATAAATCCTTGTTCACCGTACAATAAAGTCAACAAGGTGGCATCTAATCCAGCATGTGCGAGAATCGGAGACAAGTCTGCTATTCCCTCACTGTGAAAGGTCACGATCCCACTCATCCATCAGACCTATTTAAAATGAAACCTAGCTGGCACCTCAAACTGGAAACAATCCCCCTTGAAGCAGATAGCACGTTCATCCTTTTTTTAATGCACATACTTATCCTCCCTACTGAACTCTAATCAACTAGATATCAGGATATAGGAGTGCCCCCTTAGCCTGGTACAGTAAGGAGCCTGCAGGCAGTGGGATCTCTCAATACATATTTGGTGAGTGACTAAAAGAATGAGTAAATGTACATTAAAAAAAAAAGGCAACAATATAATTTCTGCTCAAATCTACAGGGAATACTGTCATGAAAGTCCCACTTAAAGTAATAGCCAATCCCCAAAATAAAGCTCCTAATCTCTATAAATCCATGAAAATCTTTTGAATGGCTCTTTTAATTTGGTTGCCAAATTATTTAGTGCTAATACTGCACGGTACACAGCACAGTTTCATTAACCACAACTTAGGTCCATGAAGCAAAATGGAGCTTGGGGAGTACAAAGAGTTTGCTGGAAAGGGAAGATGAACAGTTACCTCATGTGTAAGGTCTTCCTAATCGAATTGGGATAATGAAGGTTTTAGCCACCAGATACACTTTCATGGAATAGAAGTTGCTAAAGGGGCACACACAACATCCTTCATCACTTTTAACCAAAGGAGTTACAGGAGGAAGTGTCTTACCTACCGTTCTACTAGACACAACACCCAGAACACAAAGTGAATGGAACTAAGTGTCAAAATCTAGTTAGCTCTTCACAGTACACACATCTTCTAACTAAGGTTAGAAACCGTAAAGTTTCTAATTAAACCTCACCTAACAATAAAAGTAAATAAGCAAAACTCTCTGATGGAGTGTTATGAGAAAAAGAAGGTATTTGGCACCAATGCAAATATCTTAGAGACAGCATTTGCTGAGGTTGGTTTCTTTAAAAAAATCATTTAACCGTGTTTTAGAAAAACATTTCTGTGATGACTAGCTCTCTCTCCATGTCTATTCTTTTATTATTCTCATAATGGCTCCCAAATGCTGTTGGGACTAAAAGCTTATTATTGAAAAATAGATTAACAGAAGCTTATGGTAACTGACTGGTTGTTTACTCCCATGTTTCTCAGCATGGCTACCCAGACTGTAAATACCCAGACTATAAAATCTGGACTAGCCAGTTACTTTGTTCCCTAAGCCAACCAATTATACCATATTTGGTCACCTGCAAAAGTTCCTGATCTCTTCCCCACTAGATCATAAAGGCCTGGTAAAGCGGGGAATGTATTCTTCTACCCGATGAAAACAGACAAAAAAAGAAAAATCCTCTGAGAATAGAAAAGGTAACTGGACAGGCAATGATTCTGAGAAGTACTGACTGTATTCTTAACCAATGACATGTCATCAGGAGGACTAATGAGTGTGGAAAGGTCACTGCAAACCAAATACTACTTCTATAAGAGTAATTTTTAATACTACGCTTTGCTAATGGAAGTGCCATAGCATCATATAGGGCATAACTTCCTTGATCATTTTCCAAAACCATAAAATGAAAAGAATGCACTGATTCTTACAGGAAAGAAAACTTTCATATATAGCTCCTCCCACTTGGTTCCACTCCAGCTCAAACTCCTTTCTGTTTAGCTTTAAATAAATCCTTGTCCCACTGTACAATAAAGTCGACAAAGAGGCACATGGTCCACGTGTCTTCCCAAAACCTTTATTTCAGGAGCTAACCTATATTTAAGCTCTTTAGATCCGTAAGGTAACAAAATCTTTTTTTTTTTTAAGGAAAAGTATCAGGGAGTTATCGGTTTGCTTCCATTTTGTCATTTTGCTGGTGGTTTCCCTAATTAATAGCAAGATTTTCAAACAGCTTTTCCAAGAGAGACTTGATCTTTCTGGCCAGTGAGTCTTTAGAATCCATTTAAATACCTCCTTTAGTAGGGTAATCACGCACCCTCGAGACTCAGTCCCCAAACTCCCCGGAAGAGAAAAAGGCAAGACTGACCTTGACTTTCTGTTGGTGGTGGTAGATCTGCCAGGCAATGTGAACATGCATAGCACACCACTTCCCTGGTTTCTGGGACAAGAAAGAGCAACATGGTCAGAGGGAAGACCTTTCTGAGAAAACTGTCTTCAATTTCCCCAAAGTTTTCAGCAGCCTTTGGCTGCAGAGGCTTTCTTCACAAAACAAGAGTGCTCTGTACCCTCTAAGTGCCTTCTGCCAGCAGCTCTCCAGTGCCCAGGCCTGAGGGTGCCACAGTCAGAGCCACCTCTGTCCACTGCGGGAGCCTGAGCTGGCGGCTACCCCACAGAAAACCACACTTGACGAGGACCTCCCTGGTTACCAAGGATAAGATGGTAAAAGCCCGAAGCCCACTTTGTGCTTCTTCTCTCTTTCTTTTCTGGTGCCAGCTGGCAGACCTGGTAGAGTAGGAAGCCCTGCTTAACAAGCGGCCATGCTAGAATGCAAATCGGCTGTTCAAAAGAGCTAATTAGTGAATGTCTGTGAATCTGTTCAAAATAAGAGAGGGGCCAGACCTGTGCAACCTCCCCCAACTCTGGTTTTTCTTAACCTTCAAAGCAAAATATAGAAATTCACCACATTTTTATTGAAGCCCAAGTTCCTATAAGTGCTTTACTAGTAGTCAACTTCAACTACCCATTCATTGTTTACTGTTAAGAAGAGAAACAAAGAAAAGAACTCATTTCTTCCTACTACGTAAGCCTCAAGTTCTCCCTTCACCTTCAGGGAGTACATCAATCCACGTCTCTCAAATTAGTTCATGTCTTGCTTTATAAGCAGTAGAGTAACTGTATGTTCTGTCTCACCACCTGGAGGGTAGGGACCGTCTCTTTCCATTTCATTTATATTCTCGCTATGTCCTCTACCCATAAGCTCTGAATGTGCACCCAACAACTACAGGATGGAGGAAGGGAAACGCTGCCTCATTCCTGTATCAGCAAAGGATAGACACTTCCGGTTTCTATATTAAGGAGCTGATTCTGAAATATATACTTAAAGCCAAGTCTGGGGTCAGTTTTCTTCTCTTGTAATGAAACTATGGGTCACTGAAATCACCCAAATGATGACATAATCCTTTCTTTCTCTTTTTAAGAAACTGAATGGTCAGATTTTATGTAGCAGAAATGGGTTAAGTATATCAAGAAATCTACTACCCATCTACCTTCCAACCTTCCCAATTGAGTAAGCCAGCACTTATTCAGAGGTCATCTGCAGGCTACGCTCCAGACCTCTTAAGAAGTTAACAAACCAGTGTGTATGGTAACCCCGTCCTGGGCCAGAGAAGTAAGTCGAATGGCTGTGGCAAGTCAACATCACTTAATACAGACTGAGGCAGCCACATGTCAAAATAAACAGACCCAGATATATATTTTCTAGGTGCAAGAGAGACAGTAAAACTCAGTGAAATCCTAATTTCAGCCACTGTCTTCACTATATGTTCCCACTAGAACTTTTTACCACAACTGCTAACAAGAGAATCTGGCTCAGTAGAATTTTATCTATTAGCTTTACCTCAACAGCCTGGCTTCCTCCAACACTCAAAGCAAAACAATTTAGGCCATTTTCAATCATATTACCAAAAACCCCAACCCAACAAAAATGTCATTCCAGTATTTTATTCCAACGTTGTGTGGCTTGTTTCCTCAAGATAGATTTACATTTTTAACCCACAGGAGTCAAACAGAGGTTGCAAAAACAGTTCTAAAAGGAGTGTTCTTACCCTTAACATAGGTCTGAAAGGATCTGTCAACTGTGAAGAGAAAATGACAACTTGGTTACATGCCTGTCACTCAAACAATTGCTCTAATTAACAAATTTGTAGTGCTTCATTACGAGGGGAAATTAAAATGTTAGAATTTTACTTTTAAATGAAGCCCTTTTAGAGAATAATTAACCCATTTTCACACTATCAAAAGTGCCAGTGTCCCCTCCCCCGCTCCACAAGCGTTCATACATACGCTGACAAGCCCCCATGAACAAGTTCAATCAATGCCAATTTGTCCCCTGGCAACATGATTTGCTCACATTACACATCTGAGGAGTTTCGCTATCTTGAGCGGCCCTTCCAAACCACAGTGAACGGGTCTGAGGAAGGGAAAACGGCTGTCAGACCGTGGCCTGGAAGGCTGGATACTAATGCGTGTCTAGAAGTGTCCTTTCCAGACACACAGTCGAGCTAGGCTGTCTTTACCAACGCACTTAACTTGATGACTGCACGTTACTTAGAGGTATTAGACATTTTAAAGAAGTTCACTAAACATCATAAAGATACTTACATAGTTGAGTCATTTTAAACTTCTACCTAACTCTGGTCATCAATTTCTGACTGCCCTTACCCAGGGAAAAAGACAATATTGTAAAAGGTGATCATTTTTCACATTTACTACAGAGATGAATGTAAACGACAATCAATGAGACAAGATTATATCTATCGTATAACTTTGAATTCTTTTGGGGGAGTAGGTAGAGGTATACATTATGAATAAATAACATAACCGAAGCAGAATGGATATTTTATTTAGCTCTAGAGCACATAAAGGTCCCCACCATATTAAAAGTAGAGGGCCAGAATGTGGTGCAGTGACTTCTTGACCCCAGGGAAGCAGGGGATATCCTGGCTTCCAGGAAGAAAAGCGCTCAGTGCTTTTTCCATTCAAAACATTTTACAGCTTCTTCTTTTGTATGAGAGAAACTTATGGATATATAGACAGAAAAGACTGGTTAAGTAGAAATGACACAAACTACCAGTGCGGAATTCCTGATCTTAGATCAGAAGCCATTCCTCTATCCTCCCATCAGCAAGTTGTTCCCCTTGTGTCATATGGCCACAGTAGAACAGAAGAGATTTCATTGTCTAAGAGTCATTGGTATTTTCTTCCACAAACTAGAAGGAACAGCTGAAACAGCAGCTCACTCACATATTCAATCTATATATTCAATCAGTGAGCTCAGGAGGGTGCTATGCCGCTCAAAGAACGCCCGGCCCATGTTACCTGGGTACGTACCCTTGGGTCCTTTTGGAGTAGAGTATGTGGGACTGTCCCAGGTCGAGCAGCGACATCAATAGGGTTGGATGTCTACAAATTAATTAGACCACAGTTTAGGAAGCATATAACACGTAATGTGAAAGTAAGACCTTTCTTTCACTCTAAATTACAGAAGTCAAGTGTCTTTTTTGTGTGTTTCATTCTGGAATATAAGAGTTAATAGATTCATTTTTCTCTGTGATCACACATGTTCTTCATGAGGAACTGCTCCCTATTTTCCCAGGGGGCCATGGCCAGAGATTGCCCGCTCCAGCAATGGCATCTAAACCAGAGAGCAGACCGTGCACATTTCACAACAAAAAGCACATGACCAAAAAGGGGGCCAGCACTGCCCTGAAATCTGTCTTCTTCTGAATCGCTGATAGCCCTGTCACTGCATTCTGCTTTATCACCAAACATTCCAAGAAATCCTTAAGTGAACATCATCATAATTTGCTCGATCAGGTGCTTCTTATCAGAATAACTGAAAGCAATTTACAGATATTAAGCTAACTCTCTAAATTTTAACTGGCAGACAATAACAAGGAATTACACTCAGTAATTACTCATTAGCAGTGGTGGAAATGGGACAAGAGAACCTAATTTAGGGACCACACAGAGCCACTATTAAAGAATTTCTAAAGTAATTCTGCTTCATTTTCCTATTCCCACACCATTCCTAAATCTCATTAATAACACTACCCTTATCTGTAGGCTTTTGTCCTTCGAATTAACAACAACAGCAACAAAAAGTCTAGTTCAGGCACGAACAGTCACTACTCTCTGGTGGGTAAAGGATTCAAAAATTTTTTCACCAGGTATTCTATTTAAGAAATCACAACCTCTAGAAATCACACTAAGAAGTTAACTTGTGGGAAAACGAGCTCAGGTTTAGGCACAAAGCTTGCCTACACCTAGAAGGAAAAAAAGAAAGAAAAGCAATCAGCTGCTGTACAACTGACAATTAAGCTGGAGTTGTTAACAGCCTGATTTGCATACATATGAAGAACTCCACTAATGAACTGCAATCTACATATTCAATCAGTAAGATGGCATGGAAAGGCTTATTTCAACACCAGGAGAGACACTCTCTTGCCCAGATGTAGTTTTCTGTGTGATTGGATAATTGTGAGTGAGGGAAATAGTCTAATTTATTAAATGACCTACTAGTCTGTTTGGGGATGCAGGAGAGATTTGTTGCGACCAACCAGGGTCTGAGGGAGTACTGAAGAGCAGATTGGGGGAAGTAGTTTAAAAATCACCATCATTTCATCCCATCGTAGGAGGTGTTTAACATGGCATCGTAAAAGCTCTGCACATGGATAACCTGGCTTATAAACTACAATCCCACGCAGGTAATTGTGATTTCTAAGGGGTCACCATCCCACCCCTAATGGTTTTTAATTTCTTTTCCGATTTCTAGTATTAAGGTAACATGCTTCTGGAAATGTAATATGTGCTCATCCTGGGGGACTCTGGCTCAAAATTGATGTTTCATCTTAGAAATGAAATAGAAAATAAAAAAGAAAACCAAAATCACACACAGCAAAATTTCCTACTTTGAAATCTCAGAATGATTATCAACATGAGAAATACATTTTTCTTTTTTTAATAAGGTAAAACAGGGACTGTAGCAGATTTAAAGTCACAAAAAGGTAGAGTGTTCCAAGAATTACTTCTCAATACTGACCGTCAGAGACAACTGTAGCCCAAGTTGAGTAGCTTATCACTGAATGGGTAGAAAAGAATGTTGTTTTATAAAGGGTAAAAGGGTGACTTAACACTAGGATGTTAGTGATGGCTCAGCCTTGACCCTGGCAAGTACGAGGATGGGTGAGGAGTGAGAGGACTGAGAGAGGGCAGAGAGGAAGAGTACAGAAGAAGGCAGGTGCTACCCTCCATCTGCAGGTGGATTCTATTTACAGACAGATGGGAATGAGGGGGAAAGGAGGGAGAATGAGAAGCATCTTCCTTTCCATAATTAAAAGGATACCATTTTAGTTTGAAACCTTTTTCTTCCCTTCTGTTAAAATCAGTGAAAGCTCAGCTTTCCATCTTTGCTAATAATATATACCTCAAGGACAACCTGGTGCATATATATCTGACATTTCATAGAATTCCTGAAACTTATGTCCACAATACTGGTGGAAAAATATATATTTATTCTGATATTTTAAAGAGCACAGGAAATCTTATCTCAACTAAGATTACACGGGAAGTACAAATTGAAAATTAAATCTGACTGAGGTTTAAAACTAGATGGACTTGAAAAAATATTTTCACTTTAATCCCAATGGTCACTTTGGATCAGAAAAAAGTTGTAGGCGAGAGCATGCAGAACCCACCCACATGCCTAGCCTGAGGCTCCACTTATAAGTATGCATGTGTGTTCCACTATAAGGTTTCTTACCTTCGGCTGAAATGCTCCTTGTAGTGAACCAAAAGGGCCAGTGGGTGGAATCATAGGGGGGATGCCCGATACTGCAGGGGGATAGGAATGGAAGAGCTGTGGCCAAAGAAGGAGAGGGAAAAGAAGCTTTTAGTAGGAGGCAAATGATGTATTCCAATTCCCTTCCCATAGAAAGACATCAATGTTAGCAAGCCACGTAATCTCAGTTTGATGCTATTAGTCAAAAAGCCACGATGAAATGATCACACAGATGTGCCATGAATGCTTAACTTAAAAACTTAAAAGTAGTTCAGAATCAGTCAGCCAACAAATGATGTCCCAGATGAAGATATCATTGGAAAGGGAGCTTTTCTAATTATTAATTGTTAAATTGGATAAAAGTCTTAAATGGTTGACAAATTTTAATGCATATCAAAAAACAGGAGGGATGCTGAGCCAAATAAGATGCCCAGAAAATGATGAGTTAATTGGAAAAAGAAAAAAAGAGAAAGAAAAAAGATAGGAAGAAAAAGAAGTTCCAGGATTTTATACCATTAAAACTCAATTAGTACTTTTCGATTTTTAATAGTTTGAGGAAATGAGAAAATATTCACAATCCTTGCTTCATTAGGTTGTTCTAGAAGTGGCAGTTCTGGAGGACAATTTAATTGACTCATCTAAAATAATGACACACATTTGTGGAAGGGTAAAATGACAGTATACACTTTCAGTGGAGCTACCCATCCCTCTGTAAGATGGATGAGCTCAACGGAGGCTCTTTGAGCCAAGTTCTGTGTGTGTCTGTCCAATCACTCAGTGAAGGGAGAAGAGTGATTCTGAATTAAGAATATGAACTTTTTTTAATTAATAGTTTATAGAGGACATGACAGAGAAAAGAAGCATACAGCAAAAGCGAAGACAATGCAAATGCATTTTTTCCTCCTTCTAAAAATTTAGTATTCCTAAGATTCTATCACTCTGGTTTCATTTACTTTGCTCAACCTACCATACAGATATTCAAGTAACATCCCACCCATCTGGTTGCATAATATGCCAAAAATATAATAAAAATAAGCTTTTCCTAATAATGTCTCTAATGTTAGCTATTTCTAGGTAATGACTGAAATCCACATTTCACAATCCCGTTTTCAGAGCACGTTCTTTTTCTGTTGGTCTTTATTTCATTTTGCTCCCTTCAATGATGCAGCAAAGTTTTCCAGACTAATTGATATTGAACTAAATCCACTTAAACAGTGATTGCAAGCCAAGTGTCCTCATTTAAAACTACTTTTAAGTCTAAAATTGTGTTTTAGATACTCAAGTGCATAACATCTTAATTCCCCTTATAATGTCCTAATCCCCATAGCAGGAGAGACTAAGTACTTCATATATTATCTGCTCTAACTAATAATATGAAGTAACTCTCCCACAGTACACTGCGTGAAGCAGAGTAATTAAATACATGCCATACTAAAACACACTCAAATTTCTATAACTCTGCCTCCAGGTAGGAATTTTTCCTTTAATGTTTTCAATAAAAAACTGGATGCTCTCACCATTTCCCTTTTGTCTGATTCCATTACTGGCCCTCTTAGAATATAGCTGACTATTCCCCTCTTGACTAAAAAGCTGAAGTACCTAAGTATTAAAACAAAAACCTTCTGAAAATTCAGGCTTATTTTCCATCTTAATCTAGAACTCTCTGTGGAATATGCATATTAAAAGACACAGCACTTGGTCCTAGGAAGTAAATCTGAGTCATCTGTTGTGCACCCTAAACTTCCTCTCAGATGAGTCTGTTAGCTGGTCCTTAATTTAAATTAGCAAGGACAGAAATATGATGATTCTTAAGATGGCATCATTCATGGGACAGACTCAAAGAGGAAAACCACAGGTCTACTAAATTTTCATGTCTATTTAATAAATGCTTTTGTATCACAGTACTGACTGAGCAGATCAGTGCTAGAACAGCGTGGGGGCCCAGGCACTCCAATACACTCTCCTCGTCCCCTTCTGAAGACACCTTCCTCATGTGATTTCTGAATGTCTTTAAAGTGCTTCTTCATTGATTTCTAGTCTTGACTTCTCAGCTACACTCAGGACTAACACAGCGTCTGATTACCTGGTTCTAACTATGAAGGAATTCATAGCCTCGGCTGGTGCATTAAGTAGCACTTCTATTTAAACAATAACGCTATCCAAAAATCAAAGCAAGAATGGTTGAGCATGGTGAATCAACATGGCTATAAGCAGTTATTAATCTTCCTTCTTCCTGGTTTCATTTAAAAAATGTAAATAACCCACAGAGCAAAGAAACTTGCAAAATTTCAGGTAAAAATGATGCAGTATTTACTCCATAATCAAAATATCAAGGTAAGATGTTCAAGGTTTTTGTAAAAAAAGTCCTTGTCTATTGAGTAACTGTACATAAAACTTAGTCAGGTTGGTACCAATTTAAATTTCAGACCATATTCTTAAAGTTGTATAAACAACTATTTTTTTTATAAAGAAGAATGCTCAAAAAGAAAAAAAAATCATTCGTTGTTCGTTTCAATTTTAAGACCTTCTTTTATTCAGTTCCCCTTATTTTCAATTGTAACAAACTCAGGAGAACAATACCAGCCAGGTAGAAGAGGGTTCTGCATTTAGTCTACAGGAAATTAAAATCTGCTTTTTTGAAGAGTTATGAGTCAAAAAGATAAGAGACTTTCTATTTGTAAGAAATAATTCAAGTTGAATTCCAGGAATTCTGTGGTAATGACATTTCAACTGATGATTGAAATCCTGTCATTTCAGACTCTCCTGAAACTACAGTGATTCAACTGCAGACACCCCACTTTGCAGGACAGAGCCTGGCTTCCAGTGAAGTTCAACTTTGCTTGTAAGTCTCAGGAGTGCTTATGATCTTTTGATTCAGAAGATGATACTGCATCTTTACCAAAAGCAAATGTCACAAAAGCAAGCATCCAAAGTGACAAGGAACAATGGAAATTCTTGCAAAGATGATTAAGGAAAGCTGCTAGTCATTTACTGATCTGTGGCGAAAGCACAAAAAAATGGAAAAGCAGTTACATTAAATGTGTAGCATGGTAACAAGACTCACACTGTGCCGGTAGAATGGGTCAACTTTTGTAGGGTATTTGTCAAACTGTAAAGGGATCAAAGCAAAAGCTAGTTACTTAAAGAATCTACATTTCTGTTCACTGCGTTAGTGGAGGTTGCCCTAAGCAAGCTTCTGGTCATTAGCTGTCATGATATTCCACAACTTCATTGTATGTGAAACCATCCTGAGCTCCTGAGTCACTGACAAGAAACTAACAAAAATGGAAAAACAGAGCGAGAGTCCACACAGTACATTTAGGTCCTGGCCGCACTACTGTGTCTCTTTCTACTCTGTACTGAGAAAGTGGCACACACTGAACATCTAAACTAGAAAAAAGCAGTAATGATTCAGATACCTCGGAGACAAGTAAGCATTTGGTCTGATTTGTCCAGAGAATTCCCTCCATTTTCATCTTTGCTTTGGAAGCACTGTATATTCAGCTGTCTTCTGAAATGTCTTACATCCAAATACAAAGCAGTTTGGCCTAAGTCTTACAACCTAAAAAAAGAGTATACCCTTGTTTCCTCTAAATAATGCATTTCTGGGTGCGGTAGCTCCCCTCCGTTCGACTGAATGTATTTGTGGAACACCTCCCTCAAGCTAGTGTAAACTCTTTCCCATCATAAAAGGCCTTAAAATATAACTGTTGGGAAGTTTAGTTCCTCCAGAGAAAAAGATACAGGACTTGCTATAGGAAAAACCTTTGGTCCCAACACCTCATCTCTAAACTTCTAAATAAAATCTGTAAAATAAATTTTAAAATACGTATTCTTAAAAATTAAGTTGAACAAAATGGGGGAGGAAGAGGGAAGAAAGGAAGGAATGCTTCTTAAAATGATGGAATTCAAATCTTTTTTCATCGTGCCTATATTATTTGCCTTAAAATGAAATATTTCCTTTAATATTGGAAAACTAAGCAAATAAACCACTCTAATAGTCACTGTTATGAACAGGGCTCTATTTCAGGATATTTAGCATCCTAATACAGCACTATTCATTACAGATCCTAAGTTTAAAAAGAGTCCTAACTGGTTCTCCTGAGATGTGCTAGTCCTCAGTTAAGATCAAGACCATGGTCATTAAAAGTGGTACCTCTTACCACAGCCTGAGTTTTGTCTCTGCAAGGCCAACGGCTCCCTGACCACTTGCTGACAGAGCACAGTACCAGACTGGGGCACGGCCTTACAAAATACAAGAAATTAATGCCTCTGACCAAGGAGGTTTAAGGAAACTATCTGGAAGGGTGTGCGGGGTACCAAGTACACTGCAAATGTGACTGCTCTCTCCCTTCCACAAGCCTCTTTTAAAGTCCTGGTCTTTTGTGATCATTTATTTGTTAGTACTTGGCGCAAAGTACCGACATTTTTATATCTGATGGCAATCCCTCAGCATGTTCAAGAAAATGAAATTACTTTTTGAGTAAAGTTAACTACCAACTTTAAGGGCATCTAGAATAAAATCTACCCAGAGTGCCAGCTAGGTATGTCTAGAGAAAAGCTCCCACTTTAGGCTCCAGGTTAGCGCCGGCTTGAGCAGGACACATCCCCATCTTTCCAGCAAAGTTGGACAGGGCCAAACGAGGATCTGCGATGGCTATCGCGACTCCTCCAAACTCTTGTTCCCAACAGCCCATTCCAATCCCTCCCTGCTGCACAAAAAGAGAGTTGTGCTCTACTTATCCTCACATTTCTGCCTGGGGTACGCACCATGGGAGGTGCTGGCGTCGGCATGATGGCGGTGGGCGGGATGGCGTGGGGGAATGGCGTGAAGGTGTGCTGGTGCGTGTGCTGGTGCGTGTGCTGGTGCTGGTGCTGGTGCTGGTGGAACTCGGTCCGTAGGTAGGGCGGGGGGCCCAGGGAAGCCCCACGGTCAGCACTCTGAGAGGCCAAGAAACGTGTGTTCAGTTCCTGTCGCAAGATGTCTTGCTCTGGGGGTGGGAATAAAAAAAGGAGAGAATGACACTTTCCCTTGTAACAGTAACTTCCTCGTGAACAGGACATGCAAGTACCTCACTAGGGAGGGATCGGGACCGAGGGACAGGAGGTGGGGCTCTCAGGGGTGAAGCTGGGCCCTGCGATGCAAGGGGGTAGCCAGTCAGGTGGACAGTAATAAGGCCCAGTCACAATCTAATTCTTCTGTCTAGCCTCTTGGCTTTTGAGGACAGATCTGTCAGTGTGGGGTGCTGACTCTGGCCAAATGTCAAGTCAATTTTCAGCTCTGTGACTGTCAGGTGAATGACCCTGGGCATGACTAGTTACCCATCCCTGTCTCAGTTTCCTCATCTAGTACATGGAGACAATATTGCCTGCCTCATGGGTTTATTTTGAGGGTTAAAGAAATTTACATTTGTGAGTGCTAAAGCACAGTGACTGGCATGCTAATTAACAAATGTCAGCCATTAACACGACAGAGCTCTCACACCCTCTTCAAGGGTAAATCTCTGCTTTACAGCTCTCTGTATTAGAGGTCGAACAACTACCCCTAACTTGGGACACCTAGACTGATTAATACAGGTGAGGAGAAAAGGACCCAATATCTAACCTAGGTTTATTCCTTAAAATTCTGGGATGTATTGCCATAACAAGTCTGTCTGCCCCTCCCCAAGGAGAAGACAGAGGGCCCCGTTCAGCTAAAAGAAATCCCTGAAACCAGAGTGCAGTATAATAGCCTGGAATGAAACGGACATGGGCCTGGGAACGCTTTTGTCACTCTAAATGGAGCCTGGGTGACAGGGTGCAGACAATGTGTTTCACCACTTTATCAGTGATGAACTCAGTCGGAAAAGCCTCATGGCTTCCAACAGACCTGTTCTCTTTGGCAAAGCCCCATTCACCTGCCTTGTGGCTAAGCTGGTACGGGTGCTGGTAGGTATCTTTGCTGAACATCAGCACCGAAAGGACTGATTACAAGAATACATCCGATAAAGCAGAAAATTGTAAAAAGATAAAAAACCTAGCAATCAGGAACAGCGGCAGGTGAGGCCAGGAGCAAGGGAGAGAGGGAGCGTGGGGGGCGTAGGTAAGCCAGGCTGGCGCCTTCCCCCTACCTGAGTAAGTGCTCCCGGCCGGGTGTCCGGGGACCTGCAGGCTCCCTGATGTCAGCGGCGGTGGAGGAGGCAGAGCCGTGGGAGGGGCAAACATATTGGGGTGGTGGGAGTGTGCAGGGGGCTGGAGGGTGGGCGTGAAGCTGTGCAGGGGGCTGTGGTTGGGCAGTGAGAGGGGGAATGGGGAGGCCGCGGGGTGGTGGGAGATGTGAGGGGGGGCCGGCTGAGTCTTCGCTGGAGTGCTGCTTCTGCTGCTGCTGTTGGAGGACACAACAAACAAACAAAAGGGAAAGGAAAAGAAAGAAATTTAAAAAGAGGTAAGCAATTAATTTTCTTATTAAAAAACTCCCATCTCCCTGCCCAAAGCCATTCAACACCTTTTCTCTTGCTCTTCCTTACAGAGCCCCTGTGCATCTCCTGAAGTCACTACCGCAGACACAGTGACCAGAAACAGCAGCTCCAGAGCTACCACATGTCAGAGTGAGTCCACACAGCTGATTCTGCCAAAACCTCACGTCTGCTCTCCCCTCTGTGGCCAGGTTCTCACCTCTGTCCCTAGAGTCCCACGCTTCCCATCCTCCACTAGCCACATTTCCTATAAAACAATACAGTTAACAAGAGGGAGTAAGGACGAGGGCCTGAATTCATGCTGTCTCACCCACTGCCTTGGGAATGAAGCACAGGGAAGAGGTGAACCAGGGGGCTCGAGTTCCCTGACACCTCTACTTGCTGAAGGCCATGGAAATGGCTTCCAGACTGAAGATGGGCCTGGCCCCCTGGGGAAGGCCATCACCACTCCAACCCCGAAAACAGGCTGTTTCCTCAACTGTCACAGAGAGGAAAGGCAAGTCCCTGAACCACCAAGGTCACCAGGTTGTCACAGAACAACAGCAAAGATGAGAAGCCCACGAGGTGTGAGATACTAGAATGACAACCCCTGGGACAGCCAAGGGTGGGCAACACGTGGCACCCAGGTCTCCCTCTCCCTTTTCTCTGCAGCTCTCCTTTGTGCTACTTAAAGAGCTACCCTTGGTAATTTGGCAAAACAAGGCAGGAGAGGGCCTGGCTCTCCGTGCGTGATCTCCTCTTTCTCTATGCCCAGCTTGTTTCTTCTCTACCTCTCGACCCACCTCAGAGGAAGTAAATCACAACGAAAAAACCTCAAACCAGAATACTCCTTGGTCCTACCCTTCCTGCCTCTGGAGTTGCAGAGACATGTAGCTTCTTCTAAATGTCCACCCTCGAGGCAAAGGGCCTCCCGTCTAAGGGTCTCATAACACTCGGTGGTCTGTGACGCGCCTCGGGATTCGGTTCCCCGCCTCTCACCAGAGGGGGGCTCTTGGGCACAGAGCTCGCCTGTTTCTTGGGCAATCTCCTTCCTGCCTTCACTCAGGAGTCTCTGTAGATACTTTAGTTCTTTACACAATGTCCTCACCACCCAACTCAGCCTGTCCTCTCCCAGGAGACCCGAGTCTTACCTGATGACCCCCTTCCGCTCTGCCTCAGAGAGAACACGGCAACATTTTCAGCAAGGAAACTCCAATCTCCCTGGGAACTCCTTGCCCACTACTATCTGCCCCTCCCAAAGAAGATGGCAAAAAAAGGGCAAGTTGTCTCACCTTAAACTGTTGAGGCTTAAGCTACTGCTGTTGTAGGCTGACAATGGCTGGGAGAGGCTCTGAGATGAGGGGTGGGCCTGCACAGGCGGGAGAGTCTGATGGAGCAGCTGGGTGGGGGACTGTGGCCGGGGTGGCCTCTGCACCTGAGGCTGTGGAGCGGGCTGCAGCTGGGCCTCTGCCGGGGCCTGTGGTGGCTGTGTGCTTGGACGTGTGGGCTGAGGAGGGGCCTCTGTGCGCTGCACCAAGTCAGGGTCCTGCGAAGGCGCTTGGGGCTGGGGCTCCGCCTGGGGCCGGGGCAGCGGCTGCGGGACCTGAGGGCAGGGGTCTTTAAGCACCACGGGCTCAAAGATCTGCTCTTTGCCACAGTCCTGGCTCTTCTCCTGGCTTCTCTCTAGACCCGATATCTTGGGGACAATTGGCCCTGAATCTTGGCTGTCATGTTCAGGTAGTGTGCCAACACCTAACTCTGGATCTGCATGGGGGAGAGCAAAGACAAAACCAGAGGCAATGACATGTGAGTGTGAAACAGGAGGGGAAAGCAAATCCAAGAGCAGGTCACACAGTGCCAGTGATTCGGCCTAGAGCCAATTCTGAGCCTCCTATCCCGTCTTCACCATGTGTGGAAGATGGGGGCGGGTGGAACATCCTTTGCCCCTCAAGCAGCCACACCCCTAGTGAGAGAAAGGGGAACCAACCAGAGGAGGCTACATTCCAGCAAGCCATCTTGGCCACTGAGAGTCTGAAAATGAATGTTTTCCTTAATCCTGGCAAAACCTTTAATGGAACAAAATTAAGAAACAATAGCTGACAAATTGGTTTTTTCCCTTTTAAAACAAATACAATTCTTGAATATACAAAAGAGAAGTGTTTGCAACAGCAAATGAAACAAATCTTATTGAACCATACACAGATGTTTCTTCTTGGCCTTGCTTCCCTCCCTGCTTTCCATTTTGACAGAAGAGACACACTTCACTTTTATCGAAATAATTTTTTGTTCAGCAAGTGCTAGAATTTGGTCAAACATCCTAATGTTCACCCAATGGACCCTCGCGACATCTGTTCGCGACAGTGCAAACGTGAATCTCAATCAAATTTACTGTCAACTACACATGCCAGAGATTTTGAAGGATCCCCCCTGGACCATGCAGGGAGTCCTCACCCAAGTGAGCACAGGGGTGCAGGGCTAGATGTTGAGACTGAGACGAGAGGTAATATTTAAGTACAATTTTATAATCATAAAAGAAAGTTGGAAAATAGATGCTCCTGTATGAATTCTAAAGATATGCGTATCTCCAAGGGTCAAAAGACCTATGCCACATCTAGTGTACTGGTTACCTGATTACCCCGTAAGTCGAATTCCATAAACTCCTCTAACAGAGTAATGAAAGACAAATATGGCATTAAATATAAAGAAATGGCCCTATTTATGTGTAAGTACTTTTGTATACATCTGAAGGAAAGTCCCACATTTTTGTTCAAAAAATCCAATCTTCTCTGAAATGAGGATGTGCTTCAGGCATTCCTTCCTAGATGAACTGCTTTGGGCATGAACTTCCTCTCTAGCTCACTGCATCAAGTGTAAAGAATCCTTGGTGTTCTCACCAGTCCTACGAGTTCCTGTCGATGTATTAGTGTATACACGCTTGTCATTTTTAATTTTCCCTGAAATCTGCATCAAAGCAAATCCCTTATTTTCAATGTTCTTTTGGTAAAAACAGATCAAACCTGTGACATGCATCAAAGCAGAAACAAACTGTGGGTTTATAAACAAAGCACATTTTTGGCTAATATAGACTTGACTATCTTCAACTCCCATCAACCAGCCTGGGACACTTACACCAACACGATGCAAAGAAGCCCCTCTTCACAGGTTTCAGGTGTGAAAGGATAAAACACCCAATAAGGCGCTGGTAAAAAGTAACTCTGGACTTCTGACATCCTACTCATACATGTTTCTATCCAGTCTGTACTGTCTTGAGAATCTTTCTAGAAAGATTTTTGCTTACTATAAGCTGAATTTTTTTATTTTTATGAATTCCCAACTTAAGGGCTGAAAGAGAACATCAAAATCCTCCATGTGGGCAGACGCCATTCAGCCAGAAGAGCTCCTAAATCTCAAAGGAAGACCCTTTATGTGCAGACTACTAGATCCAGGGGTACTAGCTCTGCTTCTCTCTCTAGTTTTTTCCTATCATTTTCACAAGGCTTTCCACAGCAAGTAATTACGTGAGCTCACTGAAAATCACAGGCTGCACACATCGCAGGCTGGCTAGTTAAGTCAGGGGCAGAAATCTTAACAGCACAAAATAGATTTTTCATTCCCTTCAATGAGAGGAACCTCCCCACTCTGACAGCTAATTTAGAATTATTAAGCCTGCTACAATTGCAGGAACACATTACTGTTCTTTTGTACTGCTTTGTTCTCTCCGAACTAGGATGGTAAAAAATAAACACATCAACATATTCTATCTCATTAAGTTTAACTTCAAATTCATGATCTCCCTCCAAAAATCAATGTCCAGACAAAGAAAGTCTGACATAAAAGAAAGTTTCCTTTTCCAAGGGACACCACCCAGAGCACAGCATTTACTTATGCTGGTGAGGAAGCCCACTGGAAAACAACTGATAAGTGCTTTGGGTATCTCGCTTGACTGTATCTTTCTCTTTGTTCATTATTTAATGAGCCTCAAGAATATGGACATCACAGTCGAGTTTCCAGGAGGCATGGTGCATGCATGGGCTCGCAGCCAGGCTCTGTAAAGGCAAACGGAGTTGGCTTTCACATCTCCCCTGTCGCCCCACTGTCTCACTACCAACCTAAACACTGTTAGAGTGAGAGGTATGGGTGAGCCCAAAGAGTCATCCAAATCACTGACCATAAATACGGTACACAGGGAAGACCCCCAACCTCTCCAGCAAACCCTGCAAATTTGTATGAAATGGTAAATGATGAATGACAGGGAACCTATGAGGCCAGAAGTTTGGTATAAGACTAGAATCTGGGAGACTAACCCAGCCCTTCTAGAACTCTACTGTGCATAAGAATCACCTGAAGATCCGATTAAAATGCAGATTTGGAATCAGCAGCCCAGGGATGGGGCGCTAGGGTCTGCCTTTCTGAGAAGTTGCCATGTGATGCTGATGCTTGAACTATTCTGTGAGTGGCAAGGCTCTTATCCAACCCTCTCTGACTAGATGGGGAACAAGCCCAGAGAAGGTGAGAGCACTGCTTGCTGGAGGCCACTGGGCTATTTATTTAATAAATCAGACAACTTGAGTCCTAGTGTTAACTGCCACCACTAAGTGCCTTTTCTCTGATTTACACTATGCTGTCCTCTAAGAAGCAAAAACCCTAAAACAAAGCAGGTAATGGTAACTCCAGGATTCAGTTAAAAGTATTTATGTAGAAGCAGACAGTGTAAAGGATTAGGAAGGCTACAAAGAGTTGCTGGAACACTATCCTTCAGCTAAACCTGAAAGCTATTGTCAATCCATCAACATCTTGGTGCTGCAACTTGTAAGCAAGACAGAGACAGGTTTGGAGGCTGGTAGGAACTTTGGGACTGGAACAGTTTTAAGACTCCTCATTTACAATAGTCTCTGGAGGCACAGATTAGGCATCATGCGTTTTTGCAGCTAATCGGTAATGCATTTCCTCTTCCTCTCAATTATTCAATAAATGTATCTTCCCAGTTAAGCTTTTCCATCTTGACAGTAAATTTGTCTTACCGTGCTTCTCCAAAATTGGCAAGAACACATTTAAAAAAATCATTTTGTATTGCTGTATGCTCTGAATTTGCCAAAAGGATGAAATTTGCTAAGGTTGAAGGAAATACTGTGCAAACTGACTAGTCTTATTTAGAAGTTTTATTCATTACATTTTCAGGTTTAAAAATCTCTTTTTGTGATTATAAGAAATAATACATCATGCTTACAATAAAAAGGCATGCAATTTAAAATTATAGTGCATACTATGCAGCAGAAAAGGTGAATTTATTGCATGCAAATCATACCTCAACTTGACTCGAACACAAAAAATTTTTAAAAAATAAGGATAGATTAGAAAAAATTTGTTTGATTTTGATACAAATTTCATACAAGTTCCCTGGGGAAAATGGGCCCTCTTGTATTTTACTACAACTTCTGTGGAGGGTAATTAGGCAACATTTAGCTAAAAAACCACTGGAGTTCCCTCTGCCTGGTGTGTTTTGATTTGGTCTATAAACAATGAAACATCATAGTTTGAATTGCAAGTTTGGAAACAGTTCAAATGTAATCATTAGGGGGCTGGTTACATAAAAATTTGGTACCTCCATACCATGGAAATACTGTAGCTATAAAAATTAACGAGGAACACTGTACGGTAATGCATAGCATATGCTAGTTTTTATGATCATCAATGGAAGAAAAAAAATTATTTTTTACTTTATGCATAAAGTTCTGGAAGAATACCCCAAAAAGCAGTGGTTACCTATTTGGGGACCTTGGGAGGAACGAGAACTAGATTGACAGGAAACTGGAGGAGGGGGAGAAAATGTGTGTGTATGTGTATGTGTATTTAAATTTTTGAATCATGTGATCATGTTACCTATTAAAATTTTTTATAAGAAAATTGGTCTTACATTTCAAAACAGTCTGAGCAAGAAAGAAAAAGAAAAAAACAAAAGAAAAAGAAGAGCAAATAAAACTAGGGATTCAAATAGTGGTATGACTATAGGCATAGAGAGTATAATGCATATAAAGAACATATAATGTGCAAGTTTCAAATAATAATTTTTAAAAAATGGATTTTAAGAAAAAAATATGAATGACTAAAACTGACTTAAAAATAAGCCTGGTCATAAAAATAAATTGAAAACCTACTCAATAATCAACACTTCAACCTTCAAAAAGATACCGGGTGCATATAGTGTTATAGACAACGTGGACTAAACCTGTAAGAAAATTATTCCCGTCATTTAAGGTGAAAACCAACAGCAAACAAATAGCAAAAGTATTATTTACAGAAAATATAAATACAGCTGGAAAACATAAAAAATCAATGGAAAAAATATTAGAACTAATAAGAGCTCAGTTAAGGTATCTAAATAAAGAAAAACCCATAAACATCTTTTCTATTTACAATAACAAAAATCATGTAATACTTGTGAATTAACCTATAATTCCCAAGGCCTATAAATTCTCAGAAACTCTTAGAGAACTCACAGATTCAGGAGTGTCTCACAACGCAAAGGAAAAGGGAAAGAAGCCCAAGCCACATAACCTACCAGTGGTTCTACTGCAAGGATAACTCCCCTAGAGGGAGTTTTCAAAATCTGTGGGAGTGTGTTTGGTCCCAGTGAGTGGAGGGCATTGGTGAGACATGAAGGTCAACCTCACACAATGTCTTGGTCACTTTTCAAGTTTCACTGGATATATGTGCAGCTGAAAAACGCAAAACCTAAATCTGTTTCAGCATATTAACGTAACATTTTGGAGGCATGGTTTTAATATATACTGAATTTTCCAGAAATGCAATAATTGTACATTACGTATGTCATGTTATATCCTGTTATGAACAACCAAGAGTTATTTATCATTGGGGAAAACTGTGACATCAATGGGAAGGCTGATTCTGGTATTTGAATTACCACAACCCATGTACCTGTGCGTTAGCATTCCATTCTAGGTACAGATTCAAGCATCTGATCACTTCATTGTCTTCTCATGTAAAGAAAGCATTTACACAATTAAAATGTTATTATAAATTACTTTCTATTTGTTTTTCCTTTATATTTCATATGGGCTTTACATACACTTTTTAATTATATGTGTAGATAGATGTCTACAATGTATTTCATTCCAGAAAATAAAGAATAAGAATGTGTTAGACACACATCAAGAAGTTCACTGTAATCCCATGGTCCAGAAATAACCACTGACTTTAATGTTTAAATTTGTGCTTTTTAACTTTCCAAATTTTCTACAGTGAATATGTATTATTATTGTGAAAAAAAAGGGATTTTATTTAAAATGAACCTTCATGGAAGGGATGAATCCCACCATCAGGAGCAGCCAACTGAAAAAGTGACTTTTCAAGTCCTTCTAAACTGCCCTACCTACTGGATAAGTGTTTTGTTTTGTTTTAAACAAAGCTCTTCACCAAAGGACAGATAAATATTTGCCACTCAGAAATGAGGATATGATACAGTGTGTGTTAGCCTTCTACCCACAACATTTCTAACTGGTTCTAACTGCATATACTTGGACAGAAAGGAAATAATGAATGTTTTTGGTGGTGGCGGGGGGTGGGGGAGTGGAGGGCAGGAGGAATAACTCTCTCAAAGCACCTGTCTGGGCTTCTGGTCTTTACATGTCTTTATACTTGATTAAAAAGACCCGGTAGGGCTTACTCACTACAAAGTCATTACGGCAGCAAGTATGAAGGAGCCTTACAGACACCCAGAAAACCACATGGGGCACGGGTCATTATGCAATGTGTCCGTCCGTCCGTCTGTCCATTCATCCATGTCTTCCTGTGAATGTGAATGTGATGTGAATGTCTGATCCACATCATCTAGACAAGGACATGTCCTATTTTTAAATTAGTCTTTTAGTTAACTTTTCTACTTAAATGAAAGCCACAGATACTACACAGAAGGAATGAAGATTCCTTCAGCCAAAGGAATAAGAACTCAGACTTTAAATAAGAAATGTGGGAATATTAATAAATGGTAAAATGTTTAAAAATGAAAAAGCTCAGAAATCTATGAATACATCAAATTTCTGTGAATCATTATGCAATTATTTCAAGATACTAGCAATATCTATTCTTTAAAGTTTTTGGGTCTATTCTGTTGCCTCAAACAAAATCTTATTTTTAGCAAATGCTGCATATTTTGGATATACATATGGAAACAAAAATTGCTCTATTGAATTAACTTCTCAATACTTTTACCTCTCCCCAAGGTTTTGATTCTACCTCTAAAACTACATTCCAGTGGTGGTTTATAAAGTCTACCTTCTCTAACATACACTTCTCTTTATTTTCCTCCTTTCTTTTCTTCAAATCATTAGAGACCAGTTTGTTCCATTAGCAGATTCAATTACTCGAACAAATGGAAGGATGACATTCAGACTTGCAGTTCTTCTTTTCAGTCACTTAAACTGTATAAATAAAATGAGGAAAACCCACTGTTTGTTCAAGGAAAATTAATTTTCAAACACTGCAAGAGTGGGAGATCAGGGGAATGATGGGTGCTTGGCAGGGCTCAAAGAGATTCCATTTTGTGCTTTGTCATTTTGTGTAAACATTAATTACCATCTGGGAGGCTAAGTTCTGGGCTGAAGTCTGTATTGCAAACCTCTGAGGGCTCCAGGGATCTTAGTAAAAGCAAAATCCTAAATAGAAAAAAAATAGCCATTGCATCTGCCAAAACAGCAGCAATCCACTGGCAAGGCTGTGTGGAGACCAGCGGATTAGAGGCTGCCATTATTAGAGAAGCCGGTTTGGATATCATCTAGTTTATCAGATTAACCCACGATAGAGGTTAATCTGACAGGGGTTAAAGAAAAATCAACAGACTGTAGTTGAGTGTATTTAAACTTGTTTCAAGTTTATTCCTTGCAAATCTTACACCAAAAAGCACCAATTCTTAAGCGTATGCCCATGGGCCTTCAAGGGGAGTATTAACCTCGAATGTAGACTAGAGCACATCAGAATGGCTTTCACCTACAAAACAGCACCCTTAAAGGTCAACCTAAGCTTGCAAACATTTAATTTCTTTGCAGCCTCTAGCAAATAAGAGCAATGAAGGACCAAAATTAGAACGAGATAAATAGGCTGTGATCTATTGGGGGTGAAGAGGGGCACAAAAATTTTTTTTTAAAACACCCCAACAAACCCAAGAGTGTCCGGGTCACATATAATCCTTGTGCTTCTTCACTTCATACAAGGAAAAGTCTAATTAGTGTCACTGCATATGTCTGGCACTGTGCTAGGTCCCGAGGATACAAAGATGAACAAGAAACAGCCCCTGCCTTCTGATAGTTGGTGGCTGACGAGGCAGAACACACACGAGGAGAGAGACATGAAACTGGCAGTCAGTAAACCTGTGACCTTAAACTTCAGCATGAGTCATCTCTGAGGTTCAGATGTAAGCTTAGATAATGACAGCTAATGAGGATATCCACTGTAGTTTACTGATTCTGAGTTACTGTTGGTAAGGTGCTTTTATCTGTAACGCATTCCTGCTGTACTTGTTCCGAGGACCAGGCTCAGACCCAAACGAACCGAATCATGTTTTGGGACCTGACATGAGAAACCAGGGACGAAGGGTGAAATTTCCAGTCGCTTCTGAGAACAGTGTAAAAACTCCAAATACTAGTTTCAGAGAAAGCCCAAGCTTTCATGTTTTGCCTTCACAGACACATCCCCATTATTTTTGCTCTCATCCTCCTGCCAGCCTCAATATTCATCAGCTGGCCTCTTTGGACAAGATCACCTCCTTCTTGGCATCTATCCCCCGTGCCTTTCCGCCTCTGCCCCTCAGCCCTCAATGGGTCTTAGCTTCCTAGCCTGTCCTAATCCACCCCGTCTGGCTGTTGGCCGAGTGCCCACATGTCGCTGTGCAAACACATAAACACAACCCTCCTCAAAACTAATGCACACTCGACACTTCACAAGCTACTTCTGTGTCTGCACACCAGTACAGAAAGTCCTAACAAAGAAAGGTTTCAAAAGGATTTTCAACCAAATATGCATGTATTCAGGCAACATGCCACACCTACTCTGAGTAAAGAGCAAATGTAAGGACAAGGCTGTTGCCATAATAAAAGTCATATCTCACATTCCTTACACGAAGACAGCAAGGAGAGACCCTTTGCTTGCTTTAGAAATTTTCCAAGAGGAGAGACCAAGGTACTGAAAATGAATGATAACTTTAGATGTTTGGTTAAAAAATATATGTCTTCTGAGTACGTAATCATCCTGTATGTCACATTGAGAACAATCAAGGAAGGACATGAGGGAGAACTCAATGTCATCTTTCCACAGGCAGCCCTCCCTTCAGTATTTGCATCACTAAGTATAAATGAGGGCTCAAAGCTGTCAAGCTCACAGTTGTACACAGATCTATTTATAGATCTGACACTTTCCTCACTATACTGATGCCCACTGCTAACTTCTAATGCCATCACCTGAGGGTTTCGTGACCACAGCCAGAAGGGACAATAATCGTGAGGCTCATCTGACCCTGGTCGGCTTCTGAAGCAAAAATTCTTTGGTGTAGTGTGTTCTTTTGTCTCTTAATGTAATAAGCAAATTTTCTTAGATCTGTACATGGCTGTTGTATCAATATGTTTTTGATATTATGGAGCCATGGAATAAGGCACCCAGCTAATAACATTCACATTCTAACAGCCTAGTATGCCCATTAAGGTTGGCAAATGACTGGCTCTCAGTTAATCCCTATTTTCAACACTTTGAACTTTACCAAAGATTATTTTCTCAAGGACAAAGGTAAAAGCCACCAGGACCAAAAACCCACGGAAATACTATCAGTCATTCTACTTTGTACACTATGATTCTATTTCATCTGAGTTCAGGCACAGATGAGACAATCACTGAGACCCACTCAGTAAAGTCTGGGTGGGGTGTGTGATGACACTTAAGGATTTCCACCTTTCAAGTCTATGGCTAGGCTCTCCCTCTGCTCCAGCCCTCCATACAAACACTCCCCACCCTCAGGTTTCTTCTTAACCCTCTGCATGCAGGGCTCTGACGGCTCCGACGTGCCAGCTGGGCTTCTGGGTTGATACAGCCAACACTGGCTTACTCTCTCACTGTTTCAGAGCCTGCAAGAGCATGTACATTTTATCCCTCTAAAATGAGAGTCACCCGCATCATACAACATCCCATCCCTCTATCTCCTTTCCCCTCTCCCTTTAAGGTTCAGGTATCAAAAAAGTCTCAAGTTACCCTGAGATGAAGGAGGGATTTCTCACAGTGGCCACCAAGTCTTTCTGTTCTGGAGGGAAGGGAAGAAGAAATAGTAAACACCACGGCTTGTGGACTGCTTTGGCCCTGGGCTCATCCTCTGCCAAGACAGCTGCACAGGAGGCGGGGTGGTTAATTCCCACGAGCAGTATCAGTGACCTCAGTCAATTTTCTACCAAGTTCACACAGCTGTCATGTCTCCTGGTGTGTAGTAGAGGAGGAGGCTGTTCCTCCAGAGTATCATCAATGTACCCTAAAGCAGAATTTCCCCAATATATGATGGGGAAGTTCCAGAGCCACTCCTGCCCTATTCTCAGTTGGTCACCATGAGAAGGGGGCTTCGCCCTGGGGACTCTCTACCATCCTCTGGCAATGAATGCTCCCTCAGCATTCAGACATGCCTGTTTGTGCTCCTGAGGGCAGATGACAAACCTCCTCCCCAAATCTGTTCACACCACCTGCAATGGCCCATGGGACCTGGGTGCTGCCAAGCCCCTGCACTCTGTCTAACATGTGTGAGTCCCACAGACGCCTCTAGAATGAATCCACTAAAGCTGTTTTTTCCCCGGTATTATTTGATCCTTTAGTTAAAGATAAAGGAGAAAGGAAAAGAGGACTTTGACAGTTTCTCTAAGTAAGTTTTGACCTTTCTTGTCCCAACTGTCCACCACCTCATACTATATGTATCAATGTATTCTACAACCACGCTATTCCTAGTATGGTGCACAGAACAGCAACACTAGCATCACCTGGGATCTTGTTAAGGAGGTAAATTCACAGTCCTCATCATGTGCATGTTCAAGTTTGCAAAGCACTGTCCTATAGCACTGCTGGGGTGTGAAAGAGCCTTAGCAAGCCCCACTGTTGAGTGATGTCATCCATGAGGTTGCCCATCCTTCTGTGTCTCCATCTCCCAAGACCTACTCTTCCTTCAGCCCTTCCCCAGATAGGTTCTCCATCAGCATATAAGCTGCTGCAGGGGTGAGGTGGTGGGAGGTGGCGGTGTCGTTCAAAGATCAGGAACTGCCTCCAATACTGAAGATGGTCATGAAAGCCAGCAACAGTGAGGTCTTGTTCATGGTGATCTTTCCCATCCTGGCTCCTGCACATTCACTGGGTCACTCACCATGTAGAGCAGAGAGTTATAGAGTCTTGCCCCAAAGAACAGCCATGAGACACCTTCAAGAACCATACCAGAGGAAGTAGATTTGTTGGGAATGGCGTCACAGGCAGAACCAGAACCAAAGGATACATAATTGTAGAAGAAACTTTCCACCTGAAATGACCTGGGCTGCCTTATGAGTGAACAAGTTAATGTTCTATTTTGCCCTTCAGTGGAAGTGTCCAAAAGGACACTGATGACCATGACAAGAATTTTGAGGAGTTAGTCATAGAATGGGAAGGAGATGGACTAGATGACTTCTGAAATTTCATGAGTTCCTGAAGAAGATACTGATAGCATACTCCCAGGGAGAACACCTTTATTTTCCTTTACTTCTCAAACTTCTAAAGTATCTCACCTGTAGGTTAATGAACACTATCTTCTTGATTTGAGCAATTTTGATAAATGCCACATCTTAAATAATTTTAAATCAAGACGTCTTACCCTAAATGACTATAGATATAACTTTCTTTAGGAAGAGAAGTAAGTCTGCTTCTCTCCAGCCATGATTCTTGAACAGTTGAAAGATATTTTTAAAAATGGAGGGAGGGGGAGTGTTGTGTGTTTCCTATATTTGAAATACTTTATTTTTTTAAAAAGACAAACCTACCAAGTCTTAAATTGATCTTCTATAAACCATCCATGCAATAAAAACTTGGTAGAAAAATAAAATCTCTTGGCAAGTATTTCATTTGCCATTATCTTATCACTTGACATTATTTAATTTCATTGTCAATTTGTCATAGACAAAAAAAAAAAAAAAAGAAAACACGCTCAAATATAAAATTTGAAGCTCCATGTCTATAAGATGCAGGAAAGCAGTGAGTGGTGACAAGCTACCCAATGGGTTCCATGGTGTAATGGTTAGACCCTGGACTCCGAAACTACCTATCTGCTTCAGTCGCTTTTCAAATCTCAAACGATAAAAATCACCCCGTAGAAACACACAGTGAGAAACTGTAACTGTCCTTGGACAGAGATGGAACTGGAGTAAGTCACCAAAATAGTGCCACCTCCCACTTACAACTATAATCCTGGAAGGGAAATGTCATCAGACAACCAAATTGAGGCTTAGGACATGTACAGACACAATATTTAACTCCTGCAAATACCTGAACCTTATCTTCAGCAATGTTTTCAAATCAGAATGGCACAAGGTAATATGGCATTCATTCGCTTCTTCAACTGCCAGAGGACCATGCCGACCTGGCTGTCCTGCCATCATTCCCAGGCTCAGTATGACTGAAATCAAGCCCACCCCCTCCCATTCCATCTAAGCTCAGCATCACAGCATCAATTTATTTTCATTCCTTGTTAATCAGAGGCTCAGGTGTGAATTACTGCTTATATGATGTCATTTAACCGAAATAAAACAATAGTTATAGAATCTGTTCTCTAGCAACCTGAGTGAGCTTTTAAAATATAAATCGAATAATGCGGTCAGTTCACTGTTTAAAACTCTCCAATGGCTTCTCACCATGTGTAGAATAAACTCCCAAGTCCTCACCATGGCCTGTGCTGCGCTCTTACTTGGCTCCACACCACTGTCCAAAAGGACCATGCTCTTGCTTTCTCCCCTTTGCAAACATACAAGTGCTTCCGAGTCCCACCTTTCAAAGTCCGGTTTTAGTCAAGCCACCTTGCTAATCCTTCTCCAGTCAACACAGCCCCTGGCAGCCACCCGAACCCTCTGATGAACTTCTATCCTAGATACCTAATGTCTACAGCACTTACCAGGCACTTACTCTATGTTGTTACTGGTATTTTAATTATCACAATTAGTTTTTTGAAAGGAGAGATCTCTTATAATCTTTACATTTATTTCAATTCCAAACACAATGACTTCCGTATAATGAGCACTTGATAAGTATATGATTTCTTTAAACACGTAATAATCAATTTATAAATTCTAAGCAAGTTTCTTTGTATTCTGCAATTCAAAAGGAACAAAATCACTATAATGAGAAAAATACTCAATAAACAATTACACATTAAACCAGAAATATCAAGTCTCTTTGGAGTCCTTTCCATAATTGAACATTATAGTGCAATAAAATAATAGTATATATAGCACAAGCAAATGTAAAATAATTGGAAGACATGAAGTTTAAGGATCCATATTCAATATATAATGAAACTAACGTTCTATTTTGAATTACAAAAGATTCTAATAGTTTTGGGTATTTTTGGCATAACAACAACAAAAAGCACAGGGCAATCAAAATCACACACGTTAAAGGAGAGATATATTACCCGTCAAAGGTAGGTAAAGTTTCTTTGAGTATATGCCTACAGTCTGAATGCTGGATCTAAAGTGGTGTGCAGACTTTATGAGCACAAATACACTTTCATGTGTACCAAACAAATAAACAAGAAAATGTAAAGAGTGGTAAACCTGGGAAACTTACGGAGACGTGTAAGAGGATTTTTATTTTTCACCTTCTACAGTATTCAAATTTTCAACAGAACACTGGGTTTAAATCCAGAAATGTGATACCAAAAAATAAAAAAGAAAAAGAAAGGTGATACTAAGACAACTGTTTAATCACTCATCATGAGAAAACCACAGTAAAATCTTTCGAAAATTAGATTTTTTAAGACCCAAGAAGAATTGCTAAAAAATAGAAAAATTACATAATAATGAAACTCCAAGGAGCACTGAATGCTAGAAAGAATGATCACTGAACAATGATGACGTCCAAAGTACATGAGCTGAGGGAGGACAAACAAGATTCATCCCAATAAAAATCTCTACGGTTGCAAAATACAATTGGGAAACACATACACAGTGTCAATCAAACTGGAAGATCATAAGATAAAGATTTATAAAATAAGGGCTTTGCCATAAAATGGGGTAAGAGTTCATTTTTTTAATTTGCAAAAAAAAATATATATATATTACAAATTGAACCCTTAATAGCCAAATCACAATGTTCCTGGGGAACTACATCACTGCAATGGTATTAGAAGGGTGACTGAAAGATAACAAGGTAGGGTATGCTGTATCAACTCAAGGACACTTAGAAAGGTAAACCTGAAAGAAATCCTTTTTGTCCCTAGTTCTTCCACCTGACCATAAGCGTATTGCAATGTGAGATCTTGATTCTGCAGGAGACAATCACCACCTGACCATAAGCGTATTGCAATGTGAGATCTTGATTCTGCAGGAGACAATCACCACTCTGAAGACTGAAGACTACTGCCAAGTGATGATTCACACATGTAGCTTAGGCACTTCCACTGAACAAAGACACAAAGAAGTCATCAGAGCCTATATGACAGGGTCTTAAAGTTTTCGCTGCTGTTTGCAGCGTGCCATGTGTCCTTAGCCCATCTGCTGTACTCATACACACTTGTCAGTCCCAACAGCAGCATGCATCTAGCAGCCACATGGAACGTCACGGACAGCTTGCTAGTCCTTGTGTTCACAGAAGCCCCACTGGCTACTTGAATTTAAATGTGCCTGGCTGTTTCTTAAATGTCCTCCTTGTTCAAGTGCCAAGGATGGCTTTTCATCCTAAAGCAGAACTGAAGGCCATTCTGAAGCACTGAGTAAAAGCTGTAAAGACAAGAGGAGGCAGTGTATAGAGTAATATGAAGCAGTGTATTAAGCTAATGTCCCAAAACTAGGAATGTGCTTGCCCATAACCTTGGTAGCTTCAGAGGGCCACTGCACAGAGAAGCATGTCCCCCTCACCACAGACAAATAGTGGAAAGTCATTCACCCCAGAGGATCTATTTGTAATGACTGTCATTGGTTATGTATCTTTAGATCCTGGTTTACTCAGATCTATAAATTATTTCCTCCCTCAAACCACATTTACGACAAATGATTCCAGTTGAAATTTGGTGTTTTCAAAGCACTGGGCCTCAAATTCAAATATCCCCTAAAGAAAATTAAAACCTATCTCCCAGGGACTTCCAAAAAATGAAAACCACTTGAAAATGCTTTTCTTTCTTTTCTTTTTCTTTTTCCTTCCTTCCTTCCTTCCTTCCTTCCTTCCTTCCTTCCTTCCTTCCTTCCTTCCTTCCTTCCTTCCTTCCTTCTTTGCAAACACTAGGGGTTCAAAA
Source organism: Macroglossus sobrinus (assembly GCA_004027375.1). Lineage (NCBI taxonomy): Eukaryota > Metazoa > Chordata > Mammalia > Chiroptera > Pteropodidae > Macroglossus > Macroglossus sobrinus. Next base: position 165,624 of record PVKZ01000539.1, read on the forward strand.
TACAGTTTATTTCTTCTCTTACAAAAGAAGGGAGAAAGGGGAAATTATCATTTGCCCCACATTTTTAGCCATCCCTTCCTGTTTTCTTGAAATGTTAACCAAATTCTTTGCTTCAAATTCCCATCCACTAGAAATGACTGTGCTTCCAGGTACAGTGTCCAAAGCCAGTGGGTCAAATCTACAGAGCTGGCACAAAGGTCACTTCAGATACAATTTTAAAAGTCAGAACTGGGGATTGGGGGAGACCAGGGACGAGATGTAAACAAAATAAAACCCAACTTGAAAAGAAAGCCTGTCCTGACTAGAGGCAATGAGATATTAATCCTCTGGAATGCACTGCAAATTCCACAAATACATCCAGGGATGTTTTTCCCTCAAAACCCCAGATCAATTCACGGCAAATGCTTGAATCTTCTTGAGTACAAAGAAACACAATTTTCTGTCTGCCTTAACAAAGACATGTAATTACAGAGCACGCAGCCTAAAGGAAACACACCTTGTTGAGTATGTGCAGTACCAGATTTTATAAAGATTCTTAAATAAAATAATGAGAAGACTATTATGAACAGTAACTGGGTTGGTGGATTGGTCAGTTTAAATTTTTCCCAAACAAACAGAACTTAGATTTCCCTTATGACATGATTTTGAGAGGCACATATTATAGCTCATAAATTAACTGAATTCAAGCTCTGGCTTTGCCAATAATTAGTGACTTTGAGTCACTTGGTTGTCTTGAGCAAATTAATCTATTTTCAATTAAGGCCATCAACAAATCACACGGCAATGACAGAAAGTGAAATTTTATTTTTAAACGACACTAGATGAGTAAATACAAGTCTTTCCTCTATACTGTGCCTAAAGAAACTGTCTCTTAAATAGATACCAACTGAAAAGTAAGAGCCACTCAAACTCTAGCTTTCAGATTTGAGACATCTGCTGGATGTAACAGGAGACCAGATTTATAAAATATTCTTCTGACTGGAGGGGACTTTGGAAAATGGCTGAGCCAAGTCTTTCTCTTTAACACTTGTTTTCATTCCTTTTAGTAAAAACAAGTCTTTAAGACTATGAGCTTCCTGGGAGTTAGCAGGCATTATAATTTATGCACCTTTACAATCCCAGTGCCTGGAATACGTTAGGGACATAAAAGACATTTTACGGATCAAGTGAACAACAGAATAAAAAAATACGGGCTGGTATAAATGCTTGTTTTAGAAACGCGTGTTTGTTCCAATGTGAATGTTATGTTTGTTTATGTGCAATTTTGACTGCAAGAAATACCAGGTGAATGAAGAAAACAGCACTGGCTGAATCAATCCCAAAGGAACACACTGAACACCTAAGCTTCAAACGCCTATCAGCTACCTCAGTTCACCATGTACATTATGAGTCTCTCACCCATCCACTTCCAGTGTCTTAACTTTCCATTTGGTTTCAGATAACCCCCCTTCCGCCACTTGGTGAGAACTCACAGGCTGTGATCCTTCTCACGTCCACTTCCATAAGCCAAATGCAGGCCCTTTTCAAGGCAAATGCCATATTTACTGTAGCACCGATGTACTTCTAATCCATTTAACAGGTGTAGAACTGAGTTATGATTTTTATAAGGTTCCTATCTTTTTTTTCAATACATAAGTGATGAAATTTTTGTGTGTCTAACACATTTCCCCTGTAAGTCATGTAGTTCTGTTTTGCTGTGCAAAATAGCAGCACAGTGATTTTTTTACAAACACGTAGGCAATGATATAGCAGAACTGACTCTACAACATGTGAATTCATGGCAGAACGTCATCTTACAACAAATGTCAAAGAACAGAACAACAGCCAGTCCAGGGGAAAGTGGGCTGCAAAAAAGCATACAGGTATTTTCCCCTTCAATCTTCTTATCAATTACCTTATTTATTAATATGCAGAATTTGGGAGAGCAAATATTTTTGACTTACTCAACAAAAATATATTAACCACTTGCTATAAGCTAGGTGTTGACGAAAGAAGCAAAAAATGATGAGATATGAGTTCCTAGCGGAACTCATAACTGAGTGGAAGAAAGACAAATAACTATAAGGCAAAGCAGTAAAAGCTCCAATTAAGATAACACAAAGTCCTCTGAAATCTCAAAGGAAGGAAGGAATAACTTTTAATGAAAGAAATATGAATCCCTAAAGCTTAATAAGCTGAAATGATGGGTTAAAAGAAAAAAAATTGGAACTACAATAGTGTCAATTGTTAAGTGTATACTTAAAACCTTTAAGACTTGAAAACCTGCTGCCACTAAGGCTCGCCTCTCCTTTCTTTTATTCGACAACAGGTGGTATGTGCATTCATTTTGCAGTAAGCTAATCAGTCAAAAGCAATGTTAATGCAAGTTCCGACTGTCTTACTAAAAATGCATAACTGAGAAAGTGGGGATAGTAGTAGTGATTCAACCACATAGGGAGAATCAGGCTCCGCAAGCCTTACTCTGAAGGGGCTGGAACAAATTCAAAGGATGATGAGCAGAATCAAAGCCATGTCTCCTGGGGAGTAGCTGCTGGAAGCTGAAAGGAAGGAGGGCAAGGAACACTGCTGCCTCTCAGTATCTGAAGGGCAGGCTTTTGGAAGAGGAAGTAGACCTATGTCACACAGGCCCAAGGGAAAAGAAAAGCTACCTGGGGAACAGACTTCAGCCCAACATAAAGGAGACTCTTCTAACAATTAGAGTTGCCCAGAGATAGAACACGGCTCCTAGAAAGGTTTCTAAGGGGTGTTCAAGCACTGGCGTCATGACCATCTGACAAGGAAACGCCAGACAAGTGGCTGAGTCTAGATCATCTTTTAGATGTTCCTCCAATCAAGAGGTTCTATGATTCCAGTCATTAAAATTTAGCTTTGTGACCTTGGCACTTAGGGCAAGTCACAGTTCTTCTCCATGTCATAACTTCAGAGCCAGGTATACTGCGGAAAGCATGCTGTTTGACTCCTGCCCCCTTTGAAATATAAAGAATCTATGATATTTTCAGAAAAAACAAAAAGCGTAAGAGGTCCAGAAGAGTGCCCACAAATAATCAGTCAATGATCTTACACCTATATATAATGCTCCCACCCACCAAAGACTTTCTACTACCCTTTTCTCCCCTGGATCTTTGCAACAAACACCTCTCTGAGGCTGCCAAGGACATAAGGGGAAGATAGACAGTGCTGTGCTTTCATGCTTTCATACTTTCATACATTTAAGCTGCTGCGGGTTCACTTTTGAAGATTGAGGATATCCTGAAAGGAAAATTCATTTCAACTCAAGGTGAGTAGCTGGTAAGAGCAGATCTAGATTTGTCTGGATTGAGATTTTTTGGTGTGAGCAAGAAACTCCTTCTAGATGTTTCTATGGCTGATATGTGAGGAAGATAGAAAAAGACCCACATGAGACACCCCATATTGCAGCAGCACCAGAGTACATATGATCCTTCTAGGTAACAAGTTGCTCCGAAATTTCTCTAAAACAGGATACCCATGTGGCACAGTAAAGGCCTCAAAATCTTGCCAAGGTGACCAAAAAGAAACAGAAAGCAAATTAAAGCCTGTGGGGATGGCTTCCACAAATGGGGAACTTTGATTATGCTCTACACTTCACATGCCATTAACATGCAGACAAGCCATTTTAAACCAGATTAATTTTCTTCTATTTGAACAAGTATATTCCAGTGTGTTAAGAACTTAAGTGGCTAGAAAAACTGCACAAAGTTCCAACACCCTCCTGTCCAACAGTGAAGAATGTGATAAAATAACCTACAAAGCACATGAGGCCAGCTTTCCCCTCCGGGCGGTTCCCACTGTCCGAGGACGGGCCCTGGAGCCTCACACCTCGCATCAAGATCTCCCCAGCCAGTTGCATCCCTCGCAGTTTGTCCTGTGTGGAAACAGGGATTTCCACGATTCTCTTCTAGCTTGCCACGTACCTCAACATAGCAAGTTCTTTAAAAGTAACTTTCAAAAGCTCAACTTCATTTGTTAGTTTCTTAGGTTCAACACACGTTATACACATATGTATGTCATACATCCAAGAAGTTAAAGGAAAAAAAGCTTTAGTACATGCCAAGAAGAAAAAAAATGCTAATCTACCTAAGTGCTTTCATGGAGCCTTTGTACCTGCTCAAGGAGCAGCACTTATTTCTCTGACCAATCTGAGAAGAGCACCTTAGGAGTCACAGATCCTAGCACAAGGGAAAAAAATGGTGAGAAGGGTCCTTTTCCCCTCCCTTTCCTATGGTTTTGGTGGGAGAACAGCCACTCACTGTATGTTTGCATGTTTACAAGTTGATGTCTGCAACTTTCCTCTAGAGCTTCACTAACTGGAACACTTTATTTTATAGTTCTTAGGAGACTCTGCAGAAAGGCCCACTGAGTTTCAAAGCCTTCTAACTGCACTTAGGAGTCTACAGATAACTGGGCCACAATTCTTACTTTCAGTTTTCAGTTTATGGACTTTATCGCACCAAGGGTTGGTTTAAGAATATCTTCAGTAGAAGCCTTCAATAGAGGACTCTTAATTCCTATTGCCTAAAATTTTAAATCTAATTAATTTGTATATTAAGACACTTCTCCTTATTGCTAATTGGCTGCAGCATAATAATCTGTCTATATTATAATATTTTATTGCTAATCGAGACAGCGATAAAATGGACAATGACTTTTTTCCCTCTTCAAGGTTATCTATGAAGCTCCGGGACTCTGAAACAGAAGAGGGCTTCTCCTGGTCACCCCTCCTGGCTTGTCCTTTCTGGATTTTAGATCATTTCAACATCCTGTGCGCTCCTTGAGGGTAAAAAAGGTATACGGTGGCAGTGCAGTAAAGAAAAATGCATGTCAGTCCAATCTTGCAACTAACCCTCCCTCTAGAAACCACACGTGTTGAGAACTGGATATAATAGGTTAGGGTACAAGGTATTTCCATCCCACATTACAAATAATAGAGCAAACTGGGCTTCAAGAAAAAATTTCTTCTGACTCAAAACCAGAAACATGACATTCTGATTCCTTGTTAGTTCTAGGGACTATGCAGAATTTACCCTGTAGATGTTACTAGAAGATGCAGCATAGGAGAAATCAAAATTTCCAGGCCCTTTCTGCACCCAGGTGCTCAACTCACATAAAGTAAGGGGTAGCTGATAGTGGGAAAAGTCTCTGTTCCATGGCTGAACACGTGGAAGATGCAACGAGAACACTCTAGCTAGATCACCAGTCTGCAAATATTGCCCAAATCTGTTCACTTCTACTCTTTCTAGCTCCCTGCTGGTTCTACTTATCGCAGCTTGCTAAGGTCTCCATCAGATAGTCATTAAAGAAGTAAAAGGAAAATTACTCTTTATTTTGTGAACAGTTATGGTCAACGTTCTGGTCAGTTTGGAGGGCAGAACTCCTGGCTAACGAGGAGACTGCAGTCAGCAACACGATCCTTCTCTCTGTGTTAATTAATACACGGAAAGTATTGCATGCACTTGTGAATGCCCGTGATTTACAAGGAGGATGAAGGGGTGAGGAGATCAGGCAGGGGAACATAAATATGACTTCACTGCACAATCCATCTAGGTTATGTCGAGATTCTTCTAAGAGCCAGAGATACACTTTGTGGAAACCATCTCCTTCCAATTATACAAAACAGGAAAAACAACTCTTGACAAGCCGGCTTCCGGAATGCGATGAACAGCCCAGACATTTCTCATTCCCGTTACAGTTCGGTGTTGCCCATCAGCTGTTCTCTCACCAGCAACGAAGTCTTTCAACTAATGATTCATCAATCAGAACAAATCCCTCTGTAAGTCATTCCAATTTGGAGGGATTAACAATTGTACATAAAAAGCACTGACCTGGCATTTTTTTAAATAGGAGTGAACTTAAACATATATTATAAATACATTTTTCTTCAAACAAATACACCAATCACATCACTAATTTTGAAAACTGATAACTAAAGTACCTATTCCCAAAATCTTAAAACAATCAGCAATAAAGTATGTCTATTATTTCATCTTTCCCTTTATTTTATATTTTATATTACTTGGTGCCATAAATATTGTTACAAATTAACATTTATTCTTCATAATAATCATTCTAAATGAATTAGAAGTATGAGCTATAGATTTTTATTGTAGGCTTATTTTTTGGCAACCTATGTTTAACTCTTTAGTTCATCCAAAATTTATTTTGATGTGAGATGAAGAGCTAACTATCTGTTGAATAATCTTTCCTCCTATTACTCTTTCATTTATAAAAGCTCTTTTACCCTGTGCTAAATTTTTATGTAATAGAATGTTTTGAATAAGCTGTAACTTTTTGATCTTTTAATAGTGTCATGGTATTCTAATTATTATAGCTATATGTACACATACACACATATAAATGAATAAAATAAAAGTGGTCACTTTCTCATTTATAGATTTTTCAAATCTAAACCCACTTGGCCCTCTCTTCCCATTGTCAATCAAATAAGAGTTTTGAATGTAACTGTCCTAACTTGGATAAAGTAAATTTAGCCTACTAATTCAAGAACTTGCCTTCTCTTAAGTCTCGTGTCTCTCATAGATTTGTAGTTCTCCTTATCTAGGTTATATGAGTCTTCCTCAAAGTGAATGGAACGTGGCTTGTCTACTTACACTCTTATTTTTTTCCTTCTCTGTAGGCATTTTGATAACATATTATTCCCCTGCCCCAAGTACTCTCTTTTTCTAACAGAGGATGTCAGGAAAACATGAAAGCACCAGAGTAAAGCCAACAAACGCTTCACTTCCAGGAGAAAATAACCGGAGATACAGATGCATTCCCGACACGGAGAATGAAGATAGGTCAGTGCTGCTGGCATTAACTTGATTCAGAAGTAAACTCTCCATTAGAGCCCTAATGTCAAGGGCTAAAGCATTCTTTAGAACATCACCAAAATCATCAAGACCACCCCCCAGAAGGTCAGGGCTACAAAACTCGACCTTGTCACCAGATGCCACATCTCCTGCTGCCCTTCATCACCCATCCTGTCCCTCTCCCGTGTACATGCTCTAGAGTAGCTTCCAGAAAAAAAGTACAGAAAGGACGTTCTGAACAAACCAACTGGATTCGCCATGTCTCACATCTCTTTAAATGTCAATTTCATTTTGTTTGTTTCTGGACTTTAGTTTCAACTCCAACCTTTGGCAAAGCTTTACTCCCAGAGAAGGGACTACTTATTCTAAGAATTAACTGTGCTCTTCCACCTCAGGGGCAAACTGTAGACTTATTTTGTCCTCCTCCAGATTTATATATTATCTTGACCTTGGGTTGATAGCTTATAAGTATCTCCCTTACTACCTTAAAATACCAAACACTTCTTCCTTAACCTTCAACAGTGCTCCACCAAATTTAATTACTAAGCATTAAAGCAGCTCTCCTTATGTCTTATAACAATCTCTTTTAATAAGTCATCGCCTCTATTTTAAAAAGAGGCAGAGATAATGATGAACAGAGTTTAAAAATCTTGGAAAGGCAATAAAAAGACTTAGGGAGATATTATACACCAGCTCAAAAATTAACTTGGAGACTTTCGCAGTTATTATATGGCTTTATTTTCTATTCCTGGATACTCTGACTAATCCACTGAGTAGTCTGAAGTAGAGAATATTATTATTTCCAGTGAGGAGAAAAGATGAGAGATTACTATACCACCATACTCACCACACCCTGCCAAACTTACCCCCCCAACCCAATATGTATATGCTAAATATGTATATGTATATGCCAAAATATACATAAGCTGATTCTGGGATAGGTTTCTTATATGTGAAAAGGAGGGGGAGAGATTATTTATATCTCCATACTGACACTCCAAGGGTTGTCATGAGATCTGAATGAGCCGGGACCAGGTGAAGCCGAGCACAGGCAGCAGGCTCTCAGATGACGTGAGCATGGGAATCAGGGCCTCTGCTGTCAGCTCAGCCCTATGTTCTCGAGTTCACAAGGATTCTGAGAAATAAAAGGTAACTTAGCCAGACTACAGACTCCCTTCCATCCAAAATATGAAAGATGTTTAATGACTATATTAACAAAGAGTATCAAAAATGGCCTGGATATATGTGAGAAAGTAAAACAGGAAAATGTTAGCAACTGCAGAATCTATTTGACGGGTATGTGTTGGTGAGTGTGGAGAGGCACACAGGTATTCACTGTACAATGCTCTCGACTTTTTAGTATATTTGAAAACTTTCATAGAAAATTATTGGGGGGAAAACCTTCAGACAGTTGACACCTTCGATATTGTATAGCATTTGTCCTGAAATAGCCAGGTTTCCTTAGTTCTGAGAATGTTCTATTTATGCAACAGAAACATTCTAGGACTCGGAGTGATGTAAACTGTGATTATTAAACACCACAAGCATTTAAGTCTCCAAGAGTCCTGAGAAACATCCTGTCTAAGCTGCTATTACCTCTGCAGACACAGCTTTCCCAGCCCCTACTTGCAGAATTAAATGTTTAGGAGGCCAACCTTTTTATATACTTCGCTGTCTCAGATCATTAAAAATCTAGGGTGTGTTTATTATTCTTGAATGGTGCATAAACCAATTCTTACCAAACCTGCAACACTGAGTTCTAATTAATGAAGTGATCAGAGTGTGCTGTGCTGTGGAAATGGCCTAAGATGGGAAATCAGAGAAACCAGGTGTGAGGCCCGTTCCCACCACTGCTCAGCAGCCTGGCTTCTAAAACAGTTTCCTCTGGGACAAAAATGAAGATCACACATGCCATGTCTGCTTCAAGGGTTTGTTATGAGACCAGAATACTATAAATAAACTTAATAATAACATAAAGAAACAAGAAGGCACCATGAAAACTATAATGCATAATACACTTCTGTGTGATTCGTAATTTACTCTAAATAGTTTTGCACTGGTTTTTGAAAATAGTGCCTGTTTTCTCTGTATCCTCTTAGAACAGAACTGCTGGAATTCAGCGTTTGGAATCTGGTGATGCATGATATGACAAGGGGGAGTTAAAAGGAAGGCAGGGCCTGCCCAGGCCTCCTAATCAGGAAAAAGGCGAGGTGGGCTAAATGAGGCAGGTGAACAGGATGAATCAACAGGCCAGTGGATAGAGAATTTAAGCTGACTCCCCCGCATCCACTCCTAGTGTTTCCGTTAGGAGAAAGCACACCTTTCAGGAGCAGATCCCACTGTGGGGAGATGGGATCTGGACAAAAAGCACTGCTGTGAAGAGACGGACATGGCTGCATGTCCATGATGTCTGCAGGTCATCCCAGGAGTCTCTGTCTCTCTCTCAAAAGGCAATCTGGTCCAGTCCAGCCTCCAACACCCCACTGCCGATCCCCACCCCCGACTTTCCTCTGAGCAGGGGCTCAGGAAATGGAAGCTCTACTACACGTGAGGAGTCCTAAGGGCTAGATGGGACAGCTGAGGTCAGCTACGAATTCTGGTGAACAAAGTTCAAAAGTATGTGTACAGATATGTGTTTAGGAAATACACTTATAGATATTCATTTTCTTACTCAGAACACGTGATCCTAGATGGGACCCAGTACTGACAGGAAAAAATGCCATAAAGGACATGTGAAAATTGACAAAACTGGATTATGAAGAGTCGATTAGAGAGAGTATCACATCAATGTCAAATTTACTGAAGTTGCTAATTGTACTGTGGTTCTCTAAGAGACTCTCTTTATTCTTAGGAAATATTAAGTGAATTGTATAGCATTAAAAGGACATGATTTATGTAGCTACCCTCATCTGATACATAATAAAAGGCTTATTCGTGCGTGTACATGTGAGCACGGGCGCACACACACACATGCACACACACATGCATGCACATACACACACACACACACACACACACACACACACACACACACACGAGGCTAGGACAGAGGGAGAGAAATAACCAAAAATGATAAATTAATTAGAGCAAAAAATTAAGAGATGGATCTGGGTAGAGGACATATGGATTTTGTAGTATTCTTATTTTTGCTATCCTTCTGTTTGAGATTATTTCCAAATAAAAAGTAAAAAAGAAAAAGAAGAATGAGGATAGAAAAGGAGGGGAAAAGAGAGGAGGAGGGGAATAGAACGCCTTTGTGATAGTCATTTGGAATGAATAATCAATAAAACATAGAATAAATTGAGTGATCAGTGTTGTTAGTTTTGCCTAAAACAAAAAGAAAGTACTTTAAGACATTATTAAGGTAGTGAAAAGACAACCCACAGAATGCGAGAAAATATTTGCAAATCATACATATGATAAGGGTTTAGCATCCACAATATATAAAGTATTATTACACTCAATCAAAATCACAATGAAATACCACGTAACACCCCCTAGGATGGCTATACTATAATCAGACAGATAATAACAAGTGTTGATAAGAACGCAGAAGAATTGGAATCCTCATGCAATGTTGGTGGGAATGAAAAATGGTACAGCTGCTTTTGGAAAACAATCTGGCAGTTCCTCAAAAGGCCAGACACAGAGTTAACATATGACCCACTCTCCCCTCCTAGGTACATACCTGAGAGAAATGAAAACATGTCCACGTAAAAACTTGTGTACAAGCGTTCATAGCAACATTATTCACAGAAGCCAAAACAAGAAAAAGGTGTATCATTTGATGAACCAATAAATAAAATGTGGCATACCCACACAATGAAATATTATTTGGCGATAAAAAAATGGAATACTTATACACGCTACAACATGGATAAACCTTAAACACATTGTGCTAGATGAAAGAAACCGGTCACAGAAGACTACAAACTGTATGGTTCCATTGATAAAAAGTCTAGAATAGAGATATCTCTAGAGACAGAAAATAGATTAGTGGTTGCCCAAGGCTGAGGGCCGTGGGAGGATTTGGTGGGCGGGCACTAGGTTTCTTTCTGGGTGTAATGAAACTGTTCTAAAATTGCATACCTTTGTGAATATACCAGAAATACCCACTGAATTGTTCACCTTAAAAAAGTGAAGTCTACCTCTATAAAAAAGACTTGGTTTTCTTATTTCTGGTTCTTGTTTAATAATGGACAAATAAGGCCATCTGATCTACAGTAAGAGGTCAAAGTTCACAGCATTGGGCTTATGTAGTTCATCCAATTACAAATTTTCAATTTCTCATCTTAACTTCAGCAAGTAGGGTTCCTGAGGCCTAGCCTTTAAACCCATTTCTGAAGTTTTCAGTGTGTCCTAATTCCCCCCATGTTCATTATCTACAGCATGGAAATAGTAATTCGACAATTCAACAACTGCTGACTGACTGCCAGTTTTCAGAGCCAGAAACAGGGGAATTCACTCAAGTGTGAGACCTGGACACTGCTCTGAATGAAAGATCTCACAACTTACTGGGAAGATTGGTTAAAATGAAAAGTAGAGTTTAATGCTAAATTCTCTAAGAGAGCTTGGAAGCCTCCAGGGAATTTTAAGCAGGCAGTAGGAACTGGGCATCATGAGGTGTGGAAAAGAGACCCCTGGAGGGAGAAATGGTGGTGGTTTGGGGGTCTGATGTGGGCAGGAACTGAGGGTTTCAGGGTGCTGGTCTCCTGACCAGGAAGGAACCAGGGAAGAAAGTGGTGAAGGGGCAAAGGTGGAAGGTGCTGGGTTACATTAACCGTCCGTGGTGCATGTAACCTTTCACCGGGTCTCCATGCCCACCTCGGAGGCTACAAAGATCCTGAGAGCACCAGGAGAAACAAAAAAGAGATTTTTGCCCTAATTGTAAATACCTGTTCTTGAGTGCTCAGCAGGCTTGGTCTTAACAAAGAACAGAGTGGCTCCTCCCAGCTGCTAAGCCTACCCTGAGGCTGTGCTTGGGTTTCCCTTTCAAGCCAGCCCCTTGGGAGAAAGAGCAGTTCAGGGAAAATCTGAGACAGAAATTGCTTTTAATCAGGGAGCATTGTTAAGGAAACAATCTGTGGAGGGAAAAACATTAATGGATCGGTTAAGAATGTAAAATGCCTTGGCAATCCTTGTTCAGGCCACACAAAAAATGTAAAACGTGAATTTCCCCTCTCTGGTAAAACTACCATTTGGGAAAGGAAATCGTCAAAGACACAACTTGCACAGAGCTGCTTCTAGACAGGTTTTGAATTCAACTATGCTCTGCCTGGATAAACTCAGTTTAACCCTCTAAGACCCTCACGAGGGTCTTTCTAGTCTACTTTTTCAACAAGATGATCCTGCACCACAATTCAAGAACCACAGTAATCTTAAATTTCTAAGTAAGGACAAATTTAGGATTCTTTTCTGACTTTGGCTGGCATAAAGGATTTTTAAAAATTAACTGCTTTTAAAATCTCAGATATAGTAATTAAGATCTAAATATCAGGACAATATCACAAAGTAAACAAAAAATTTGAATTGTATATATATGTGAGTTTTCCCTTAAGTTATATGAGCAGTTTGGACAAGTGTTATTTTGTGAGATGGTTTAAGAAAGCTAATAGGAAAAAAGAGAGTCTTCAAAATGTGAGGGAAAGTTTTTAAAAACACAGGATTTTTTTTTTGTGTCATTTTCTTATAGACCAGATTCTGATGACCAGTCTTTTAAAAAAACTTTGCCTAAAAAGCAATATTCACATAAAATTTTTGTCATCTACTTCTGAATTTGTTCAGGAAGGAAATCATGAAAATTTACGAGTTATAAACAACTACATCAGCTAATCTCACTATAAAGACAAAATCAGTCTTAAAGACTGAATTGGGAGCAAACTAGGTCAGGCGGGCGCCCCATCCTCTGGTCTCGCAGTCTGTTCCCTTCCCCTGTGTGCAAGGTTCCTGCCTGCCTCCAAGGAACTTTACCCTGCTCGAAGGGCCCAGTTTCCCACAGGGAAAGGAAGCAAGTGAGTCAATAAAACCCTCACATTTCTCCTTTATTAGTCCCAGTATACTGCTTTGATAATTTGATTTTTTTAAAAGTTTTTTTCTTTTTTTTAATGATTAGCTACCATCTCTGGAAGAAATTAATAACTGCTTTTAGGAGTTTGCCTTTCTGAAGTCACAGTTTACAAAACGACAGATACAGCTGGCAGCCTGAATTGTGTAAACTGGTGACGGAATCATGCCAGGTACTCCTGTGCTAGTCAACCCAGCAGAGGCGCCGTCTGAGCCCTCCTTCAAATTTCAGGCTGTCGCTAAGGCAAGGAGACCGCTGAGGTGAGCACATGCTCAGGCGTAGGGTTTTAACTTGTTAGGCCCGGTCTGATATATATATAACACAAGCCTGTTTTATAAAACATTTTATCTTAGGAAGCGTTAGATGATTGAGAAAGTTCTTTTGTCTTGAGACACACTGTTAATCTCTGAAACTTAAGTTTTACAAACAGCCTGTAATAAACAACCTTTTCAGGCTATAACATACCTGGCTTTGCCCCTTTTGCTTGCTAGGACAGAAATCTGAATGCACATGGGTACAATTACTGTTATCTTGGAATAAATGTACAGGTTCCCCTGTGCTGGCCTGGAGGGAAGGTCTGATCTGTTCAGAATCCGAAAGCTACCTTTGTACTCCCACAGGTGGGGTGGAAATAACCTTTCTCCCCCTAGACTGCACAGTTTAGGAAAAGAGTCACTGGGCAACAATGTGGATTTTCAGCTTTCACAAGTTCTACAGGTTCATTAGTGCTAATTGAGGAGGAGGGAGAGGACTTAAAGCTGGCTGGAGAACTGAAACCAATGTCTGCCTAAGCCTTCACAAGTCCTGCCCTGAGAATTACCTGATCAAAGACCATTTACAAAAGCTGAGAGGAAGGGAAAAGAGGAATGGGGGATGGCTTTTAGATGCTTTTATAAGATAATCCAGCCTATTATCCTTTACACCTGCTTCTCAAAAGAACAAAAGCACAAGATCCACTCTCAATACAGGTCATTCGGGTTCCAGAAGATGCCATTGTGTTTAAGCCTCTCTGACTTGACAATATGATCCTCTAAACTGGGGGATTAAAGGGTCTTGGGGAGCTTCAACAGCAATAAGCTGGACAGGGCCTCTGGATTTCCTAATGTTTAAGATTTTTATCTTCTCAAAATTTCTGGGATACAGTATTATAGAAGGTTCCGTCTGCACTATGGCATTTTCCCTACTGACTGTTGTGTACTTGTCTTTGTTTATTTTCTTCTGACTGTTAGTATTTTAAACCATAGAAATTTAAGAAGGCCAACCAACACCAGATACCATTTTGATAAGATATGTCGACATACCAAAAAACTGACTATATGTATGTTTACAGATTATTTAAAAGTCATTTAGTATATTTCCATATAGCAATTCACTAATTCAAATAATGGGAAATGAGTCAATAATGTAATTATTTTTGAGAAAAATACCACTTTCCATTCAAATATATATACATATACATAGTATGACACCAAAATATTCTTTGAATATTTCTTTTGAGAAAAATAAGGGTTTCTGACAAACACATCCACTGTCTCTAAGTAAAATCTTCCAAAGCGTTGAGAAGTGGCATTAAATATCTTCCATTATATTTCCAATCTTTTCTTAAAATGTGAAAAATTTCAAAATTCACAATCAAATTCACACTCTAAAATTAAACATTGTAAATCCTGTCTCCTAAAAAAACCAACCTGGTCATATCTCTTCCTTCTCCCAGATGCTTTATTTAAGGTTGAGCATACTTAACAGCAACATCATGTGTTTATTAAATTTGGTTATTACCTCTAATGGAGGCAATGAGGCTACATCTGAGCTTTCAAATTCTCTACCTGTACCAAGTGTCACCAAACACACCAAGGAACCTTAAGTCTTGGCTGAACTATCAAAATTCTTAAGTCAGAGACATCATTCCCTACCAGCAACAGATTTAGGACTCTTCTGGAATGCCATTGCTTTATCATTCGTCATGTAAGTTTGCTAAAAGGAAAATCCTCAGGCAGCTGGCAGAATTAAAAATACACTTGGTATTGACAGTCACAATAGGACATGGAGACGACAGAATTGCTCCCAAATGTCCTTCATTCTTATGACATAATTCTCTTAAACGGTTGCCCTTATTATAAAGGATTAAGGGCCTGCCACTATAATTTCCATTCTACCCAAGGCATCCTTTTATAATGAGGTGTAATAGTCATTGCCAGTGGAATGTTCCAGCTGATGACATTTCAAATAGGCTTTTAAGATGCTAACAATGGACCTCCCCTCACGTTGAGCCAGGGCACTCACTCCCAGCATTTACCCCAGAGAAAAAGGGCAAACCTTTTTCCAAGTCCAATTTGATTTGGTCTAAGTCTTGGAGGGAAGGTCATTTCTCTATCTCACCAGAAGGCCCAACCTCCTTGCTCTCTTTCTCAAAAGAGCTATAAATCATAGTTTGAGTAGACAAATTGTAAAATGGGATATAATGGGCTACATATATGTACCATATTTCATTTCTAAGACATATATTCTCCCCATTACTTCTGCACACACACATTTTGTTTCTGAAACACAAATGTCCTGCCATCAACAGTTTAACATGGTCATATTTCTCACCACCTATCCTCCAAAAAATCAGCAATAAGTCATCATATAATGGAGACAGTAAATTGTTCAATGCATGAGATTGTTGAAAATGATCCACCTAGATTAAATTTTATCAATCGAGTTTTAGCCGCAGGTCACAATTTTAGCACCTAACGAAGAATTTCAGGATGGAAATGAAACCATTCTTCCTTCCAAAACAGAAAGATGTTTCACTTCTCCCGAGGCCTTGCTTTTGGTTAAGCTTACTATACACAGAGAATCCAGTTACAATATTAGCTTTCCATACCCACAGGGTTATAAACCAAATATTGAATCAAATCACTGATCAGCATATTTGAAAATAACTGAAAATATCCAAAGGTATATGCCCCCCAAAATCACAGCTACATTTCCCTTTATAAAATAAGTAGCACAGGTATATGTTTAGAATGCTTATAAACAAAATATTAATTTCAGAAGAACCTGATCTTTCTTTTTGAATTTTATTTTCTAGATAATGGCTCCTAACACATTAACTTTTAACATGCAGTCAATAACTTATAAACTAAAACTCAAATCAAAAAATATTCTTCTTTTATTGAAAATACAAATAAAAGTGAGGCTACCTGAGTATTTTTCTCTACAACTCCGAAAGGTAAATTAGACCAGTTTCCCTGGGGAACAAAATAGTCATTTTATTGCCTGTAAATGCCCCAAAGCAATTTGTGCAGCGAATCTATACAGCATCCACATTAAGTGCCTGCCGAGTCAAAGAGAAGCTGTCCTTCAGCAGTGCGAGTACCAAGGCAGGCTCCGGGGTCCTCCTGCCAGATGCTAGTGAGCATCACCAGCTCACTGGCCCTGGGGAGGTTCCCCAGCCTCTCTGAGCCTCTAAGCAACCTCAGGCATCTAAGATGAGGTCAATAAGCTACCCTACCTTCAAAGTCTTTGGGGAGCCTACTCGATGTCTCCTGGTACCATAACCATGAAACTTAGAACCCAAAAGTGCTAAAATGTTCTTTTCAGCATTCAACCTGGAAGGGCGGGGGACATGTGTATGAACTAAAGGTGAACACAGAATGCAATATACATATAACATATTACTACTGAATTGTACAGTAATTTAATTAAAAAAAGAAAAGTAACAACAACAAACAAACAAAGAGTTCCAAAGGGAAATATCTCCATAACACAACTCAGGGTAGATCAGGGAAAAGTGCCTCCTAAAGAAAGCATCACCCATTGCGGGTTATTGAAGAAATCCAATGTTCTCAACTCCTAGCTTCAACTTTCCACCTTAGGACATCGTACTTCTAATTATGATACTTAAGTTTGTAAAAACTAAGTTACATGATAAAATGTATCTATGCCTCTTGGATTTTTAAAAATAAGAACAGAATAATATTTAAGGATCTGACATTCTGACTCCCTTAAATACACAAGAGTTGCCTCTAAAACACGTAAACTCATTACAGATCTTTAAAAAATCTGAAAATGGTATTAAGGTGATACATACACACACAACCTTAAAAAAATCATTGTGAAAGGAAATGTTTCTGTGGACAACATAATGATTTAAATGTAATGGGCATTCTCTACCACCTCAAGGGTTCCTAAGCTCCAATCCTGTTATCAATTAACCTGTCAGCTTGATAGTCAAATCTAATTAGTTAAACCTTTTTCTAATGAAAAGATTATGCCTTAAGTGGTCTGTCAGTTACAGGGCTGTTGGCAACTACAAACTAATGTCCCCCTCCCCTTACCCCCCCAAAACAAGAGGGGAAACAACAGAATCCTTAAATTCCAGTGGAATCTAGAGCTTCAAAAGCTCATCTGTCTAAATCATAATTATTTAAAGCACATAAAATACAACGAACATGCTGCACCCAAATGTCCAGGTCCCTTGCTTCTCCCTACAGTCACACTGCACATGTGGCCTCTTCCTAAAGCAGCTACTTCCAAGTGCCCCCCAAAAATGGTAAATTGGACTCATCAATTAAAGTGGTATGAAAGCAGACAGAAAATGCAGGTTTTTTTAAATTAAAAAGTAATCGGGTAATAAGTTAAAAGCCACCACGAGGAAATTCACAATGTATGAATCCTACAGAAAACTGGCCTGGATGCCTCAAAAAGTCAGTGCCCCTAAAAAATGTTTAAAGGTGTGTGTGGTGGGGGAGTGCTAGGTTGTCTTCAAAAGGCTAAAAGCATATAACCAAATGTGTGACCCGAGTGCTTCCTGGATCCATAAAGAAAAGAAAAATAAAAGCCCATATTTAAATTAAACACACATGTGGGCACGCACGCACGCACACACGCACACACACACACACACACACACACACACTTTGGAAACCATCAAGGAAGTTCAATGCGAACTTTAGATAAAATGTGGAATCGCAGTGTGGTATTGAGGTTATGTAGAAAATTCAGGAGATGAATAATGAAGTATCTTGATATCTTTAACTCTGAAATGATTTACCTAAAGAATTAAACAGAGAGAAGAGAAAGAGAGGAGAGAAAGCAAAAGTGGTAAAAAGTTAAGGGTTGGTTGACCTAGGTAAAGGGTATACAGGCGTTCGCTGTACTCTTCATTTTTTCTAGCAGGTCTGCAGTTTTCAACAAATTTTTTTTTGGAAAAAATTGAAGTGAGAAAGTAAGTCATGGTCCAACAGACCTGGAGTCAGTATCTGCCCCAAAAGACCATGAGCCGCTAAGAGCAAAGTCACGTCTGTTTCAATGACCACTGTTCCTAGCACAATCTCTGACACAAGTAGGCAGTCAATTAATCAATGGATGGATGAATACATGAATGACGTTCTGGCTCCAGCACATGCCAGTTGTGTGGCCCTCAGCAGGTGGTACCAGTATTATTATTATTATTATTATTATTATTATTATTAGATAACTTAATGTTTCAAAAATCCCTGATATTGAAAAGGTCAAGTGGTTTTAGTTTTCAACTGAAATTATCCAGATTTATGCATGTAATGAGACTGGAGAAATCTAATAGCTATTTCCTTTGTACTTGCATGTTACCTCAAAAACATTCCTTTCCTGATCTCTCATCATTCTTCCACTTTATCAGGCATGAGCTGTTACTTCATGTCATCATCATCTGAAGGCACCCAGAGAAAACTGAGCTTGAACTGACTCCTTCAGTATTGAAAAGCTCTTCATAAAGTAGAGCAATAAGCTGGGTTTGAAACCACTTTGAAAAGAATTCCTCAGCTCTGAAACTCCAATAGCAGTTAAGATGGTTAGCAAACTTGAGCTGGTAAGAAATAGGACGAGAGAGAAGGATTCCTCGAGGAAGAAGTTTTGGCGGTAAGGATAAAGAAATCAAGGGAGTACCCGTCTTGAGGGAACAGGGCTGGGAGCAGTGTGTGTGCGTGTATGCGAGTGCATGCACACGCGTGTGTATGTGTTTGTGTGTGTGTTTAAAAAACATGGACAAGAAGACCCCTACCAACCACTGCTCTCTCCACAACACCCTTCAGAAACATGGAGGAAGGGAAGACACTGCCTGGGAAGGACACTGGAAAGCTCTGGAGCAGTTTTCTGAACTCAGCCACTTTCCCCCTCCCTTACCTAATCCCAACAGATTATTGACCTCTCTGAAGTGACTTCGAGACCAGTGTGAATGACTTCATGTTCACTCACTAACAGTTCTCCCTGAGACGGCTGGAGTACTTACCACTTCCTTAAACTCTGGAGTCTGGTGAATATTACAGCAAACAAAGTAAGTTTAAGTTTCAATAAATTCCCCTGTCAGCATGGTGGCATTAAAAGAGAAAAACAAACAAACAACTTCATGTTGAACTTTGGATCTGCCTATAATAAACTCCATGGGGTTAGGATGTAGATTTTGGCAGGAAAGGCTTTTAAGACTGCTTTTTAAAAAGGGGGAGGAGAGCAGCAAAAGCGAGAGAAAGAAAAGGAGAAATGGGATGTCAGGCCAGAGAAGGGAGGACTGAATTCTCTTACACAATAAAATGCCTATTTTCTAGGCAAGATCAAGAACTTTATCACTTAATATCTGGTCACCAAGCTAACTCTAGCACTTAAGGGACGCTGTCCTAAATCGTCTCCAGGGATGAGAACACGGTGAGATAAGAAAAAACAGCAGGGAAAAAGCCCCAGAAGGAATTTCACCTCTGGGGTGTAACTGGCTTTTTCATTTGTTTGTTTTTAAAATTTGTGTTTTAGAGAATAATAGTGATAGGGTAATCCCTACTTCCTCTAACCCAGGCCCCTCTGGCTCTTTGAAAAACGGATTAAGTATTTTGTTCCTGTTAGAGAGCCCTTTCTGGGTAAGCAACCTTAAACAAATACTTTCTTTAGAAGGTGATAATCTTGTTTTCACTGTACATTCCTTCTAATAGGGCAAACAGCTGGAAAACTCTGTTAACACCTCAGAGGACAGAGGACTGCCTGACTGATATCTGGGGGCTGATGTAGCTAGGAGTGAGGAGAAAGTACTTAAGGAGGTGTATAACCTTGGGCAGCTTGCTCAGCCTCTCTATGCCTCAGTTTCCCCATAGTCAAAATGACGTTAATATGCTATTTATCTCAAAAAGGTGCCAGGAGGATTCCAGGAGTTAATCCATGTAAAGTGATTAGAACAAAGCCTGGCTCACAGCTAAATACTCCTTGAATGTTGACTCCTCTCACTAGTGATTAAGGTACTTTAACACACTGAAGGAACTTAGTCACTGAAGTGACCATATGGACAGTCTGCATAGCAGTCCAGGGTTAGGCCTCTTGTCCCAAAGTAATTATTAATAGTCTGTTTCACTTTCCAAAGTGCCCTGGTCTGGACAGTAAGTAACACAGTCACCTTAACTGCCACTCAGAAGATATGCAAATGCAAGGTATTTTATAGGGACAAGAGAAGATATCAAAAAAAGTTTGTTTGCTTGTTTTTCTTTTTTTTTAATGACTAAAGGAGAAGCACGGCTAGAGCTGTTACATTTGTAGTTTTGTTATTACGTTGTTTGTTTTTTAAACTAAAGATACTCTGAAGAGACTTAAATAATAAAAAGCCAGAAAAGGAAAGGGTTGACTGAAGGGATGACTTCCAGGATGGAAGTCAGGCTAACTGTGGAGGCCTGCCAGGGGACAAAAGTAAAGGACCTGGCACCCTCTTGGTCACAAGGAAGCGACCTTCTGGGTGGGGAAGGGGACACTGAAGCTGTCCCCATGGAGGACCTCAGTCTTCCCCTGAAAGGCCTCGGGTGGGGTGGGGTGGGGTAGCACAGGGAGCTGTACGTGAGACAGCTACAGTGGGAGCTGGCACAGGGCAGTTGCTTCAGTTACTGCTCAAGGAGTGAAGGAAGGAATGGGTGGGGTGGGGGAACAAGTTTCAGCTGAGGCTATAGTACAGATGCACACGGATCATCAGCCCAGTAATCTGCTTGTCTTCCAGAATACTCATCTGCCTGGCAGCAGGAATGGAGGCAATAAGATCACTGGAACAGTCCCCGAGGTTGGCAATTGGCAAGTGGGTGGCAACAAGAATGCCTTGAAAAAAACTGGCATCTTAAGGTTCAAATATCTCTGTGTGTCATTTTTTTTTTTTTTTAGAACAAAAGATGCTTAACAGTGCTACGCTGCCCAAAAAGGCATCACTGCCCATGAGGCTGATGGGCCAAAGAGAGCAGCAGACATGAGCACGCTGGGTGATGGCCAGAGGCTCTGTAAGAAAGACAGTGCCGCAGAAAATGGATGAACAACAGGGATTTCTTGCATGTTTGCTACCAGAAAGCTCAACATGGTTGGGCTATCTGGCTATATTTAAAAAAAAAAAAAAAAAAAAAAAAGCAAGCAAAAAGTCTTACCTAGGGATGAGTGCTAGCTATCCCACTGGGAAAGCCATCCTCTCTCCCTGCCACACAGAAATAGACACACTACCAAAGATGCTTTAAAAAATAAAGTGACTAGTTCTACACAATAAAAAAAAGGTTTTAATAACTTCACTAAGATCCCCAGTTATAGTAACTGCCGTTTCATCATTTAAAATTCCTTTAATGCTTTTCCATTTTAATTTTTATTAATCAGCAATACAATTTTCCAATTCTATAAACATATAAAATCTAGTTTTGTGAGAGGTTAAGTTTAAATATCACACTGAATCGTCCATGAAATTAAGTGGCTAAATATATCTGACATATGCTCAAAGTAAGGCTGCTCCCCATTCTGCTCTCCTTTAAGTTCTCCCAGGCTAGAACTGCATAATCACTACTTCTACCTACACTGCAAGCAGTCCAGTGCTGTCAACAGGAGGCATTTTTTCATTTACCAAACCCAACTCTCCCCACCCCCACCCACTGCTCACTGTAGGCTGGCCTGGCACAAGTAGAAAGAGCAGGAGATTGAGAGATCAGGAGACTAGGACACAGGAACTGGCTCTATCACTTACCACTCAGAGGACAGTTTTCGTGCATGTAAGATACCTGTTTGGCTAGGCTACATTCCGAATCAAACAGCACACGGAAACCCCTGGCATACTGCAGGCACTCAATAACATGTTGGCAGCCTTGTAGTAAATACTTTTCTGAAAAATGCCCACTTGGAATCCTCAGATTACCTAATAATGCCAAATGAGTTGATTAGATCAAGTCAGGCTGAAGCTTTTCCATACTTTCTTTAATCAAGTCACTTAGAACCTCTGGTTATAACCTAAATTTCAAAGTTTGAAATAACTTTTAGGATGTCACACTTTAATTCACGGAGGTTCAACAAACAGAAATTAAGTCCCTATTTTATGCAAAGCACTCTGTTGGTCACCATGCAGAAGGTGAGGGGAGAAAGCAGAGAAGTAGGTAAAGATTGCGAGCGGAATCTATAATGCTAGTAAGAAAAGCAGCATGCAGGTAGTATTCAAGACTTGGGAAGGTGGGAGGGCTCCCTAGAGGACGCGGCAATGCAGCAGAACTAGGAAGAAGAGGTCTGAGTTTAAATTCACACACACACATGCACACACACACACATATGTATCATCTCATTTGATGTTGCTCTTTCAGATAGTATTCTCATTTTTAGACATCTTTGTTCCTTCCATTGATAAACACAAACCACTTAAGAAAAGGCTCAAAGAATTAAAAACATGGGTTAGAAAAATGCAACAGAAGGGTACAGACACAGTAATAAGATTCCTAGAGGGGCACCAACTTCTTGCTCTGATAGCTTACAATTAAAAGGAAAGAATTAAACATTTACCTTGCTTTTCCTTTGATTATTTTTGAGGGTAACCACAGAGCTTTAGTTGATGAGGAAAAGCTCTGTTGTAGAGAACAATTTCAGCCAATAAGGGGGAATAGTAGAAAAGTCACCTGCTGCCATCTCTGGTGAAATACTGGATCAGGCAAGCATCATCAATGAATTAAACCAATAGATGCAAGTTGATAGGGAACGTGACAATGCAGGTTACCACAATCTGAGCTTACGGAACAATCTTGGCATCACAAAAACTGGGACAACCCAGGCATTGTGAGTACAGGGATGTGAGGCAACATAGAGCTCTCTGCATAAAGTTTATGGCATTTTCTTGCCAAAAAGCCTAATCTGAATCTAGTCAGGGCTCTAGGGCCAAATTCTTATTATAGGAAATACGGGGGACAGAAGAATAAACTAAATGACGCCACAAGGGCTTGCAGAATGTGGAACCGTCTACAAAACAGCTGACCTCGTTTCTTCAACAAGTCAGACTTGAAAAGAATGAAAGGCCAGGGAGAGTGTGGATGGCTCTCTATTAAAATAATAAGATACATTATAAGTGTGACCTGGTGCGTATCTGGATGGGAACAGATCATGAAAATGATACTCATGAGATAATCAGGAGAGGGGATTAGAGATGGGTATTGGATGATACTGAGGAGTTACTGTATATCTTGTTAGTCTGATAACAGAATGTGGTTATGTAGGAAAATGCCTTTAAAAACAGATGTGCACTGAAGCATAGAGGGGTGAAATGACACGATGCACAGCATGTGCTTTAAAATCAGCAATAAAGAGAGAACAGGTATCACTCTATTCTATCACCTAAAAACAACTGTGGCAAAATCTTGATAAAGATGAATCTGGATAATGGATATACATAAGTGTTCATTCTGCTGTTCTCCATATATAATTAAGTTAGACAATTTTCATTTTTTAAAATTGATCAGGATATATGGGTCCATTATGAAACTGAATTCACTTTCATATGTAAATTTCATTTCACATGTAAAGATGCATTTTATATGATTTTCTGCTGATTCTCAATTCAGATATTTGCTATTGGAAAAGGCATTTAAATTTGGAAAGCTTTAACACACATGAATCCCAAAGTATGCCCCTGGGACCAGAAGCATCTACATCACTCGGTTACTTGTTACAAATTAAAGTTTTTCCTTGTAGTTTCTACGTATTTTATTCATAGCAAAAACAAAAACAAAAACAAAAACACAAGTTTTCCCCCAACTCTGCATTGATCCTGTGTTTATGCTGATTATTAGGTATTTTTCAGCCAAGCAATAGAGACTGCAGAGAATAACACACAATACAGAGTCCATTCATGTTGCTAATATTTATGGATTTCTCAATGTTTATAACCTGTGAAGTTTTGGAAACCAAGGCCATTTAAGGCCCCCCGGGAGGCAAAGCTGATGAAGTCTGCGGAGGGTGCAGGATGGCTGGGTGCCTCTGCAGAGCAGGTCACTGTGCACTGCAGAGCTGTGGCAGCATGACTGGGGGTTGACAGCCTAGCTTTTCCTCTTTGTTCCTAGCTGCCTGTGCATGTGGGGTGACCCGAAGCATGACGTGTGGTGCCCCCAAAGGCTAAGGAAATGTCTCTCATGCCACTCTTTTCCCAGTGAGGGGAACTCTTTCTAACTGGGGAGCTCCCTCTTGGTGCTGAGCAGTGCTGGCTCAGGGGACAGGAGGATGTAGGCCGAGTGAAACTGTTCTTCCTTTCCCAGTGTGGTCATTCTCAAGTGTTTGATTATGTTGTTCAAGTTTTTTATGTGGACTCCAGGGCTTATCCAGAGCTGTTTTTTTTTTTTTTTTGATTTTTTGTTTGTTTGTTTGTTTGTTTGTTTTCCTGCGGATCACTGTCTAATTACTGATCATCTTTCAAGGAACAAAGCTGGGGTCTCTTACTTGGCCATTTTGTTGACAACGCTCTACATCTCAAATACATGTTTCTTTAAAAAACAATACGAACATATTATCCAATTACAGTTGACATTCACTATGTTTAAGGTGTACAGCGTAGTGGTTGGACACTTATATAACTTATGAAGTGATCCCCCAATAAGTCTAGAATCTCTCTGACCCCACACAGTTATTACATCATGGACTGTATCCCCTATGCTGTACTTTACATACCTGTGACTATTTTGTAACTGCCAATTTGTACTTCTTAAACCCTTTCCCTTTTTCATCTAGCCTCCCAACTCCCGCCTCACCCAATATTCACTGAATCAGAAACTCTGAATGGGGCCTAGCAATCTACGTCCAGATAATTCTGATGCAGGCTAAGGTCCGAGAAGCACTAGTTTAACACATCCAGTCTAAGGGGATGCCTGTTCTTGAAGGAGACCTAAAGAAGCTTTAATATTGAGGTAACATGCTTAAATTTCTTAGGGTACTACAATTTTTTGGAAAAACCCAACTTAAGTATAATTTTATAGTTTTAGACTTTATATTTTACATGGAAGGGAAAAATATTTCAAAACATTGCTATCTATTCTACAAATCCTGGATAATTGCGGTTTAATAAAGAATTTACACAGTACTTTGTTTACAAAACGGTTACCGGTAATCACAACACATTTGCTCAGTATGTGCTGTGTGTGTGTGTTTTGTGCTGTGATAACCCTTCATACAGATAGCAAGGGACATTTGTAATGTAGCATCTGCCAAACAGGAACTAAACAGAACAGTCTGTCTTTGAGAAGTGGTTGGACAAGTTAGCTCAGCTGGTTATAGTATAACATTGGCTCAAGGTCATGGTTCTCAACTCCATTTATATCAGATAGCTTCATTCTATAATACAGCCCTAACATGGGCCCAGCATCTGCCAGCCACCCTAGACGTGGGTAGGCCTGTTCACAAGGATAGAGAGTGGAAGGATTAGAAATTTGTGATGAGAGTAACTGAGTCCAACAGTGGGTCCACAGTGTTACTTTCAACAGATCTGGTCCATCTGATATTAAAAATAGAATAAAAAGGCTGTGCAATAATGAACAGACCTACTTCCTCTTCTAAGAGTCTGGATTTCACCAGGTGAACCATGTATCATCTGAGCAGTTACAAAAACATCACTGTCCAAATGTCCTCCCTGCATCTAGACCAGTGGTCCTCTGCATCAGAATCACCTGAAAGGCTTGTTCAAAACAGTCTGCTGGGCCACACCCTGAGTTTCCAATTCTGTACATTGAGCAACTCAACTCCTCAATGGATGCTGATATTGTTGGTCCAGACCCAATCCCGCACCTGAATTCTGGCTGATGCTTTCCTTTAAGTGGTGACTTGATCTTTCCCACTAAAACTAAGTGTTGGGTCTGGAAACTCAATCCATGACACATCAAGACGAAGAGGAGGGCACAGAATCGATCTGAAAAATTCTTTAAATGAGATCTTTAAGATTGCTTGGCTGGGCACTGACCTGGCAACATGGCATTGGTCCTGTCCTCAAAAAGCTGATGCCGTTATTTCTACAGCCCTTTCTCAGATGAATTCTACAGGAATCAAAGATAGAATGTGTGTGTGTGTGTGTGTGTGTGTGCACGCGAGTGTGTGCGCACGCACGTGCATGTGTTTTTAGGCCAGCTTTTGCCACAAATGCAAATGGTCACCAGTACTTGAGACTCCTCTCTCCAAGGTCCAGCCTCACCTGCTCTCCAAACAGAGCCACCCGCCTGCCTCCCGCTCTCCTCGTTCTAGGATGTCAGTTGTTCACCTGTACGAAAATGACAGCTGCTTGTCACGGTCTACATGAGAGGCCTTACTTTCAGCAGTAACTAGCATGCCATCTCCAAGGCTGTCATTCTCTGGTGTCAGCACAACCCACTGTTCAAAGATTTGCTCTGACATGAACCAGGCATCGTCATGACTGTTATTGCCATGGACTCCTCTGTGCTCCGACACCGATGGCAGATGCTTGGTGCCCAGGGTTTGTTTCACCCAATTATTTGTTTGTCACTTGGAAGCCCAGCATGTCGAGCAGGTATTGTGGCGGTATTTTTGGCCTGATGCACAGGCAGAAAGCATAATGAGGCCCTCAGGTGAAGGTCTATTTTGTCAGTTAGTGCTAGGATGATGTGCAGCTGAGAAGCCTGAGTAGCAATTAGGAGATTTGAATAAGATAAGATACCTGGCAGGATGCTGAGAAGGCTCAGAAAGTCAGCCTTAACTTTTAAAATGCCAAAAAACCCTTAGAGTAGGCAGTTTTCAAGTTTGTCCTGGAGCCACCACAGAAGGAGGAGGTGTAAGAGCTGTCCTTCCTCAATTCAGAAGGCCCTGAGGAGGAAAGCACTGAACCCAGACACCAGCCTGACCCAAGGTGTGCTCTGGGGAGTGAAGACCCAGCCAAACAGGAGTGATGAGTCATTTGGGCACATATCGGTTACCCATGGTTGGCTAGGCCACAGTAGAACTGGAGAGAGCCATCCTCTAGGCAGTTATCCCCAGCCCACCTTCCAGCCTGCCTACTGAAGTCAGCAGTTTCTACTTCCCATGGGTGTAGAAATCAAAGTGTTTTGATGTTTAACATCTTGGGGAAAGGTCATTATACAGAGCAATGTGGCCCCTACAGCCAACTACAAAATATGAGCCCACAAAATTTCGTTTATAATCTAATACTTGATCAACGCACACAGCAGCAGTGCCCCTGCACCTAATCCAGGAATTCGTCTCTAAGATTCTCAGTCTCATCAGTGACGTTCTTCCTTTTCACAGCTATCAACCTCAGAAAGGGAAACAGCCCAGACAAACCTAATTCTCCAAAATAACACACAATAAATTTGGTAACAATAAAATTAACCTGGCTCTTCATTAAATCCACTGACAATTTTAATTTGTGCCACATCTTAGGGAACACCAAGATACCCCAATTATTACTTTTTTTCTTTACTCTAAAACAAACATTTCCCCAACAGGTATGAGAAGACTATGAATAAAGCTAAAATCCAGCAAACAACATGTTGATATTATCATTATCTTCTGGCAAAATAAAAGTAGGAAGCAAGATTGCTTCAGTCAAGAAGGACTAGATTAACTCTGGAAGAAGCAGACCGCCAATGAATTGCTTGGTGTATAAGAGTGTGCTGACAGCTAAAGACAGATGGCGAGGTGGTGACATGCCCTAGAGTGTCCAGAATGGTCCATCTCAGCCTTATTTCAATTCACACTGGTAAAAGGAGTTATTCTATAGAAAAAGAAGCCACCTGGCAGCTTGCCCCTGGGTGCTCTGAAGCAGGGCCTTGTTCTCAGTATCAAAACCCATCCTCATCTGAGCTGTAGCAATTCCTGCTTAGGAAATGGCCATTCATTCCACTTAAGTATGGAGGAACCCAGCACTTAAGTTCTTTTATACGGTGGGGTTTTATAAACATTTATTCGGCAGGTTAAATATCTCATTTAAAACCACTTGAAATGCAGACCAGCAGGGAAGGAGGTCTCTGCACTGTTATTCTTATTCCCAAGGTGAATACCTAACAACTGATACCCAAACAGCAGAAGTCACTCTCTTCCCTCTTTCCGCAATGGGGACTCAGCCCCCTCTTACCTCTAAGATCTTTCTTTCAGAGATGGAATCTCCTGAAGAGGGGAGAGGTTTGTACAGCTCTATTTTTGCTCACACGTTCAGGACTGAACTCACAGCACTGGCTACAGCACTCCTTTCAAGGCAATTGTTCACAGCTCATTCACAACTACCTAAGAAAATGTATGCCTGCTGCACAAGCTTCAGTCTCTAAAAAGAGCTAGAACACTCATGAGAAAACTTTGGCCTTTAGACCCTGATGATCTTGGAGTCCACTCAGCTTTCTCATGTTACCAATGAGAAAAACGAGTCTATCGGGGAGATCTGCTGCTGTTTACAAGTAGCCCACCTCTGACTTGAGCCTGGATCTTCTGTTACTAAAAGCAGTGATCATTGGAATACAACCCATCACTTCCTTGTAGTACGCCAATCTGGCAAAAATTTAAGCAATAAAACCTAAGCGAGGAAACATGAAAAAGAGGCCCTATTGACAGCCGACACAGAACTTTACAGTGCTCCCTCAAATCTTTCCATTAGCTCAATTAACTTATTTAACAAAAGCATCAGTTTTTAAAATAGAAAAAGCAAAAGGTAGGTTTTAGTCTAACGGTGAGCAAAGTTGGCAGTCTGTGGCTGTCTGAAAGGGTGACATCTGAAGTCGACGGAGGGCTGGTCTATTTTTGGTTTGCTGACTTATCAAGAGTCACCTTAGATCAATCAGCTTTTGCTCCTAATGAAGTCTTAAGGCCATTTTTAAAAAATTAGTAAGTGGCTTCTTTCCTGTTACACCATTGAAAACACCCCTTTTCGAATTTAAAAATACGTTTAAACTTACTTTTCTGGTTCTATGTTTAACATGATCTGTTCACTGCTGTATCTCCTAAATCTGTTACATACTCGGTGCTTAATAATATTTGTTGAATGAAAGAATAATTTCCACATGGCTTCCACTGTAAGCCAACTGAAGGAATGAATGGAATAAATACTGACGTCATTTACTTAACTGATGATAGATCTGATTTCAAAAGAAGATTTCTTGTCAATCTAAGTTCATGGATAAAATTTACAGAAAAAGTTTATGGATTAAGAAGCCTAAAGAGATGAACCCAGGAAGCCCAGCAAAGGACAGTCCACATTTGGAACATCAAAAATTAATACAAAACAAGAGGAATTACATGGCTGGGCTTTCAGGGAGAAGAGCTTTACTATGGAAAAGCCTTTCTTGGCTATAAACAGATAATGAGAAAATGATGTAATCTTGGCTAAAATTAGGTTTTAGTGTTACTCTGCTGAGAGATGTGAAAGGTGATAGATAAGAGGGGGAAAATGTTTTCCAAGTGGCTTTTAAAGGCATCCGAATATAACTGCCTCCCACATCAGTCTATTAACAGGCACACTTGAGACGCTTCCCTCTTCAAAAGGACTCTTAGAAAAGCAATGATGTACTCTCAACCTCTTCCCTTCTAAGAGAAGGTTTACGAGGGTCAGGGAGGATTGGAGCGCCCACAGAACACCACCCCATGTCAACAGGCCCCTTCCCATCTCAGCACAGAACTGGGCCTCGTGCTTACGCCACCCGCTGCCAAGGAAACGCTCTGCTTGAAAAATCCTAAATTACTGCTAATAAAATCTGAATGAAAATTAAAGATCAGTCCATTTATAGGCACAGAGATGAGCATGAAGAGTAGAAATATGGAGAACATGTGAGGAAATCAGAACGCCTCAAGTTGAGCCCTGGTCAATGCAGTGACCATGATGATTTGGGCCACACGTGCTTAGATAATAATGGTGGACCGCCTGGGATGCCAGAAGATGGTGAGAGCCTCTACCATTAAAGGAAAGTTCCTCCCCAACAGGGAACATAAACTACCTGGGGACCATGTGGTGGGAAAAGCCCGATGGACTTGTTCCAGCCAATGAGATGGCTGAAAATGCCACCTACCACATCTAAGCTGAAACTTCGAGAGGCATTCTGTGGTCCTGACTCTACTGTCTGCCCTCTACCCAGCTAACTACCAGGATGGCGGCTGTTCCTTCGGCCTGAGTCCCAGAATAAGGACAAAGACTAAGGACATATGAGACCTTTGTTGTCGTGAACCTCTGCAGCATAATGTGCACAAGCGGACGAAAAGAGACTCTATTAACTGCCGTAGAGGGGCAAACACCTTTCTTGAAAACCAGCCATGATAGTCCACTGTCTGTTGTACTGCTGAACACCAGAAAGAGGTTAACAAAGGGAAAGCATATGGGGCATGGTGGCTCTTCATCTAAGCTGTATCAGTGGCAGAATATTTGTTTCAACTCTTGGATTCAACTAATGCCAAGAGGCACACTGAAATGGAAAATTCTGCACATACCACCACAGTGAACTGACAGAGCACCCCACAAAGGACTGGCTTCTTTCACTCCTATCCAGAGGCTTCTGGAGTTTGTGAGAAATCATTTTAGGAAGGGAACCAGAGGCACAGTCAATTATGGCCTGCTTTCCCCCTGGAGGTAAAATGAACCTCCAAATACCAATTTATGGGCCACCTTGCATAACCGGGCCTCACTCTCCCAGTAAGTCTAGGCATGCTCAGCCACTGATGGAAGTCAGGTCTATGGGGCTGGGGGTGGGGCACAGGCCAGTGGTGCAGAACCTCTGAATACGGGCCCAGAATATGTGTAGTGAATCCACGAAGTGGGTCTGTCATAGAGAGCCATTTCTACTTTTTTAAAGCAGAGGCTGGGCAAGTGGCTGAATACTTCGATGGCTGCCCCAAGCTCAATCAAAGACAGCTGAGCCAAAGTTCACGATCACGGCATTAATAAAACCACTGCTGCGCTCACTTCACCACAGGTTCAGGAGTGAACCGGTGGAAAATACAAAACGCATGGAGGAAATTGCTTGTGTGGGACTCGGTCATTTCTTCGCTGCAATATTTTGACAATTTCTTATACAGCATCTTCGCTGTACTCATAATTCACCAAGTTGCTTCCTGAGGCTGAGCACTGCTAGGCTTTCTGAGTAATTGAGACAAATTTTGCTTGTTAAGTACATTCCAGGCAAGAGTGTATTTGACTTATGCACAGGAAAGGAAAGAATTCTTATGTAAGCTGCAAAACAATGGCGTTTTATCTTATCTGAGGAACTTACTGCCGCTTGCCTGTGTGTGTTTTACTGCCAAAATAAAATAAATTGAATCAGCTCACACTTGATAACATGCTCTTTCCTAACTCATACTAATTGCTTGGCTAATTGATGTTTGTTGAACTTTCTCCATTTCATTGAGTGATTAGGTACAAAGCTAACAGTTGACATCTGTAGGCGCTTAACTGGCGTCTGTAATTACTGTTAATGTTAAATAATTGTTAGTTAATTGGAGTGGTAACTGACTGAATGGAATCCAGATTGTGAAGCAAAAAGAAACCTAGTTAAATAAACATACATTTTCAGAGAAAACAACATTTTCTGCAGTTGTCAGAAACTAGAAATAATCCAGAGACTAAGGGATAGCCACAGGCTTCCTCCACGTGGGAAAATCTGGGCCTGGGGTGGAAGGTGGAAGGTGTTACCAGTGAGAAGGCCCTTTGTCACTCATTAGAGGTCCCCATTAAAGACTCCCAGAGCTGATTCGCTTTTTATTTTTAACTGCAGCTGTCTCTTATGAGTGTGTATTACGTTCTGTGACAACTAAATACTACGTCATTGTCATTGACTAAACAAACCCTGAATACGAATGGATTAAAAAGAGAGGTTGGTCAACAGTCGAGCTTTCTCGCTAATATTGCCAAGTATGGAGAAAGGTCTTTCAGAGTACAGCAGGAATCATTCAATAAAATAAGAGAAGCTTTATCAGTGTGCTCAAAGGTAAACAAAAATAATGTTTATCTGACTTAAAGAAGTCTGCTATACTATAATACTGTAATCTGCTCCAGTTCGCTAGGTCTTACTTGAAAAAGTGACGTCAGTGTAAAGGCTCTACTCAAAAGACACCACCAAGATCACTTTGACTGTTCGGAATATCTTCCACCTTCTTCACTAAAACTCCAGTGACGGGATCCAATATTTACCCAGGATTTTCCCATCATACTCATCCTTAAGGTCAGAGAAAGACCAGGTGGTAGCAGTTGAAAAAAAAAAAATCCAGGGGAAAACACTTTCTCACAACATAGACTATTTTTAGGCCTTTACTGGTGGCTTCATACTAACTGTACACAGCATCTGTTTCCAAGAATTCTCAAGGAATAATTCTATACAACAAATTCTGTAAGTAAGAGCCCCGCTTCTATAGGAGGGTCAATTACCATGACAAAGGGAGCTGATTGCAAACCATTTGCAGAGTGTGGGAGTAGGCGGAACTCAACTACTCATAACACCTTTGTCTCCCATCAAGCACTAATTACCCTTCAATAGTATTTAATTCTCCACACATCAGACGTCTCTATCTCTTAAAGACCCAAGAAAAAGCTCTAAAGGGTACAAAAAAGGAGAGAAAGAAAATTAAAGAATACGTGATAGTTCAACTTTCCCTTATCTAGGATTTAAGACACTACAAAATGCAACTAATATACCGAGGCTGAAATTGGCCATTTATTTACTCTTCTACCTATTGGTAATGTGCTTTATGTCATGTCCCCTTTATAACTAAACTCAAGACACTAGAAGGAAATGTAAAATGGCCTCTATATGTTCATTATAATTGGATTTTAATCCCTAAACAAAAACAAAAACTTAAGGAAACTACCACAGTCAACAACGGCATTATTTCCACTTACATGAAAAGCACAGACTTATTTTAGTGGAAGGATTTTTCTTAAGTCAATGGTGGCCCTGGTGGTATTATAACTTAGCTTTTTGGTCACCAAACCAAGGAATTCTCCTTTATGTCTAAACTTAATGAATGAAGTGAGATTATCTCCATTACAGATTTTATTAGGTGCCCAGTTACTGAACCTCATCACAGCAAGCGGTATCTCCAGTAACTTTTCTCTTACCTTGTCTCCTCAATCTGAAGCAATTTTTTAGCCAGGCTTTTTTTTTTTTTTTCCTATGCTGCTGATAAAACCATATTGTCAAAAATACTGAAAGGCCCCACTAACCTAAAGGCTCCTGTGTCCCATGGAAACTCTCAGTGAAAAATCACCCCCAAAAAGAGGCCAGGTGTATCCACTAGTATAGTCCTGATAGGGCCTGGAAAAGGAAAAACAGTCTTGCTCAGAGACAGCTCAAGGTGGCCCCGGTGTTCCATCTGGTACTCATCATGGTGAGTGAGTGTCCACCAGAATTCATGGCTGAGCTGGGGGAGCTGAGCTGAAGTCCACCAAGGAGGGTGGACTCTGCTGTGCACATTTCAGTAGACACTAGGTGCTCACAGCAGGGGGAGCTAGATCCCTAGCTGGATCACTCCCCACCCCAGCACTTCAGAGATGCTCACTCAGGCTCTGCTCTCTAACAGCAGGCTCAGGAGACCTTTCCCCAGAAGGCCCCAAAGGTGAGACAAAGGTGATGAGAAAAGAAGGGGTGAGAAGGTCATGGGGTGAAATACACCTCCTGGCCACCTCTCATCTACAACCTGCCTTGGCCACAAGGCAGATCCTGGAAAGGGGACTCTGTGGTAGGAAGGGGGCAGCAATTCGGGGCCCTTTCTCTTTCCCTAGACTGTGGACCCATACCTGGGCTGCGTATAAACAGAGAACTCCAGAGAACACGTGACTATTGTTCTCCTTCCTCCCAGATATGGCTTCCCTTCTTCTCTTTCCTCCTCAGGTAGCTCTGCCCTGAAACAATTTCAGAGTTTAAAAGAGATGAACTATCTCGGCAGGATGGTCACGTGCAGCAAAGTACTCATTTTGTGCATTTCTGTTCGGATATCAAAGTGACAAAAACCGCCAAGAAGTAGGCCCAACAGTAAGTAAGAAAAAGTAATATACACTAGCTGGCCACAGTGAATTGACCGAAGAGTTCCTTTTAAGGATAAAAACTTCAGAATTTTGGGTACAAGGCCTGTTGCTCCTACAGCAGTTCAACCAGCTAAACATGGACAAGAAGCCTTTCTCTCTGTGTCTCTGTCTCACTGGGAAAATTAATTTTTTCTTTGGCAGATGGTTGAGTCACAAAGACAGAAGGATTCATAAAATTCACATGAACATCTTGTAAACATTTAAACACATGAAGATTAAATAAGGCAACCATGACCTTGATTAAACTATATTTTATACCTACAACCCTAAGACCTGCCATTTACAGGCTCATCTTCCCACCTCTTCTGCTATGCTCAGTTTCCACTGGGCATGGCACGGGAAGGTTCAAGCACATATTGCACTGCTTGATTACTTTGTTTTAAAATGAGAAATAAAAAGCATCAGAAGAAAGCAACGATTTGGAACACCTAAACACACACACACACACACAAAATCTTACTAGCTCTCTATTAAATTGGATGCACTCTGCAACACAGAGAAAGTCAAAATCAATGGGCAGAAGTGACATAAAACATTTACTTTACCTACTCTGTTTCAGCCCCTCCCCACTTCCCAACTAATCGTTACAAAACATTCCCACTAGAGACATCAGTGTAGGACTAGGATGTTTTGCTATAAAAATCCTGACCTAAAGAGGCTAAATGACTTATTCAAGCTCACAAACAGATTGATGGGACTTGAGCCATGGCCCCTGCTGCTTCGGGTGTAGAGCTTCATCCCCAGCATCCCAACATCAAAGCTGCCCCCGCAAGCCTCCACCACAATCAGTTTGTGAGATTAGCACTGCCCTCCCACAGTGAAATTTTATGGCCCAAATCTTCCTGCCACTGGGCTCAGCAGCATAATCTCACCAGCAGCTTAAAGCCACGCTTCTCTAAGGCCACAGCACTGTGGAACTCCTGAGCTGAGAGGTAATATGTAGCTTTAAATATCTGGAGGTAGAGAAATACACATGTCAGCTTCTCTGCATGCTTGTTAGACTGTTCAATCAACTGAGGCTTTGAAGATTTTCCCAGCATTGTTTGTTACCTGGTGTAAATTTGCCTTGTCTTAGAATGCTTTTTATTGCTCTTGGCTAAGAAGACTGGACAGAGACGGGAGATCTGACTTGTGGCTGCTTTGCAGGGGAACTTGAACTTAATGTGCATAAAGTTGACACTTTTGTGAAGGCCTTGTCAACCATTCACCCAGTAAAGAGTGCCACTGCTCAGAGTAAAAACAGACCAAAAACCAAAGCACCTGTCTGGAAGCAATTATTGACGTTATCACTACATAAGGAATCTCTTTTTGAAGTTGTTTTCCTGATGTTTAGCAGTTTGAATACTAATCCCCTTAACAAAACTGTCCCAAGCTTTCCCGCCCCCTTCCTTGCCCACTTTAATCTTCTCTCAAGGGAGGAGGGCGGGTGCTGGACACCAGTCAGTCCAGTCTGCAGCACCTGGATTTGCATTGATTCCCTCTCTTGTCATTCATGTTACCAACAAGAATTAGCATAAGGCATTAAGGGAAACTCTGGAGGAGAAAAGAAAGGCCATTTTGATGGAAATAAGGGGCAAAGGAATAATCTGCCATCAACTAAAATGCTTATTTGTGTATGGTTTCCCAAGCAAAGTTTAGAAAAAGCCTATGTTGATTTTAGTGTACACAAAGAAACCTTAATCCTTTCAAGGCAACTAAATCACCCCCAGAAAAGCAGCTCAGAAGAAAGGCACTCTGTCAGGGGGTGACTATTCACAACCAAATAGATGCCACAAATCACACTCTGTAAGTAAACACAAATAAAAATGTGGGAAACCTTTGATTGGAGAAGGGAAAGCGGGGGCAGGGGAGCAGAAGCAGGAGGGAAGAAGCAGAGGGGTGCTCCTTGTCATCAATCACTCTTCGTCTGCCCTGAAGAGAGAGCCTTTCAGCCTGGTGAGGGCAGCGGAGGGCTCCATGCAGGCCCTGGAGCCAACTCTCATTCTAGGGCTGATCCCAGAGAGGGGAAACACATTGCAAAGCTTTACAGCACACTGGCCAAAGAAAGACAAAGTCACAGGGGGCTGGAGGTCCTGGGCGGTGCTGCGGAGGGTTGTCACTGAAACACAGATCTCCTTTTGGTGATCTGGCCCATCTCAGTCTCTTCCTCCTCCCACTCCCTGCCCCGCTTTTCACACGGACACACCACTGTCTACCAATCTTCTACCTCATCAAAATGAGCAATAAACAATTATGCATATTGTTACATACGGGCACTGTATGCTATGAATCGCACACATCCTCTTTTATTGGGCTTTTAGTGTTATGGTTAACAAATTTATACAAACTTTCAGTCCATCAAAAAAATATGATGAAATATAAAACTGGAATACTCCATTATGCAATAAAAAAGATAAAATTCAATAAGACAATAATTCAGGGAGTAACAGCAATCACAGAAGCATATATACCTCACGGAAACTCTAAACATAATGTACTATTTAAAATTGCAGTTGCTTCCAATTCTAAAATAATCTGGGAGCTCAAAATAACTGCACTTGGAAATGTGTCTTTCTAACTGGCTAGCAAAAATTCTAGCCAAGGCAACTATAGAACTAAGGGTTTCAAATTTCACCTTATAAAGGCCCAACTCTGTACAAGCGCTACCAAGTATCTTCCATGTAACACAGAATGAGAGTAACACAGGAAGCACACCTTCTTCATTTAGCAATTATCATGCAAGCACCTAAATCACATTCCACAGTGGACGGGAAGAAAAGATCAAACTGTTGATATAATTTACACCTTTCAAATCACACACCCTTGCAAAGCTCTTAATTAGACACTCCCTCAAATTTAATTCCAACAATACTGTTACAAAGGAAAACTACCCAGAAACCTATTGGCAATGACTTAAGTTTTCCCTTAATGTACTACTGTATCATTAGCTTCTCTTACTCTATTATTGCGGCTTGGAAGAAATTAATGGGATAGCACATATTTAAATTTTGCCCTCTTGCTCATTTATTAACTTTATAGAAAGCCCACAGAAGAGTAAAGCTTGGTTTATGACCAGAATACTGTGAATACTAAACATCCACTAGTTATTAGCGTCTGCAGTAAAAATGGGCTATTTATAGTTTTGTGACTGCTGGGTAGTTGATAAGTAACAATAAAGTTAAGGCATTTTGAGAATTATTATTCTCCATTACTGCTTCCTACATTAAATTAAAGTCACAGAGAGAGTAGGGATATCTTAGTCAAATCAATTTAAATAAGGACTCGATGTATTCTTTTAAAATAGACTGTTTTCAATGCATCACAAAAGAATACAGCCATCTCAAGCAAAAACATGAAATATGAACAGTAGTTCCAGCATAAGAAAGAAAAGACCAATTGTTTTTTATTCTTTCTTCCTACGTAATGACAATAAAACAAATATAAAAATACGTAAGCCATTGCTCAGAATTAAAGAATCTTACCTTTGTTTATAATAACAGTATTGAAGAGCTTTTCAGAGCTGGCATCCGATGCCTGAAAAACAAGAAAGGTGGGGGGAGTGTTAGTATCTTCACCATCATCGCGATTATTTTAAAACAATTTACTGCATTTTAGAAAAGCCTAATAGGGAAAGCAGCAATTTCCCCCAATCCTCCATAAGGTGGTGCTAGTTGACTGCATGAGAGAGACCTGCAGTGCAGCTAACTGCTGGGGGGGGGGGGGGGGAATCCGATTTTAAAAACGTGTCTTTATTAGACATATTATCTGTGCAAAACATATTTCTATGAGATGATACACAAAGCAATTCAGCTCATTCACATAATAATTTTGCAATTTCGTTGACAGATCATTATTTTGAAAATGGTGATTTTTTCATATTTGCAGACATGCCTATTTTTAAATTTTCTTTCATAAATCAGAAATGCCTATTATTTAATGCTAAGCTTTCCCTCACTAAAAAATGTCACTAGGACTCCCCAAAATTAATTTTTAAGCACTCATCTAATGACCCCCAAATCCCTATCCCTTTTAGTACCCAGGATGACCTTGGTATTGGTTGAAACCAAAGCAAGCCAACCTGCCCCCAAAACAAGGCACTATACGTGCCATCAACATAATTTCCTTTCCATTTCTAGACATCATGTCTGCTAATTATTACAGTGGTTGAGGAAAGTGAAATAAGCCTGCTTAAACAGCAAGAGTAAAGCCAATTTAAATTATACACTAATGTTCTGGAAAATAAACATGAAGTCAGTTTGGAGGAACATGCTATAATGTTTCAGAAGCACTGAATAGTTCTAGGACTTGAACATTGTTTAAATTAAAAATTAAGCATCCTCACTATATAATTTGAAGATGTATCTACATTTACAGTTATAATGGCTATGTTATGTTTATGCTGCTTTTGATACTCAAACCTTGTAAAATATCTCTTATCTTTCACACTTTATAGAGATACATGTTTGACAAAGCAAAGCACAGAATGTTGAATAAATAAAAAAGAAAAGAAATGTATGAAATGGAGAAGGGGGTGGAATCTGAAGTACAGCATATTTTGACTCTGGGTCTGGCTTTTGGAGACAAAGAAGATATTCAATTTAGTCTTTCCATGTTAT
Source organism: Macroglossus sobrinus (assembly GCA_004027375.1). Classification (NCBI taxonomy): domain Eukaryota; kingdom Metazoa; phylum Chordata; class Mammalia; order Chiroptera; family Pteropodidae; genus Macroglossus; species Macroglossus sobrinus. The sequence continues at coordinate 204,360 of PVKZ01000539.1, forward strand.
GTTGATGAAGATGAGGTATTCCTGTATACATCTGGGGACCATGTTCTAGTTCTCAAAAACAAGTGATATATAAAAGACATATTTCTGTTATGACTTTTCCCTTTATTTTCATTCTAATATTCCAACTGTAGGGGAGGTTCAGAAGACTAATAGATCGAAAAAATAAAATAAACGTGTGTGCCAAACAAGTGAACTGCACACATTCATCCACAGTTTAAATAAATCCTAGATGCATTTTTCCTCCTTTTTTGCATGAATAATAAAAAATACACCAAAGCCCTTCCTGACATCTTAAAAATAATTAAAGAAAATTATTATAATAGCTTTTAATAAAAACTGCTAAAAAGTATTGTATGGGGGGGAATAAGATATGCATTTAACAGATCAAGACTGAGCCACAAAAGCAAAATGTATGGGAACAGTTTTGTGGAATTGTAATGTTAGTGAGATTTCTAGGAATGTGAGCTCCTCGGGCAAAAACTTAGAGATAAAAGGTATTTCACCATTTTTCAATGAAAAAGTGTCTTAGATCTCATTGGAATGGCAATGTTAAATTTATGGCTTAAAAAATAAACTCCAGCTGATAATTTTTAAAGAAAAAAAAAGTCTGTCCATTAAATCATTTTACTAAGCTGAAATAATCTTTGCAGATTTTACAATTACTTATTAAAATGAGTCTAACTGGCCCCCCCCCCCAAAAATTAAAAGAAATCATTGCATCTCAAGTGCAAAAAGCATGATGAATAAGTAAAGGAAATGGTTCTTGACTGAATTTTTTACTTTGGTGAGAGAGAGAGAGAGAGAGAGAGAGAGAGAGAGAGAGTGTGTGTGTGTGTGTGTGACTGAATAGGACAGAAGCTGTCGGTGAACCAACAGGCCCGTTGGTTGTCTTTTACACTCTCCTTGGATCTGCCACCTTTGTCAGCTCCACTGGGCTACACACTGTATTGTCAAGTAGGTGTAAGGGATCCTTATGTCTGAAGCAAACTCAGAAGATGCTATTATGATGATGCCAACCAGTAAGTTATTACAGAAATAAGTCTGAAAGGATATTCAGAGGGGCTTAGAAGTATACCTTCTAATGAAGCTTTTTGAGGCCTTTAATATTCTGATATATGTCACAAAGCCTGAAACCTTTTGCAACTGGGGAAGGGGTGGGGGGGAGCGCCGTGCCTCAACAAGGCTGCCATAGGAAAACAATCAACCAAAGGAAAATGATTGTAATAGGGCTTTGGCTAATCATAAAATGATTCTGGATCCCTTCTTCCCCGTCCAGATGGTTAAAACCGTGACGGACCACTGCCCTGAAAGTCAGAAAAGAGCTTCTTAGCCGAAGTCTTAAGCGGACACAAGAAAATTCTTTGCTTTTCCTCCCTCCGTGAACTTTCCAAATTCTACTTAACGCCTTTAAAGCGTTTGTTCGAATTATTTGGTTCTCTGGGTTTTAATCTTTGGGACCTTTCCTTTTTAATCATTTTTAGAAAAAAAAAAAAGTCTGCAATTCCTTACATTACCCGAACCATTTCCGTGGCTGGTATTTAATCAGGAATGAAAACGTGGTGAGCCGAGAGTTAGCAGGGGAGCAGAGCTTTTCCTTCTCTCCTTTTTAACGCGGCGCTCGGAGCCCTGACACATTAGAGGCCTTTTCAAAAATCTGCTCGCCATTTCGTTTCATCCCCTTTACTCGGTTTTGGAAGGTGAGTGGCTACATTTAAACAACGGATTTAATAAATTCAAAAGCTCTCTTTTGGTTGGTTATTTGGGTGGGGGTCGCAGATTTGTTTTTTAATACTAAAAAATTACTCGACACCCTAGTGGGTGTTGAAGAAAAAGTTAAATAAGTCAAGCAGGTTGGAGGAAAGCAAGTGGGAAATGAGGGAAACGAATAAAACCCTTCGGTGCGGATGCGGGTGAAACGCGGCCGCTCCACTTCGGGGTCCACCTTACATCCCTTCGGCCGCAGACCCGGGGGATCGCCCTCTGCACCCGCAGCAAGAGGGACTTTCCAACAAGAAGAACCTCCTCGAAACTTAGGCGCGAGTTATGTCCCCTGCTGCCGCCGATGCCGACCCCAGATCTCCTTTTGCTTCCCTGGGTACCGCGTGCGGGCCGGGAGGCGCCAGGGGCCGGCGCAGCCAGCGCGGCCCCGCGGTCTCCGGCCGCAGCGGCGCGGGCGCGGCCCCGGCCCCGGCCCCGGGCCCGGCTCGGGCGCAGCCCCTCGGGCGCGGAGGCGCCGGGCCGTCTCCACCTCCGGGCCCGGGCGCGGGCCCGACCGCGCAGCTTCCCGCCGCCCGCTCCGCTGCCCAGCCCGCCGGCCGACGGAGTAAAGTACAAAGGCGGGCGCCCCGGCCGGAGACGGGGGGAGGAAGGGTCGGCGAGCGGGGGCGGGGGGCGGTGGCGAAGTGGGGCTCGGGCACGCCGGACGCGAGGCGCCCACCCTTGCCCGCTCGCCTGGCCGCGGCAACAAAAGACCCCCGAGCGGGCCGCCGCCCTTCTGCGCGCGGGCGGCGGGCGAGGGCGCTGAGCCCCCAGGGCCGCATTACCTGGTCGCCAGGGGTTAAGCGCTCCTGTCAGCCCCAAGTTCATGGCGGGGTTCCTCAGCAGGGTTCACGAGGGGGGATCGTCAGAGACCGGGGGGGAACCAGCCAAGCGCACGACGAGAAAACGCCCAACTCCGCCCGGGCTCCGTCCGCAGGTCTCGCTCCTGCCGTCCTCGCGCAAGTCCGGGGCTGATGCACGCGCCGGGTCCGCGCCCGGAGGCAGCCGCGGGGCGGCCGGGGGCCGGCGCGCCGCGCGCACATCCAGGCGCCGCCGAGCCGGGCGGGCGGGCGGCGGCGGGAGGGCGCGCGCCCGGCCCGCACTCGCCGCTGCCTCCGGGCCGCTCCTGCAGCGCGCGGGCCGGAGGGCGCGGGCACGGCGGGCACCCGAGGCACGTCCGGGCCGGCTGGCGGGCGCGCTGGGCGGCGAGGAGCGGCCTGAGCCGCGGCCGCGGCGCGCGGAGCTAAGAGCGAGCAGGCGGCGGCGGCGACAGGACAAAGGAGACCATGTGCGGAGGGAGGGAGGAGGGGAGAGGGAGAGGGAGGAGGAGGAGGAGGAGGAGGAGGAGGAGGAGGAGGAGGAGGGCGCACCACGGCGGCGGCGGCGGCCTCTCCCCGGCGGCGGCTCGGGCGCCCCGACTGCCCGGCCCGCCGCTCCAGCAGCGCCGCGGGCCGCCTGGTCCTGGTCCCGCCGCCGCCGCCGCCGCCGCGACCGACGGCGACGCGCCGGGAGTCTTTATTTGGGGCCGATCTCGCCGGCGCGCGGCGCTGGAGGGGGCGCTGCAGCGGTCGGGGCGCCGCGCCGGCTGCACGGGGCCGACGGCGCCTACTGGCCCGAGCTGGCGGGCGGGCAGCCGGGGCGCCCCCGGGACTGGCTGGGCTCCGGCGCGCGCTCCGCTCGCGGGCTCCTGCCTCTCCCGCCGGCTCACAGCTCAAGTGAACTCCATCGGCGGCCGGCGCCGCGGACTCCCTGGCTAGACCGGCGGCCGGAGGGGGCGGCGGCAGAACCCAGGCCCCTGGCCCCGGACTTCGCTCCCCAACTGCGCCCAGCGCGCTTCCTCCAGACGCTCGCAGCTCCCGGAGCGGGACTTCCTCGGGCCGCCGAGCCGGAGCCGCCGGTGCCACCGCCCCTCCTCCGTCCCGCCCCTCGCGCCCCGCCCCTCGTCGCCCCTCCTCTCCGCCCCAGCGCCCGGTCCGCCCCGCGGGGGCGCCGTCCCTGGGCGCGACATCGACAGCTGTCGCTCCTCCTGCGGCTCAGGCCCTCGGTCCCCAGGCTGCCTTCCTGGCGGACGGGTGCGGCTGAAACTGCAACGGTCCGCGCCCTCCCTGTAGTTGTGGCTTCCAGTATCGCGCAGAGGCAGGGAAAGGCCACTAGGCAGGCAGCCCGCGGCTGAACTACAACTAGGCCGGTCACATCTGCACAGAGCAGACTCTCTTGACGGTTGTGAGAAAGTGATGTGTGTAAACGCCTGGCACACAGTAGGTGCTCAGTACAAAATAAGTACATTGTTGAAAACGGATGGGGGGGAGTCAGAGTCTAGTATTAGAACAATAATGTCTTAATCTAACTTCATCTCCAGCATGATCAAAAGTTGAATGCAGTTTATTACGTCTGAAGGATAATTGAGTGCATGAACTGGCCACTTACAAATCCTCCCTTCCCCTTATTCTTTAAATCCACTAACAAAGTGGAGCCAGTTGGTCCCCCTGGCATCCGTCAGATGTACAGTACAGAAAGGATTAACTCAATACCACAGCCTCACGACATGGGCAGTGTTTGCCTTCATCCCAACATTTATCATCATTGCCTTCTCTAGTGTAGGACCAGAAAAGGGGTGGGGGTGGGTGGGTGGGAAGCACGCAATGACCACAAACTTGCCCCTTGGTGGACTTCCGCTGAGCAACCTACTCCTGCCAAGAGCTTACCCCAGGTCCCTACTGTCCAGCCTGGCAGTCCCCTCTGCAGACTTCTGGCCTCCTTATTCACTATCCCAATTATAGGGGCCCTGAAAAGCTACTATGCCATACATGGGTCAAGGAGCCCCTTTGCAAACATTGGGAGTTTTAATTCCACACCTGCAGCATGTCAGGGTCCTTCCTTGGCGTACAGCAAAAGTGGTTGTGATTTTCCCAGCACAAAGGAAAGAAGGCAAGTAAGGCCTAGACTGCAACTGGAAAGGCTTTAGGAGGAGTGAGAGGGAAGCCTGCAGTTCCTGATTTTCCTTCCAGTGCCACTATTACCTGGAGTGCAGCTGGGAAGAGAGGAAAGGAACCAGGCTTAGAGAGACGTACACTCCATACCAATGACATGGAGACTGGTTTAAAGCCATAATGCCTATTCCTCACCTCTTTGAAGTTGAGCATCTATCACTGTTTGATTTCATGGCACTCTTGAAAAATGTCTCAAGGGGAAAAAAAGGGGGGGGTGCTTGCTATATGGCTTACTTTTTCTTTACTTCCAAATACAATTTTGGAAATAAGAAGGTCTTTCTCTCTAGCTTTATGCCCTCCCCAACTAGTAGCATCTCATGACCTTTCTAAAAATAACTTGTTTTTAAATGATAGGTACTAGAGAGAGATTTTTCTCTACTCCTACCCCCAGAGAAGTCAGAGGAGAAAGTGCTTTGGAAAGTGTAAGTTTGGAGTTGGATTTTCCAATTGCTTATAAGATGTCACAAAAACCAGTTGAGGCCCTCCAGCTAAGGGGTATTCATCCTGAAGCTGTTTCTGCAATACCCAGATAGCTTAAAGGCAAACATTAAATTTTCAAGAAAAGACATTAAAATGTTGTTTCTTTTGGAGCAATCAAAGTGGGATGATTTTCTTGTCTTGTTGCTCTAATAAAATCAATATTACAAGGAAGAAATTGCCAGAGCTCCTGCCAGGTTGCCCTCAGGGTAAACTGAGATGCTCAAAAGCATAGGCACCTTAGCTGACCAACTAAAACAACCACTTAGCCCTCTGAAGTGCTTTTCTCAGGCAGCATTTATGACACTTAGCAGGCCTTGCATTAGATTGTCAGCTCTGATTATCAGGGATTAGACCACAGATGAAAGCCTGGAAGAGATCTGAATGTGTCCTTGTATTTTGATTATCTGTAATCAAGAGGAAGGCAGAAACGCCAATAGCCAACCCTCTGGAGAGAATCCACAGAATGTGTCTTCTGCAGCATCCATATTCAGTCCTCCTGCACCCGCCTGTACCTAGCAAGTATACCACTGCCACTCAGCTTCATTTCTCAGCCTCTCACCAGACACGTGAATGAGTCCATTCTGTTTGGTTTCCAAGTAGCTCTATTGCTTCTCCTTTCCGGAAGGGAGGGAATCAATGTCAAAATCAGAAGTACAGAGAAGACAGAACAAAAATGGAATAATCCACATATTAGGTGACTGGATATCCTGGTCTGAGATCTATCTGACTTTTTGATTTTCAAGAATTACGCAAATTTATCATTTTTTTCTTTGAGAAACTTAGCTTCCCTTTATTAGAATTTTAATCTAAAGATTAAAAAAATCAAAGGCTGTCAGCCATCATGTCTGTAACATTCAGAAGGTTTACTATACTAGCACTAATGGCTTCCTAATGTCACCTTCGGTCTCTAAACCAGATCTTAGGAGAGAAAGTCATACAAAGAGGGGACCCTAACAAGAAGCAGACAGCAAGAATATAGACTCAATGACCCTTCCAATGTGAGATCAATTATCCAGAAACAAAAGCAATTTTTGATATATGACCAAAGACCTTATACGAGTTTGATTAGCTAAAAGTAAAACAAACAAGCAAAAAAATAAGCAACATGCTAAATTAAAATATGGAGTCATCTTCCTCAAATCTCAAAATATATCTAAAGATAAACTAGGTTTAAAAACAAATAGAAGTTCTAAATCAATCAAAAATGGCAGCATTTTAAAGTTTAATATGTGAGATTTGATTCAATTCTGTATCATAAATTACCAGACTGAGACTAAACATTTCCTGGTAAAATATTTCTTATAAATTCTGATCTTCTGTTGAGTATCTTACATAGAAAATGGTTCATTAATTTCATGCTGTTCTCCTCATAAATATCATGAACTTCAGGCACTCCCTAACAGAACATGTGCTGGGTGATTCTTGGGGTGGTTTAAAGAAGAGAAAGACTTTACAAAAATATCTGCAAGCTTTTATATTTTAAATTATGTAGTTTGAAAAGACCATGAAAGAGGAGTGATAACACATGAGTTCTGTCTCAAACTAGCCTTGGGAAAGATGTCACCTGACCTGGGTTATTTCCATGTCTTTGTGAAGCTTGATCTTTTCAAATTCTAAAGCTCCTCAAGTCTTGAAAGTACAATTTTCTGAGTGTTTTTTTTTTTTTTTTGGTGGGGGACAAAGAGCCAACCTCTTGTTGATATCATGGCCTTGTCATTTCTGAGCCAGGAGACCTTGGGAAAATCTCTTTACTTTCTGTGCCTCATTTTCCTCATCTCTAAAATGAGATGACTATCTCATTTTGGTACCTGCACCTTATAGAGTTGTTGTCAGTAGCACCTGGCACTCTAGTAAGAGGGACATATGTGTTGGCTATTATGATTAAAGATGACACTCTCATTTTGATTACTGTGGAGAACAACAAAATAAAAGTATCTTCTGGTATAGCTCCAGTGTATATGGCTATGCTTTCCACTGGATTCTCTCAATGAGTACCATCACAGTGACAAAAATAACCACGTGGACATCAAAAATAACACTATTCCTCAAAAGTGATGACAGTGGTTTGTACCAACTGTACTAGAAAGCTCCACATTCACACAAGCATTACTGCAAACGATCTCTCCAGATGGGGTCAGGACCTGGATATTGGATAGCCTGGGTTATGTGATAAGGCTGGGGGGATGGGAGTAACATGGACCCTCCTGATAGATTATAAGGTCCAATCCTGAATCAAGCAAAATGTTATGAGAGTTCACCAGCTTTTAAGAGGTGATCAACCTCTTAATATGAGGGCTTCAATCTCTTGAAACATAAAATATCATGCACCCCAATTATGACATTTGGACATGTTAAACTGAGATTTGCAGTTTAAAAAGGCCTACAGATTTGCTATGACTATAGAAATGGTTTCTTACTGATGCAGATGTACATTTTGTTTTTTGTTCCTCTTCTCCGAGTGGGATACCCACCACCTCAATTTGATTTTAAATTCGCCCATACAAAGACTGTATCTTGTGCATTTTTATTCACACCACAGCCACAGCAGCAGTATAAAAAAAAGACATGTGCCTGGAGATGGGAGTCCAGCACTTTATATTTATCTGTGAGGATACAATGCAAGCCTATTCCCTGTGATACGCTTTTTCTCTGAACCTACCTGATTTCTTGTGGATCTAATCCACATCTTGGCAAGTGTTCACATGTCACGTACCTACCGCAGTACTAGCAGGCCTACCGCAATAGATGCATGATAAAAGAGAATGAATAAATGGCTGAGATTTTTCCAGCCTGCGTGTAAGGCTGGGGCATCTGACAAGTGTCTGGGTAACTGATTAAAAGGAGGAGACTCAGGACCAAAGACAGCTGCTGAGAAGCCCAGAGGGGCCTGCAGTTGGACGGAGGTGCCCGCTGCTCCTTGCCCACGTAGGCAGCCAAGAGTCCCAGCATGGAGAACTGGAGTCAACAGTTGCTCACTAAGAAATCACCCCATTGCCAAGGTTGTCTGGCTTCCCACCTCTGTTAATTCCTGACACTGTGCTTTCCCATGCTGTCCAGCCCAGGAGATGAAAGCTCTTCCTGCATCCCAAGGATCCCATGCAGGTCATTTTTTTCTAAATTACAGATCATGAATTCCTTCTCTAGTGAGGCATGGCTAGCCAACATTGGGTGGCCCCAAGCCCCTCCATTCTGTGCCCCCAACCTCTCCTGAGGTTTTTAAATGGAAGGTTCACTATCACTCTGAAAGGGGAATGCAATGGCTCACGCTCTCAATGTGGTAAAGCACAAGCCTCTACTATTATATGCCTGTGTTGCTGCAATTGATCACGGGGCTGCAACAAGAGGGAAGTAAATAAACTGAACTGGGTTAGTTTATGATGCATACTATTGAGACACGGGGAAAATAAATATTATCCTAGTGCAGAAGTCAAGAAAAAGAATTTTACTTTCAAACTTCACAGTGTACTATAAACTACAAAGGAAAAAAAGTATAAAAAACCATAAAATACCTCTTACTTAACCTCCAAATCTACATTAAGATATTAATATTCAGAATCTGACAGTCCCACAGAGAGGCAATGAAAAATAAAAATACATTCAATTTCTGCTCATGTCACCCAATGGCACCTTACTTATTACAGAAATACAAAAGATCAGACTATGACACTGTTTTCCTGATTTTCATCTGTGCTTTGTTTAGTTCTCTATTATATTACTTAATAGTGATAAGTGTCTGTAATTAGGGGTCTAGAGACGTGCATCTGATACCAAGTCCATGTTTCTTGAGGACAGGTTACCTGCCTTAGTTATGTGTTCAAATCTCCAACACCTGGCTCCTCTCACCGTTTCTACACAGAAATGAAGGTGGGACAGGGGATCAGAGGCAATTTAAAAAATGGGGAGAAAATGTCTGCATGAGCTAAAAGGATGGGCTGAACCAAATGTGTAAATGAATAAATGAAGATGATAAATTGAAGAAAGTATAGTGTGAAAATAAAAATAAGATGCTTTTGGTGATAGATTTCCTTTAGTTGTTTTTGTGTAAATTATCCCAGAATCTGATCCCTTAGCAGGATTACTAGATATTATAATTTATGGTCCCTGGCCTGTGGGCATGAAGTTAGAAGGACACATCTTTGAATCCAGCCTCTATCACAATAGCTGGTTCATCCTGAATACTTAACTCTTCCTAAAGCTCATTTTCCTCATTTGTAAAATGGAGCTAGTAATAGATTTAACTCTCATAGGGTATTGTTGCAAACATTAAATAAAATAATGCATTATAATGCAGCTTGTTGCTGTGCTTTTTATAGAAGGATAACTGGTTAGAAGGGCCTTTAAATTGGTGCCAGACATTTCTATGTCTGGGGGCACAAATGAGAGGTAGTTGGTCTACCAGTTAAAAGCATAGCTATTGACAACAGAACCACTGAGTCCAACTCCTGGCTCATCCTCCACTCCCACTTATTAGCTTTGTAATGATGAAAAGACTGCTTCCCATCTCTGTGCCTCAGTTTTCTCATCCATAAAAGAGGGCAATCATAGCACTTACTGTTATTACAGTAAGAGCTGTGAGGGTTCAATAAATTAATGTGTATAAAGCACTTGGAGCAGTTATCTAGGAGTAGATGTTCTTAATTTGGGAAAGGCTGACTGATAGTGATCCCTTTTAGTTTCATAAATGAAAGTGGCCAAACACCCACTCCTTTAAGAAGAAAGTAAAAAAGATCCTTTACGGTGGCATGACAAAGGCAGCCTTGCCATCCTCTCTGCTGGCAGAGCGGAGGAACGCCATGGGGCTGGGGATCACTCAGGAAATAGTGGGCATCACTGCAGCCATGTGTAATCAAGAGGTCTGGCCCTGGGCTCCCAGGTACCTGCGTGCTCTTGGGACGAAGGCCCACATGGAAGGCAGTCCTTGTAGGCACCAGCAGGAGTGCAACTGTCCGTGTTTCAACAGATGCACTACGTGGCCATGTTAGAAAAGGCTGCTGGGGAAAATTGGGGCTGCTGGGGAACTCATCACAATTTATAATTCACTATGTAAGAGGCATTTTAGTCGCTTTGGATTGAGTGAGCTCCTCTTCAACAGCTCAGGGGAGAGAAACGGGCCCTTGAAGCCACCCTAGATCTTCCTCAGGTAGATGCGGGATTGAGAAGAACAGTGAGATATTACCATATTTGGCCTCCCTGACCACGTTTACCGTTAAACATGTCATACTAGGGACATTATTATAATTTCAATGAACTTTTGTACTGAGGGAAAACACTTTTCTGCATCTGATTGGAAGACCCTCATTCCTAGCTTCAGTTAGAACCAGAGAAAGACTGTTGATGTTCTAGGTCTGGGTCAGGCTCAAAATAGGATTCTAATCTTCATTTCATGCCTTGAAATGGAGAGGAGGGAGGAACCAACTAACAAGGCAATGAACCCTGGACCAGAAAAAAGGCAGAGATCATTAGTTATTGTGATGCCTTTTACTTGTTCTAAGACTCAGCTTTTCATAAAGGTGCTGCTGTAAATGCCTATAGTAACATATATTTTTCAAAAATGTTTACAATTATTATGCATCTGCTCTTATATCACTCCTGTGAGATAAACAGAATAGCTGCTATTCCCCTCCATATTTCAGACAATGCAACTGACAGAGAGTACAAGGACGCCTTTGGACCTTGGAAGCGGAGAGTTAGGAGGACAGCCCAGTTCTAAAAGTATCCAGCACCTTCTTCATTGTACTATGTTCTACTGTCCACCTCTCCGGGTGAGTCTCCATTTCTCACTCCCTTGGCACTACCTGGAATTTCACATACTCTCTAGGCTGAAATATGCTTGTTGTAGAGCTAAATCAAAATAAATTCTGATTGCTAAAATCTAAAAACGTTTCAAGATCCAAAGGGGTATGGTAAAGTTATCTGTAATTAGTATGACTACTACTCATTTACCTTCATCATTTTTGTTGTTGTTGTTTGAGATTACTGACATCCAAATTAAGGTAATTTGCAAAAGCAACAGGAGAAATGGTGGCCCACTGCATGTCAGCTCATCTTTCCCTCAAAGGGTTTACTATCTTTCCCTGGAAACATGTTACTTGGAAGTGTTAATAGTTGCCAGGGTAGTGGGAATTCTAATCCTACATCTATATTAAAACACAGGGACCTAACAAAGCTTTCGTGCTTTCATTTTAGCCTTATTATGGAGTATCCTGATGGGCCAAATATTTACTTGCAGATATTCTTTTTGGGTAAGAATGAATCATTTGCTTCTACTGGTTTGGTGAATCATACAGTTGCTGGGGTACTAGGCAGGCAGCTAGAATGTCAAAGAATTCTTTAGCTTTTCTGAAAGCATTCTTATTGACCAACATTTCTGAATTTTCACCCTTGTTTTGGTCTTAGTTTTCCTCCTGTCTCTTCCATACTATCAGAGTGGAGTGTCAAACTCTAATATGGCCATTACTATAGCCTTCATCTCTGTGGCTTTACGAATCAAATGAACATACTTTGCAAGTGGTCATCTGCTACACACATGCTAATTGCTCTGATCATATACTGCTGTCACACAGGGAAAGGGCAAGTCTGCATGCCCACAACGATCTGCTAACTCATCTCTGGTCCTGTATAATCTCCATTTACAGACCATTATTGCAAATTAATTAAATGAGCAATTTCTTCTTTTGCTCTAAACACAGCTTATCTTGAAGGTTTCTTTAGAGAAATGTATCCAAGAAAATGTCTGAGATGTATTACCTGGTGTTTCTTGGCTCACCTCTGGACACTGTCATGGGGCATAAATTTACTTAGGGGGAACAAGACACTGCTTTGGTGAGCACAGATTCAATCACTTGAGGGCTAAGACTGTGCCCTTACACCCCCAGGCCCCCAACATCATCATTCCCTCTAACATCCAGGACAGGACTCTTAGGCCTTATATGTAATAGATGGCCAATGAACAGTGGTCAGACCAATGAGTTAATGAATAAATAACCATATCTCTGCCAACCAAAACAGAAGACAATGAAGATATTATATCAAACATAAACTAAACTGTAAAGTCCTTTCCACAAACTGCCACCTGTTGATTTCACAGAAAACGGAAACCCATCTTCATAAGGCTAAAAACAGAGCACATATAAATTCTCTTCAAAATTTATTACTAATTACAATACCACATCAACCATGTGGTAGCTACTCTCTAAACATGGCCTCCAATAACTCTGTGCATGCCATTCTTCCATGAGAAGGTGGAACCTACGTCCTCTACTCTGGAATCTGGGTAGGACCTATAACTGTTTTGACCAATAAAATGTGGAGGAAGTGATGTTCTGGAACTTCAGAGCTTAGGTGGTTAAAAAGGCCTGGCAACTTTTGCTTTTCCTCTTGGAATCTGGCCTCCATATTGCGAGGAAGCTCAAGCAGGCCCACATGGGTCGGGACTCAAGACCTAGCTGAATTCCTAGCAAACAGCCAGTAACTTGCCAGTCATGTGAAGAAGGATCTTGGGTGTGGCTTCTCCACCCCCAGCTGAGTTTGCTTTAGCTGATGCTGTGGAACACAGAGAAAACTGTCTCTGCCCTGACCAAATTGCAAACTTGTGAGCAAATAAATGTTATGTTTTAAGCTATTAAATCTGTAGCTTGTTACAAAGTGATAGGTAACATCCATCTCAATCAGCCCCAACATTCAGAAAAAGGAAGAAACTGACACATGCCAGGATGAGATACATCCACAAGCATCACCTTTTGCTTGCTAGCCTTTGCAAGGGAATGACAAGGAACTTAAAGTTAGAGAAAGTATACTACTAAAGACAAGTCACAGCAACAACAAAAAAATCCTGAAATAAGAAAAATCTCTGCCAAAATAAGGAAAAGTTTTCTACTTGATAACTTAGAAGAAAACTTAACATGACAATGTTAATGAAAGAATAAATCTGATCTCCCCCCTTCCTTTTGCAGGCTGTGAATGTTTGCAAAACTAAAAAGTCGTTAGTAATCCCTTCTTTTATCTAAAACAGATTGCTGTTTTAAGCACAGCCTCATGAAGCTGCAGGTTCAAAGGATCTTGAAACTGAATTAGCATAAAATCTGGAATTCTCATTTCCACCGAATGCACAGCTGCCATCTGACAGCTCTTTCGTGATTTTGGTTTCAAATAGGAGCTGAAAGTAGCTGAGGTGGCGTGGGCTACAGGCTCTGTGCTTTCAATCCTCGCTCCCTTTCACATACTCAGACATTCTGTAGAGCCTTAGAGGCTGACCCCAAACCTTCTGTAATCCACTGTGTAGCAGGGAACCTGCCCAACAAAACCAGTGGGGAAAACCAAAAGCCAGAGGCAGTTTATAGGTAAGGAGGGCTGGAGATGCCCATATGATAGGACTACTTTGCTGATACTAGGACTATTAAATATTTTTAAGTAAACTCACAAAAAACATCAAACTGAATCTGTTGGGACTGAGTTGCTAGCAGGTGGAGGAAGGTACCTTTTCTCAGGTTTTGCATTACAAATGCCAAGAAATCCACACTCCACAAGTAAAACTTAAACACTGGCAGGTATGTTGATTCTCTTTCATGATTCATTTAACTCTGCCTCAGCTTTTTCCTTAGGTAACAGAGACTCTAAGCAGTCACACTTAATTCTGGACAACCCAGGAGGCTGCTTTGCCTGCTGCTGAAATATCATCACCTCTGAGACAAAAACTTACACTTTGTATAGGAAAGGGAAAAAAAATTTTTAAAAGATACTACAGATCTGATCCCCCTGAGGAGTACATGTGCTAGGAGAGGACTTTCTCACCCCAGTAGAGAGAGTGGATTTGTTCAGAGCCATCCCAAACTTCCTCCTCTGATCCCCATAGGATCAGCTACATGAATGAAGTGACAGCTGGTGGGGGCCGCACGAATAGCACATGAAAAGCAGGTCTCAGCCGCACAGGGAGTGAGAGGCATGGCCTTCTCCTCTTTTTCTCACATACCTCCTGCCAGGCCTGCCAGATTCTCCCTGTCCACCATACCCCACTCAGAGCCATCTGCTCCTGATGTTAACTTCACATCCACCAGTAAGGCAAGAGATGGGGAAGGGGCCTGTGTGGGCCAAGAGTGGCAGGCGAGAAATTCACAGGGAAGTGAGTGTGGACCTTAAGGGTTCACTTTCACTCAGAATTGTGCCTCCTTTGAAGTTCCTCTACTGTTAGGTTATAACTTTTCATATTCTCCAGGAGAAAAAAAAATTTAGTGAGCATCTGGTATTTATACAGACTCTTAGAGGGAGTTGACGGATTTAATTACAAGTGTTAGTAAAACAGGAAAATTGTAGCCAGGCTTTCAAATAGCCACTTGCCTTTAAGTAACAAGTCTTTTCTTTGTGCTCTGGTAAAGAACACAATTTATTTTCTTAGCAATGAGTTTTCTTGGAGAAGGGGAGGCTGGTAAAAAATACAGTTGTTGGCTGGTAGCTTTATTTTAATTTATGATGTTGTCTTTCTTTTACAAAGATCAAGCTATAAACAACATTCTACTAGGCTGTGTGCTCTGAGTTGTTTTTCCATTTGCACTCGTGGTGATGAATTTTCACTGTTACCAGTGCTCACTTGAGCTGATGACGTGCATTTGTGAAGTGACTGGCTGGGTTTAAGGGTACACCACAGGCTAGGAAAAGGAGTGCAAATAACTGACCTATAATGAGGATTGGAGAACTGACCTGGTCCTCATTGACAGCAGGCTTTATTGAGTTTTAAATACTGCTTGCAGGGCTACTGCAGACACGACAGGGATGTCTAGGTGCTGAAAGAGTACTGGCTCAGATAAGCAAAGCCAGGAGACCTAGGTCTTAGAACAGGTCCAGTTCTTTGGGTAAGTCACTGAACCACTTCTTCATCATTCAAACGCATACATGTTGGGATGAATAATCTCTCACTCTTTGCTGTACATAAGATCTTGTGATTTTAAATGATCTAATATCTAGATTATAAGAGGAAGAGTCACTGTGTTAGGAAATAACATTTTCTTCTTTCCATTCTCTTGGAGTTTACATTATTAATTTCTAAGTAGGGTGTACTGTTCAACATACCTCTTCTGCCCTCCTCCTCAAATTTCATGATAAATCAATGGAATGTCAGAAGTACGCTTTGTCTTGAATTTAATCCTTCCAGCTTGTAAGTACAATTGAACTTCTTCATCAAAACAGTCAAGGCCCATGTGAGCCTCATGAGCTCTGTGCCTCTGTCATTTAGTACCACGGGCCCATTAAACACATTTATCAGCTTTGTGTTTTAAAAGTAAAACCAAAAGGGTAAACGTGTCATCACGCACTCTTTAATCTGAAATCCAGAGGGAAAGGACTTCAGAAAGAAAGGGGGAAAAAAAACACACATACCCTCCCCTAACCCTCCACCCCGCAAATCAGAACACTGCTAAATTCAAAGCTGGGTTTTGTCTTAATCAGACCATTCCTAGCCAAGGCAATGTGCAGGCCACATTGGGAACCAATTTAGTCATTTCTGATTCTCAACAATCAAATAAAACAATAAATAGCCTGAACTGGGCTTGAAGGGGAAGAGGACCACATGTATTTCCTCTCAGGGTTTTTTTTTTTTAAACATGAAAGTTTGGCTTGAAAAGAACTTATTGCACAGACACATGTGGCCTCAATAGGATAGATCTTTAACTGATGAGACAGATTCCAGATTCAAGCACACAATATCAGGATTTAAATTCTCAGAATTTGGTAATGGAAAGTTTGGGTCATATTAAGGGCTGTGGGATCCAGGGATAAGATTTAGTTTTAAATTAGCCTCTTGGGCAGGCTGAGAATCCCCTTAAGAAGCACCATATGTCTCAAAGTCCACCTCTTTCCTTCTCTCTTGGCAATTCTCATCTGATGGGCCAGAAAATTCCTGGCTTCAGACTACTTCCCTGTGTATTTATTGTTGACTCCCATCCTTAGAAATACCTTTTTAATGCTCTCTTTTAAAATGTTTCCCAAGTTTCTATTTTGAAAAATCTCAGACTTATAGAAAAGATGAAAGGATGGTATAAATAACACCCCAAACCTTCACTTATATTTCTCGATTGGCAACATTTTTGTCACCTTTCTCCTTACTGAACTGTATTAAGACATACATACCATGGGGTATCCATTCATTTATCTACTTAGACAGTGTTTGTATGAGAGAAAGGCAACTCTCCAAGCTTTCCTTCTAGTGCTTTCTTCATTGTTGCTAATCTTAGGTTGCTAATCTAAGTGGTTAGCATGTAAGGCTCTGGGCCATGTTTACCAGTGGACAGAGTTCCTTTATGTTGAAAAACCACAATTTGTTTAAAAAGTCTGCACACACTTGGTTCTTCATTCTGCTTCCAGGACCTGAACTGACTAAGTCTGGGGCGCCTGGAACTTTCTGTGGGGTTGGTGGCCAATCAATAGTAAAACTAGGCTGAGGGAAGAGGAGAGGGTCTGCTTTCATGCGGAACCACAGGCATTTACTTGTACTAGCACAGACTGACAACAGGCTTATTTATGAGTATCGGCATTCAACCCACTAACAACAAAGTCATACTTGACTTTTTCTGTAATTGTTTTCTCATCTATAGAATGAAAAGTATAATGTACCTACCTCAGAGCTGCTGTGAGGATTAAATTAGCTAGAACAGTCCCTAGCACATTGTGAGCACTCAACAGATATACCTATTATAACTGCTATGATTATTGTTCTTTATCTATCTTGTTCTCTCAGATTCTACTTTGAAGGAGAGTTGGTAGGGAAGGCTAGATGTGGACATATATTTGGCTATGTTAGCCTCTTGCTCTCATCAAAACCTTTCCTTAACTCCAATAGTTCGTGGCCTATGTATGATGAATTTTTGTACAGTATACTAAAAGCCATTCATTCAGTTGGGAATGAAAGATACTTTTACTGAATAAGGACTATAGGCCCCTAAGGAACTTACAATTTAGGAGAGGAAAAAAGACACATGTATAACTAGAAGGCAGAACATGATGGGTGTTCTGGGAGGCCTCAAGAACAGTAACCTGTTCATCCGACAGGAGAAGGCAGTTGAAATGGTAAAAAATGAAAAAAAAAATACTGAAGAGGCGAGGAAGTGAGATAAAGCAGGGCAGGAATGATGGATGCTGAGATTTAAAGCTTGGGCAATTAGTTAAAATCTGGAATATGGAAGCAGTAGGGAGCTTACACACAGGAGAATATAAAAAAATTGCTTTGGGCAAGATGACTCAAATATTGTGAGAAAAGTCCAACTGTGATAAAAAAACTTAAGACTGGAACACAGGGGAAAGGGCTCAGAATCATATACAGGTGGGGGTGTCCTCTACAAAGAGATGAGGGGATATGGCTGCCAAGAGCAGAACTGTGGAGTGAGAAGAAACAGAGAAGAAACAGCATCCATGCTTACTGGGCCAGAGAAGGAACCATAGAAAGAGTAAAGTGAAAGGGGGAACTGAGAAAGTATCACTACAGAACCAAGGAAGGGCAAGATTTCCAGAAGGAGGCAAACTCAAAAATGGTAACTGTTTTAGAGGGCCTGGAGGACAAGGGCTGAAAAAAGACAGATGAATTGGTAATTTATGAGATCGCTGGTGGACAACAAGAGATTTGCAAGAGAATGAAGTAGGAGCTAGATCACATATAAAAAGTTAATAAGTAAACAAAGTGGTAAGAGGCAGTAAGTACAGACTATTTTTAAGAAATATAATGAAGAAGGACTGGAAAGAAATAGAAAAGTGCTCATTTAGGGCACGAGTCTGTTTTCAGTTGTTTGTAGCAGAAGGCAGGAACTTGGATAGCACCGTGTAAACCACTGCAATTTAACATGCCCTCCCCATGCGCGTGCACGTGCGCGCGCGCGCGCGCGCACACACACACACACACACACACACACACACACCCCTCCTATATATCTTCAAAGAGTAGTCATTATTCCAAATCAGGAGTAAAGAATCCAAATGTTACATACTTCACATTCATATACCATTTTGTCCATGGTAAATTAATGAAAGTATAAGTAGAAAGAAACCTCAAGAGAATTATGGTAGTTTGAAAACGTGGCTGCAAGTCCTTTGACACTTTCCCATTGAGAGGTGAGGTCTATATCACCTCCCCTTGAACTCATAACTGCTTTGACTCAGTGACAGTAGTGGTTCCGTTTCCAGGGCTAGGTCAGAGGAAGCCCTGCCGTTTCTGCCTCCACCTCCTGGACTGCTCTCTGGGAGTGCTCCTGCAGGAAACTCCTCCCCATAACCAGCTGCTGTTCTTTGAAAAGGCCAATCTGCATGGAAAGGACTGGTGGAGGAGCTCCACTGGACAGGCCTGGCCAAGCTCAGCCTTGAGGTGTCCCTGCCCAGGTGTGGGTCATGTGAGTGAAGACATCTCCACATAACTCGAGCCTAGCCACTTAAGTCACCTGGACATCCTATGGCAGAGACAAGCCATTTCTGTCCAAGTTCCTGACCTACTGAATCTGTAAGCATAATAAAGGGATTGTTGTTTTACACCACTAGGATTTGGAGTAGATAACTGGAACAAACATGTTTTAAATGTGGATTTTCGGCTTCGTTATTGGCATTCCCCATAATAAAGTAGTTCCTCTTAGAGGCGGTTTCCATGATGGGTGGGAGGATTAATTTGAAATACTTCTGTAGCATAGGCCACAGCTGAGGTGCAGGGAGAACTTAATAACAGGATAAAACTTGACAATCTGAATTGTGGAATGCAGGGGGTATATCAACTCACCTACGTGCAGCTCGTACTGTGTCACTTTTAAGAGAATCAAGAAATGCAAAAGAACCTGATACATATTTTCCATGACAAAACACAATTGGTTGCAAAGGGATCCAGCTCTCTTCCTCATTAGTTATCCTTCACTTATCAGACAAGCTCTGTATCTCACTGAAATTCATGGTGGATTCTTTATGGTTTGTTGGGAAATGTGACTATACGTTTCCTTTCTATGGTGTGCTTTCTTGAGCCTTCTTTTAAATCTAGAGTACATGCTTAGCTTCCTCTTCCCACAGGAAAAGGAGGTTCAGCTTCCAAAGAGAGGTAAAAGCAGGTCACAGCAGCTGCTTTTGAAGTGGCTCCACAGCAGAGGAGGTGGAGAAGGCCAGGCTGCCATTATCAGTGGCTACCAGGTGCCCCGGGATCATGTTAGGTGATAAAACATTTGGCTGACACCAGAAAAAAGAATCATCACTCCTCCTCCTCTTCCCTACCCTCACTCCCTCGCTCCCTCTTCTTTTTTTAAAAGGAGGCTTTTTACCCTCATTAAATGAAACCTTATCTCCGAAAGACTGCAATCCTCAGCAAATGACAAGTGTGCCTAATCTCATTTTCTGACAAGTGATTCTGACAGCACCTTCCTTTTGATTTCTGAGACATGTAGTTAGACATATATTAATCTGTCAGTCATCACCCCTAAGAAGAATTAAAAAAAGAGAGGAAGAAAGAAATGAACATTTGTGATTATGAAGGCAAGACAAGAAGCGAGGACACCTACTTTAACTGATGCATGAACATTCCTTTCCCAGGCTCTCCCCTCCCTTTCTGGCATATGGATCATCCATAGAGGCGAGCTGGAGGTTGCCTAATCAAGGGGCCTATGGAACAGGCATTCACAATTTCAGGTAATGTGGTCCAGTAGAAAGAGACTTTGGCTCTGGCCTGAGGAAGACAAGGTTCAAATCCCTGTCCTACCACAAAATGGCTATGTTGATTACATGAGATCGTTAATCTCTGCACCTCAGAATCCTACATGGAGAATATGGCTCATAGCCTCTATTTAGCTATAAAGATTAGATCATCTTTATCTAATGCACATGTAGGCATACAGTAGGCACCCAATAAACAGAAACACTTACCACTACTGTTATTTCTAGAAAAGGAAGATGTTGCATTGGGAGAGCAGGAGGAAATCCAAGATGTACCTCTTTCCCCAAGAGGGGATGTGCGTAGAGGGTGTTTTCGAATAGTATGGTAGCTCTCACAATGACTGCCAGGAAGAACTGTATTAAAACTGGTACCACACAACTATTTAAAACCCAGCCTATCATGCATTTTGTTCCTAAACCATGTTCATGTTAAGGACCTGAGACACCCTGTTTCCTGTTTATAACTCAAAAGTTGATTCTTAACTCCATTACCAAGGCATTTGTAAAGAGAAATGTATGTGCGAGTTGTTTTTGAGGAGTAGGGGAAGTCACAGGAGCCAAATATGTCTCGGGCCACTTGAGGGTGAACCAAGTCAATGTACTTATAAGGCTGAATAAAAGCAGACCTGATATTTTCTAACATCTGTCATTAGTCGATACTTGTACTGGGTGATGTGAGCGATGTATGCTTCTTTTCACTCAGACTTGTTAAGTGAAAATGAAAAGGCCCTCTAGCTTTACCTCGGAACTGAAAGGGAAGGAATATGTCCTTTCAGCTGGGGCTTCTTTTCTGAGAGCCACAATAAATGACCACTGATGCAAAGCAGATCAATGGCAAAGCAGAGCTGTTCTCCTTTATCATTTGTTTTCAAGATCATGCAAAGGCTTGCCAACATTTTCTGGAATTATTGAGCCTGAAAACAGGATCTAGAATGGTTTTCTCTAGTATACCACTCTAAGAGATGAGCACCTGGGTATAAGCTTCAATTCCTCCATCCCCCACCCCAAAGAAGACAAAACAAAAACACCTCACTACTCTTCCAAGACACTCATAGGATTTATTCCATCTTCCAGGGACAGTTATTACATAAATGTACTTATTCTTGCTTATAAAAGAGAGAACAAAGGGACGAAGAAGAAAATGGATAATTAAGAGTTAATGCTGAGTCATTTTCACTCACCTCTTCGATATTAAGTTTGGATCCTTGAAAAGTAGATGTCTCCTATGACACCTCTTTTTTATATTTCTCCTCTCCCTCTTTCTTTTTTAAATCTGAATGCTTGTCACAGGTCTGTCTTCATGGCTTTACAGCTTATAGATAAGAAAATACAGGTAGAACCACACTTATGGCTGATGTAGAAGCAGCTGGGACAGGACAGACTGGAAGAATGAAAAGTCCACACTCAGGAAAAAATTACTCTGTGTAACCAAAAGTGGGGGGAGGGATAAACTTCTCTCTTCCTCCTCCACTTCTCCCATCCACGCATCCCAGTGCTGTGCCAACCGGATACTAATGGGCCCCAAGGAGGACGAGTTTCAGTGTGAGAGTAGAAATATAACTGATGAAAAACTCTGGAGGAAAAGCAACAGAATTTTGGCTTTAGCAAAAGTGAACTAGAAAGTCTCTGAACAATGGAAAACCTCCTTGAAGAAACCTGTTCTTTGTGTAAACTGCTTCACATTTATTAACTAAAATTTTAATCATAAGGAAAATGACTCAAGAGACCAGGCCACTCACAATCCATGTTACCTATGGGGGCATACCTGAGGTGCATCCAATGCCATGCTAGGACTCATCAAACATGGCCTTGAATCAAAACTCCTGGTTTGCATTCTGACCATGCCTGTCGCTTCCCTGCTCTAGGCCTCATCAGTCAAGTGGGCTTTGTAATACCAGCCCTTCTCAGGATCTTTACTATGAGGGTTATCCTTAAAAAATACCTATACATTTAAAAAGCACTATAGCAACTCCAAAGGAAGTTTGGAGTATATTTTAGGTATATAAATTATTATACCTTTGGTATATATTTACATGTCAAAATGTTGGGTGTTACTATCATTGCTGTGTTCAAAAAGATGTCCTCAGAACCTGAGGGAAGGTTACTTTATAAGAGAAAAATTACACTTAAAAACAAAATATAAACAGTGAGACTGGCCAACTGCAGAAGTAGCCCAAGAAATTGTCCATAAATTCATGGCTGAAGAGGTCTAGAATGACCTCAATTCAACCTAAGTGACTTTAAAGTATATTTAAGGAGTCATGATCCAAAAATGATTAGAACTAAGAAAATTAAAATTGACTCAAATCATCCTCTCATCTGTCTTGCCACTCATCATTCTATGTGATCTTCTGTCTGAATATCTGCCCATTCCATCCCTCTATCCCTCTGTCTCTCTGTCTCTCCCTGCCTTCCTCCATCCATCCAATAAACATTTATCTGCTCAATGTCTAACAGGAAAAATGCAGAATACTTTGCACTAGTGTACGAAGATAAGTAAGACATGGATTCTGTTCCCAGAGAAGCCACATTCCAGTACTGGAAAATAGGTATAATCAAAAAGTAAAAAAGATTTCCAGATAAGACGGAAGATTAGGTAAACGTTGTGCTTGCCTCCTCTCACAACCACATCAAAGTTATAACTAAACCACAAAGCCACCATCATTGAGAATAACCTGAAGTCTAGCTGAACAGAAGTCCTATAACTAAGGATATACAGAAGAAGCCATCTTGAGACTAGTAGGAGGGGTGGAGATATGGAACAGGCTGGCCCCACACCTGCATGTGGTGGAAAAAAATGGGAAAGACATCTCAGCTGCACAGGATTCCCCCAGAGGAGTGAGGGATCCCAATTCCACACCAGGCTTCCCAAGTCAGGGTTCCAGTGCCAGGAAGAGATGTAACCACAACTTCTGGCTGTGAACACCTGTGGGGATGGGCCTGACTGAGACGAGGGCTGCGGGAATGCCTCTTAAAGGGCCTATATGTGAACTTACTGTCTGACGGACTCACTCACTCTAAACTTCAGCATTGGGGCAGCAATTTGAAAGATGCCAGGGACATAAAGGAACAAACTGAATTGTCTGGCTTCAGAGTCAAGGCTGGAGGGGCAGCTTTCTCCCAGACCGAAGTGCTGGCAGAATCCATTGTTCCTTTGTGGAGCCCTCCCCTGCCCAGGGTACAGATGCAGGTGTACCCTATCCGAATCTCCATCAACTTAGCTAACACTGGCCTCCCCACCCTGGTGATTCCCTGAGACCCTGCCCCACTTGACTGTGGGCCCACCCAAGTGGCTTGCAGTGGATTTTCCATACAAACAGCCTGTCTTGACTCATCTTGTGGACTTTCCTAAAATCTCTCAAAGATTCACAAATCCCAAACAAGGAGCATCCCAAACAAGCAGCATCTGGCCTCTGCATGCCATGGACGCCTTGTGGAGGAGCTCCAAGGTCAGCACTAGCGGCAGCTGGCCTCAGTTTGTGGCTTGGCCTCTCGAGGCACTTTGAAGCCCAGTGTGGCTGGTGACCATCTGTGGATTGCTTGGTGGTTCATGCAAGGTGGCCCCGTGCAGAGGACAGGCTGCAGCTGAACTTGGCTTATGGCAGGGTCCCTCCCATGAGGCCCTGGGGCTGGTACATCCAGTGGCCCACTTCAGACTGAGCTGAAGCACTACCTGGGGCCACATCCACGGACAACACACTGAAAGGGCAGACTGGGCAGGCACCAGAGCCCTACTAAAACAAATCCTGCTCTGTAAGGTCAGCCCTTGCACAACAGCTCCTCCACTGTAGACACTGGCCAGTACTCACAACCAATCAGCCTGAGGATCAATCCCTCCTATTAATATGCAAACAGCAACCAAGGCTCAACTACAATAGGAGGGTACACACAACTCACATAAGGGACACATGTGGAGCACCTGGCTCAGGTGACCAGGAAGACTGTATTATTGGGTCCCACAAGACACTTACTACATAAGGCCATGCTACTAAGACCGGGAGATGTAGCAGTCCTACCTAATACATAGAAACAAACAGAGGGAGGTGGCCAGAATGGGGAGACAAAGAAACATGTCCTAAATGAAAGAACAGAACAAAGCTCTGGGAAAAGAACTAAAAAAAAAAAAATGGGGTCAAGCAATTTGCCAGATATAGAGTTCAAAACACTGATTATAAAGATGCTCAATGAATTTAGGGTAAGAGTAGATGAACTCAGTGAGAACTTTCCAAAGAGATAGAAAACATAAAAATGGGGATAGAAAACATAAAAAAGAATCAGTCAGAAATGAAGACTACAATAATGGAAATGAAGAATACGTTAGAGAGAATCAACAGTAGATTAGATGAAGCAGAGGATCAAATTAGCAATTTAGAAGATATAATAGCAGAAAATACTCAATCAGAATAGCAAAAAAAAAAAAATTAAGGTAGTTTAAGGAGTCTCTGGGACAGCATCAAGTGTATGAACATTCACATCACAGGGATACCAGAAGCAGAAGAGAGCAAGAAATTAAAAACTTATTTGAAGAAATAATGACTAAAAACTTCCCTAACCTAGTAAAGGAAATAGGCATAAAATCCCAGGAAGCCCAGAAAGTCTCAAACCAGATGAACCCAAAGAGGCTCACACCAAGACACATCATAATTAAAATGCCAAAGGTTAAAGACTGAGAATCACAAAAGCAGCAAGTGGAAAGAAATTAATTACCTATAAGGGAGCTCCCATAAGACTGTCAGCTGATTTCTCAACAGAAACTTTGCAGGCCAGAATGGATTGGCATGAAATATTCAAAGTGATGTAAAGCAAAGACCTACTTGATCGAGATTACCCAACAAGGCTATCATTTAGAATTGAAGGACAGAGAAAAAGTTTCCCACACAAGAAAAAGCCTCTAAGAGTTTGTCAACACTAAACCAGTCTTACAAGAATTATTGGGGAAACTTCTTGAAGAAAAGAAAGAAGAAAAAAAAGATCAAAAATATGAATAATAAAATGTCAATAGCTTAATTAAATGGCTTAATTACTCCAATCAAAAGATACGGCATCTGAATGGATAAGAAAACAAGACCCTTACATATGCTGCCTTCAGATCAAAAGACACATTCACAGTAAAGAGGTAAAAAGGTATTTCATGAAATGGAGGGGAAAAAAATGCTGGGGCAGCAATACGTGTACCATAAAAGAATAGACTTTAAAACAAAGGCTATAACAAGAGACAAAGAAGAACCTAGTAATCTCACTTCAGGTATTTATCCAAAGAAACCCAGAACAGTACTTTGAAGAGACATATGAAACCATATATTCAGTGCACTATTATTTACAAGAGCCAAGATATGGAGGCAACTTGTGCGTTCATCAATAGATTAACGGATAAAGAAGAGGCAGTACATATATACAATGGAATATTACTCAGCCATAAAAAATGAAACCTTGCCATTTGTATCAAAAGGGATGAACCTAGAGGGTATTGTGCTGAGTGGAGTAAATCAGAGAAAGACAAATGTCATATAATTTCACTTACATGTGAGATTTAAAGAACAAAACAGAACAAAACAGAAACAAACTCATAGACACAGAGAACATTTTGATGGTTGCCAGGTGGGAGGGGGTTTAGGGGGAGTGGGTAAAAGAGGAGAAGGCATCAATAAGTACAAATTGGTAGTTACAAAATAGTCCTGGAGATGTAAACTGTAACATAAGGAATATAGTCAATAATGTACTAAGTATGTATGATGTCAGATGGGTACTAGATGTATTAGGGTAATCACTTCATAAATTACATAAATTTCTAATCATTATGTTATACATCTGAAATAATGTTAATATTGTATGCTAACTGTAATTGAAAAATTTAAAAATTATTTTTAAAAGTAAATATGTAATAATAGAAGTCATTGCACACTACTGAGGTTCACACCAGATGGAATGGACAATTCTGCCTTATACTTCTTATTCTTATAGTCCCAGTTCACCAAGTGATCTGATTATAATCTGGCTTCCTTGTAGATTATCTTTCAAGAGCAAATGTGCCAACTAGGGCACATAAGTCATTCTAGTTGGGTTGGTGATTATACTCCTCATTGTAAACAGAAAGATTTGTGTTAGAATTTAATCAATCTCCCTAGAGACTGATTAGCACAATCACCTCTGAGTTTCTAGGCTGGACTGACCCAATCAAGCAACTGCCCCTCTGTGAGGCTGGGCTAGAACTGCCAGCTGAGCTCCCATCTAATTTTTGTATCTTACTATTCTATAAATATCAGAGTAGGGTTGTTTTCACTGGTGTGGGAGCTTCCTCCAACTGAGTCCCACATTTCTTAAGTCAGTGATTATTCTCTCTTCACCTTTCCTAAAGCTGTTACACCAAAACAAAGGAGTGAAACTGACCTTTAACATTGATGTGGTTAACGAGTCTCTGCCAAGTACTTCCTGATTAACAAAATCAGTGGCTCTGTTTCTCCCTTTTTTACAATGACAATGAACAATTACTGTCCTCATTTCTTCAAGAGATGTTGCCTTCTCTTGATTCCTTTATCCTGTCATACTGAATTCTTCAAAGTACCCCTTCAATGCCTTTAGAAAGAAGGAAGCAGAAGCCTTTCTTCCCAGTTTTCCAGCTTCTACCATAATTTCCAGGCAAATGGCCTAACTCCCAAGCACTCAGTTCCATATTTCTCCAGTATCCTAGACCCATGTTTACAGTTAATTTGAAGTCCCATCGGCACTTCAAAATCAAATTTCATAAAATTGAACTCATCGGCATTTCCTGTGGATTGTCAGTGTTCTCACCCAGTCCATCCTCCCACCCCCAACTCCAAACCCAGTCCACCAGATCCTCTGGATGCTCTCTTCCCCATGCCCCTCATCATTTCCTCCCTTCCACCCTCATTGTGGTTTTCTTTCAGGTTCTCGGCCTGTTGGGATATTTCCTATATAATGATTGTCTCTTCCCCGTCTAGTGTCTTCCACTGTCTCTTTTCACCCCAGTCACGGTTTCAGACAGGTCAGGGCCAAGGTAGAGCTCTGTGTCAAACCATCTGCTACTTCCTTCCAGGCTGACAATACTAAGGAGCAGGCCAGACAGAGACTGGCTTTCAAATTTCACCTCCGTCCCGCCAAAGCTGTACAGATCTTGGACAAGGTATTTAAGTACTTTGAATGAAGCTCCCTTTTCAGTCATAGGGAGATTACTTTCTATACTCCATGATGATAGGAGGGGACTGGCATTTGGTTAGGTGGAAAGCAGAGCCTTGAAATACATTGCTATCCTGCTGACCTTCCTTGATCTGCAGTGCCTAGCCTGGTTTACTGTACATAGAAGGAACTCAAATATTTGCATTGCCTTTGAAATAAGGGACTGTATTTTAGCAAGTCCCAAGGAGAGGAGGATATTACTAAGGGATAGAGCCATCCTTTTAAAGGATGATTTTCCTTTCTTCAAGCAGTTACCAGGATTGACAATCTTTCCCTTTGACCATCGCATCTAAGTCATTTTATCAGGCTGATGAGTAAGCTGCCCACTGAACATCCATTTGGGAAGGAAGCAGACCCAGTAAGGCTACAAGTCATCTCTGTGTGAGTAAAATTTTTTTGTGATTCTCTGTTAAGGCCCCTTCTGTGTGGCTGCAATCACTCTACAATCAATGTCAGGCCATAAAACAAAGAGGTCAAAAATTTTTAATAGGACTGGAGTTGCAGAGGGTAGAGGAGGGCAGAAGTTTAAAGGAATGTGGTTGTTTATTATCTTATTGTAAGGGCAACTCGATAACCACCATTGAAAATCTGAAACGCTATAAAGGCAGTGCCCTTATTTATGGAGGCCGTAGCCAAGCATGTACATGATAAACTGTGTCTGCCCTGGTCTGTGACTGGACGCAGGGGAAGGACCCAATGTCTCTCCTAGGTCACGTCTAGCTCTCAATTCTGTGAAACCTTGTCAGCTCATGGACTATAGCCAGGAATCAAGTACTCAGGGTAGATGGGTCGAAAGAGCTTCCCTCTGCTCTGATGGCTCAACTTGACAGCAAGAACTTAGCCGAATTTCCTGTCCTCACTCAGTAGTAATGGTGACAAATCTCATTCTCAGATTAAAATTTTCACCCTTCTTACTCAACACTTGCTGCTTTCTGACATATGCACATGAGGATCAGGGCTGATATGTGGATGGAATCAATTATAATTTGATTAAGATAGGACAGAAAGAAAGGAAGTAATAACAATCACCATTTTATTTATAAAGGCCTTCCTTCCTCCCCTAGGCTCTTGGTGCACAGAAAAGGCAATTAAAACAGGGCTCAATTAAATATACCATAAAACAGAAACCAAATAAAATATTAAAAAGCCAAATGCCATTATTAAATAAGTGTTTGTAAGAGGAGGTCCTCAGACAATCACAAAGATTCTAGAGAGAGCAGGAAATCATCCTCCTGGCAGGGAGGGCGCTCACTTGAGGCAAACCCACAGTGAATGGCACTTTGTTTTTAGCACAAAACCTGTGTTTTATTGAAAAGTAAAAAAGAAAAGAAAAACAACACGAGGCTCCCCTTGACCGCTCTGCAAGTGTGCAACTCATATTCACTTTACATTTCTAATTCTTAAGTACTCCGCCCCTCCGTGCACCTGCTTTGCTTCAAGAAGGGACATCCCCCATTAATTTGCGTGTGACGCATCATGAGTCTATTTGAATCTGCTAATTGTGTTCGCTCTCCTGCCCAGGATAGTGCTGACGCATCCTCAGTCTTCTTGTACCAAAGAAGAATGTGTTAAGAATAACGTCAAAAATAATTATGTGATTATGTAATTATGGCTCTTCACGCAGTGACCTCAAAGGAGGGACAAGTAACTGTCTAATTCTGATTGTAATTTTTATTAAGAATTTGGAAAAGGAGTTCTTGTCAGGGTGGTGGGGTAGGTGAATGCTGTGCTCGTCTCCTCCCAGGACCACATCAAAATTACAACTAAACTAGAGAATCATCCAAAGACTAGTAAATAGTGTATGTCAACGATAATTGAAAAAAAAAACATAAAAATTATTAGAAAAAAAAGAAATCTAAAAAGAAAAAAAAATTATCTGCATGCCAGTATAATGAACAAAGTAGAGAGATTTAGGAGACCTGGGTTTTAGCCCTGGCTGTGTGACCTTGGGCAAGTCCGTTAAATTCTCAGAGCCTCAGTTCTCTCATCTAAAAATTAAGAGGGCTGGACCAACTACATTAAGTCCCTTTCAGGTCTAAAACTCTCTGCTCCTACATCTACGTAAACAGTGCTCAGGCATTTTCTCTGGTGAACTCTTCTATACTTCTGTAGAGTAGACGAAAGCCAGAAAAACAAGATCCTTAGAAGTGTATAATAGGAATAACTAGAAGGGATGTAATTAAAACCAGGGTTCTGTTCCCACAAACACAGCCAAGGATCTCCTCATAAAAACACTATGGTAATTAATGAACCTGCAAGCCCCCGGCTGCCACCCTGCAGGCCCTGCCAGGCTCAGCTGTGAGACTGACTCAGAACTCAGGCTCATGTCCTCCCCTCTTAGACAGCAAATCTCACTCCTGACTGCTGTTCGGGTGTGTTTTAGCCCATGGCTCTTTGTGAGAGAGGAGCATTTTTAAGTCATGCAGGGGCATGAATACATTTCTGGAATTTAAAAAATCATTAAAACAATGAAAAGAAAATACAACGGCCCTGCTTGTATCAGAATATTCCCCCATCTCTACTATAGCCTCCTCTTTTCTCTTTGCTTTCAGGAGATTGCCACAGACCAGATACCAAATTGGTTCCTTGGGAAGCTGGCTCTGAGAAGAGTCCTCCTCTCCTGAGCTGCTACCCCATCCCCAGGGAAGCGTGCTTCGCTGCCCAAATCCTCCAGGGCTGAGGCGTTCCATGGGCCGGGCCAGCGCCTGGCACTGTTCTTACAAGAGTGAAATCTATTTTCAGATTTCTCCACTTTTAACACCCTTGTGTCATGCGTTCATCCAGATTGGCCTCACAGACCAGAAACTATATTCGTCCTGTCAACTAGCTAACCTGATAAACTCATGGTGGCCCAGCCAGGGAATTTGAGGCCACCTGGGGACAGCCAAGGAGGTCTGCTTTAGCAGAACATGCCTGTCAGGATCTGCAGATAATATCAAGGAAAGGTGTTCTCAATCACATTAGAAATGAGGTCCAGCAGGAGAAGCCTGAGAAAGATAGTGAGTTCTCAGACATCTAGAGGAAATTCACTCAGGGCAAGAACCATATTTGGTTTTCTCTGTAATCTCCAGGGGTTGACCACAGGGACCTGGCACTCTCTGAGGGTCCTCCACCTCTGGTGGTCTGAATTCAACAACTGATATTTGATTTCAGAGTTTTGCCACTCCAATTGTGGTCCAGGGACCTGCAGACAGGCATCACCTCGGAGTGTGTTAGAATGGCAGAGTCTCAGGTCCATTCTGGACCTGCTCAGTCCACATCCGCAGGTTACTGAGTGCCCCAGTGACTGGAGCACACTCGAGGTGGAGAGCTACTGCCTAGCCTCCTGAGAGAGGGGGCCGAGAGGTGAGTATGAACGAAAAACAGCCATGGCGGCACGTTCAGAACCAACCAGGAGGAAGAAACCAAGATCAGGTTTGGACTGCATTCAGATTTACAAATCTGATCATGCTAAATACAAAACCTGAAATTTAAGGAAGAGCCCAAAGGTGTCAGGAACAGGTGTCCTCATTTACAAACTCAGCCATCTGTGTTATGTCAGCGGAATTTCGCTTCAAATAGGAAAATGAGATTCTACTGTTCCCAAAGTTTTGAAGATGCCTCAGCAATGGGTCAACGGGCTCTTTCCACATTCCTTTGGTGATCTGCCAGCTGACAGATTTCAGACACCAGTCTGTGCTCGGCCTAAGCCTGGTCGGATTTTCTGCCCAGTATTTGTTAGTGAGAGGCTAAAAAAGGAAAAGAAACATGAAGGCGATTTCTCTGGGGGTCTTGGGCCACTCTTTCTTTCAAAGTCTCACAGCGAGAAACTTCTCTATTGGTTTTGCTTTTTTTAGGCCGGATTAATAAATCCTGGTTTCTTTCCTAGCACAGGTGTATTTTTCATTTGCTGCTGATGGTAGAAAGCCTCCTGCTCACATCTGTATTATAATAAATGCATTATAAATGAGTAAGTAGGAAACAGTAAGGAAATGATGTTTTACTTTTAAATGCTAATTACGAAGCCCTGGTGCAGTTAATGTGCAGGGTGTTCTGTCAATTTTTAATGTTTACGCCAAGTGTAGTCTTCAATTTAACATGAGATTTTAATCCTTTGAGTACTAAATTGCCTTTTAATGCTTGCAGAACAACATTGTGTTTGCACAAAGTCAGGTCTGAAAAATGTATTTAGTACAAGGTGTGTTGTGGGAAGGCAGAGAGAAAGGGGGAGGAGAACTTCTTTTTTTAAGATGGCACTGGAACCCAGCAAAAGCCAGCATCCCGCTCCCATCAAGAACATCATTTCTGATTCCTTCTGAGGGTGCTGGGAGTGCTGCTCGCTCTCCTGTTGCCCATTTAACCCTGCAGAGAAAGCTTCCGACTCCCAGGACAGCCAGTCCCAGGATACACCATGCGCCATCAAAAAGACCACAGCAAAAACATGCAAAGAAGGGATGCTGATGCCTTCTGACTGCCTTACCAGCACACACCAAACTGGATTGTCGAAGGTGTGCAGGAATTTGTTACAGCCACACTCATACCAAAAAAAAAAAAAAAAAGGACAATGAGAAAATGTGTCCATTTCCTGTTAATAAAAGGACTAAAGATTTTAAAACAGGAAGAGGGGCGGAAGAAAGCACAGAAATATAGACTATGGGACAGACAACAAAGCCAGTGGGGGCTCGGGAATTTCTGGACTCTGAGCCCATTCCTTAGGTTAGGGGTTGGCCAACTTGCGGGTTTCTTCCAGTGGTGGGAACCACACCCAAACCACTGTCTGTCCTGTGATCTAGGTCTCACCTTCCAGAACCTACTTCTTTACTCTCAAAACCTCAGGCTAAATTCCTCACTGCCTGTCAAATATATTCAATCCCTTAGAGCTCTGCATAAAAAGAGCGTGACTTAGTATGGTACTGGACACTGCGACACACTTTACATACATTGACTCATTTAATTCTGTCGGTGACTATAATACTATTATTATGACCCCTAGTTTGCAGAGGAAGAAACTGAGTAACCTTCCTAAACTCACATGGCCAGTAAGTAAAAGGGGGGCATCTAAGACTTGAAACTTATTTCATGGTTCCATGCTGCCCCCCAGTCTCTGGTGAAATGCCCTCTCCAGCACCTTTTACCAACCAGGGTCTCTCCCACCAGGGTATCAGTAGCTTCTGTTCAGATGTCCTGTGCTCCGTGGAGCTATTCTTGTCAATGACTCTCTCTTCCATCAGCTACGCCCATTCTGGCACCTGGGTTGCTATAATGGTATGGGTCTGAATTCACACGGTATCAAGTGCTTCTGTTGCTGGGTCTGTGCCACCACATCAAAGGTCTGTGGTTCTACACTTTCCAGGGACTGCCCCCGCCCCCGACATACACGACTGTGTCAGGGGCCTTCGGTACAGCAAAAGTGGTACTCTCTAGCCTTAGGGACAAAAGCCTCATCAGAAACCCAGTTTAGTGTTAGTTTGAATCCAATGAAATTGCTGTTTTGAAGGACAAAATAGTTGAGTATCAGCAATTTTATGTATTTCAAGGTATCCTTGGCCAGGCCTCAATGTGGGGGCAGTGGATCCAGCAGCAACACCCATGTCACCCCCATGCCATGCCCCTGACTGCTTCCGAGCCTCCCAGTGCAAAATGCTCCCAACAGCAAAGTCTGTGGATCCCTCCCCCTACTGGAAACCAGTTTCAGGAAGAAAGTGTTCTTTTTCAAATGTTTTCCTTTGGTGATTAGACATTCAGAAAGAACAATGGCCACAAACACACACTCAGTAAACAGCCTAATGATTAAATAATATATTACTAAAATTTGAATATAAAAAGACCATCTTAACATGTGAAAGCTAATGGGCATGCTTGACAAACTTCAGTACAGCTGCTCAGACAGAAAGCAAACTGAAAAGAGAGATAAATTATGAGGTTTCATCAGTATATAAGTTCAACAAAAACACAAAATACCACATGGAGTCCCACAGCTGTCATTCACTCCAGGGCAAGTGCAGCATGAATGGCCACCTTAAACACAGGTTTTTATGAATCTATTCCATGGTCGGCCACATAATAATTTGATGCAACACTACGTGTTAGCGTTCCAGGTACAAGTACAAATGACTGAAGCGACAAGGCCGGTCTGGATTTATGAAAAGACAACAAGAATTATAGGATTTTGGTTTTGTTTTTGTAAACGGAAGAGAGATTTTTGAGATCTAGTCCATTGCATGGACCAAGAATGTCAGTAAAGGCAGAAAGAATGTCAGTCTGCCCGTCTCACTTTAGCTGGCCCCTTTCTACTTATCCTTCAAATCCAACAATTTCATTAGTACCTTAGTGCAGTCAAAAGAAAACGAAAGACTGGGTATTTGGGTTCAAGTCCAGGCCCTACAATGTGACTTAAGACGAGACCATGTGTCTCTATTGGTAAAATGGTGACACTCACTTCGAGATGTGGCAGTGAATAATTATCCACTAATTACCCATCAAACTCATGATCCTTCTTCTGCAGTACTGAGTTGTCATGGTTCAGCACTTGCCCAGCAAAAGGCTATATTTCCTGGCCACTCCCATGCCCTTTGCAAATAGTTAGAGCCACATGACTAGTTCTTGGCAATGGCACATGAGCAGAGGAGATGTGTGTCAATTCTGGGTCTCCTCTTCCTTGGTCAGGTAGATGTAGAAAAGTAGGAGGCTCAGAAAATGACAAAGCCACAAGTTAAAAGAGCTGGGTCCCCAAATCACTGAATGGAGGACAGTCACGTATCTACTAGGAATATCCATGTCAAGACTGTTAGATGGAATAGAAATAAACATCGATTATATTTATGCCTCTGTTTATTTTGAGTTTCACTTATAAAAGGAGCTGAATTTATTCTAATGAATATATAGAACCTCCAGTTATGCTGAAAAATCCTTACATTGTTCCATAGAATTTACCGTCCTCTACCTGTAAAATGAGGATACTTGTTTGAAAATTACTACAGACCTCCAGATGAAAAGCAGCGGGGAATAGCGAGCAATAATGGCAAAAAACAGCAACCTTATCTTCCATAACTAGGCTCAAGACTCAATACTTAGCGAAAAAAAACTGATGTCAATTTACTTTATTTAAAATAACAAACTGACGAAGTTGAGAGCCTAATCTGCGTTCTTGCCCTCTGACTGCTAAACCCTACAGTGCTGAGGACAGGCGAGGGGAGCGGAGAGGCAGAAGGTGGGAAAGAGCTTACTTACACCCATCTTGTAGCAAGGTACTGCCCAGGAAGAGTTTTTAAACACCTGCCTACCCTCTACCAAAGAACTTTCTCCTAGGGAAAGGCTGCTAGAAAATGACATTATTATTTCCTCATTTGGGATAAACTGTTTAGGTATGTTGGCAATGGTGCCAAAAGAGTGATTTATGAAGTCCTGTTTCTCTCTCCCAGCCCCGAGATGCAGTTATAGCTCTTGCTGTAATGTTAGGGATTACGGCTTCCTAACGGATCACTGCCCACGCACATTATCCGCCAGGTGACCTGCTGGGTTTAGAAATGAGGGCTGTTTCCTAGGCAGTAATTAGGATTTCCCTTTCCTTCCTTCAGGATTTTTCTGCCTCTCGAGGGTCCATGTCCACAGCCTGGCCCCCGTTTCTAAGGAGGCAGGTACCCAGCCCCCAGCACACAGCTGCCCAAGCTCCGCACCCCCACGAGGAACAGACAGTATTCTGCGGTGGCCTGGGAGAGCAGTGCAGCCCTTCCCACTCGGGGCCAGCTTTCAAAGGGATGGTTGTGTCAGCGGAGCTGCTTGGGCACCGTGAGAAGGGTTGGCAGCTCCCACCTGGCACACATCTCCTGCTTCAGGTGTTGGTCTCCCCACTGTCTGCTCTCATTTTCAATCTGGTTCATCAGGCAAATGCTCAGTGGAACCACAAGAGAAGGTTCCAACTTTACCATACCCCGGGAAATGTTATTTGGCAGAGGTGGGATTGGCTTTCTGAATGGTTGTTAGATTTCGTGTTTTCTGTATAACAGGAAAACAGTCAACCAGAAGTTTCTGAAAAGCCATCTATGTACCTGAAACGAAGGGTTAACCTTAAGTCAGTCTCTTTCCCTGTACAGAGGGTGCTGCTCCTGCAGCAAAGCTTAGGTACACACTCCCAGGCTTGTTGGTCAAAACTGCTCTAAGCCAACATTTACCGACGTCTGGATGTATAGAGAACAGTGTCTCATTTGATTCTCACCAAAATAAGGAAAGGGGCCCAAGTTCACATAGCCATCGGGCTGTAGAACTACAGCTCCCACTTAGGAAAGGGGCCCAAGTTCACATAGCCATCGGGCTGTAGAACTACAGCTCCAGCCATTCCTGAGTCCTTCCCCTGAAATGTGTGTGTACTCCAGGACCCCCTCACTCTGCCTCCCTGCTTCTTCCCCATGGCCCAGCAAAAGTAACTACTCCAAGTTCACTCCCCAAGTCCTCCTGGGCGTTCTTGTCCATTTCCAACTTCCCTTACGCATTTCCCAGTGCAATGCCCTCCCCTCTTCCCTGCAGCCTAATTCCACTGGGGACCCACCTCTCTCCGAAGCCTACCCAAGACATACTTTCCTGAAGAAGGCAGCCTCAGACATCATGAAGCAGAGTCTGTGTTTCACTTCTGGTACACCCTATGTCCTGCCTGGTAGTTTATTTACTTCTGTCTTGTCCTAGCTCCCCTGTCAGGTTATGCTGTGACATTCCAGAGTGCCAGCTGACCCAGGGTCAAACAGCAGCTCTGAACAAGAACAGAGGAAGTCCACTCTTTGTATTTATATTCTTGCAAAGGAGAGTGAGAAATACAGGTAAACGAATAAATAAGCAAGGTAACTGCAGACTGTGACATGTGTCATGTGTCATGAGTGCCAAACTGAGACAGGGGATGGCGAGGGAAAGGCGAGAAGGTTTCATTTGAGCAGAAGGGTGAGAATGGACCATGTCTCCACAACTGTGGAGAATGAGACACAGGGAAAACTTTACAAGAGGAGGAAAATGGACAAGGCCTCAGGAAAGAGTCTGACTGTGCCCAGGGAATGTGGCCAGAGAGTAGGGAGAAATGGGGAGACTGGGGAAGAGGTTGCAGGGGCAGGCAGGAGCAGGTGCCCCATGGCAGAGTCTGGATTTATTCAAGATCACTGGAAGACCTCTGGACATTTCAAGCAGGAAGATGCCATGAGCTGATTTCTCTTTTTTTGTTTAAAATCATGCTGGGTCCTGTGTGGAGAATGGGTTGGACAGGAGAGGAAACAGGGATATGGAGATCAATGATTTAATAATTAAATGCTAGTCTTTGGCACACAGTAAGCCTTCAATATGTATGCTGGATCCCTCAACAAGAAAGAATAATGCAAGCTAAGATGAAAGACTTTTCCACTCATTTGCTATGCAGCCTGGTGTGACCAGGAACAAATCATAACATAGCAAAGTCCTAGCTCCCTTAAATAGGGTTAAAAGACCCAATACCTGCTTCACCCAGTGAGGACAGAAGGAGAGGAGGCATCAGCCTGGAGCCAGTCCCACGGGGAATACTCAGGGCGGCGTTAACATTAATAGAAGAAACTGGAGTAGCTGTGGGGTAGGAGGTAAGAGGTGAGGCTTCCTTCTATTTCACCTCATTGTGCTCTGAATGGTTCTTGTCGGACTGCAGGGGGTTCGCACATACCCGCTGTACCTGGGGTCAGTGAAACACTGGATTGCTCTCTCTTCTCTCTGGATCTCTGCTCACTGAGACACTGTACACAAAGCTGGGTGCCTGGATCCACCACACGAACAGCAACTGGGCCCCAGCTTGGCAGCACAAAGTTTGAGACCTCTATGTGGGGCGCTTCTAACCTCTTTAGAAAAAGAAGCGTCGCACTGAGAGTTCATTTACCTGGAGTGACGGGCAGGAACTGCGATAGTGAAGACACCACCGAGGACTCTATGCACAGCCGTAGCACTGTGCAGAGCCAGGTACTGCATGCGCACTTTGTGGGTGTCATTTCCTGCCACTTGCCATCCCCACCCCCACCCCACCCCCACAGCAACGACCACCACTTGACATTACACTAAATCTCGGTAACTTTGTTTGTTTTCCTCCTGTCTTCACAAAGACATGGCCTCTGGGCTTTTTTCCTCAGCTTGAGTCCAGTTCCTGTAACGGGTGCCGGCCCCAGTGGCCTCACAGTGAAGAGAAACAAACTGAAATTGAGTCCTCAGGAGGCAGGCGCTCTGAACACTGAGGTGGTTCTACCATCTGCTACGGACAAGGAAGCTGCACTCAAAGACCATGCCCAAGGTCACACGGCCAGCGAGTGACAAAGCTCTGGAACCTAAGAGGCCATCAGCTTGTCACGTCTCAAAGCAGTAAATGACGGGTGGGGAGGGGGCAGGCTGGGCAGTAGTTCTAAACCTGTGCTGCACACAGAATCACCTAGGTGGAGGTGGAAAGTTTAAAATCTTAATGCCCAGGCCACTCCCAGGCCAGTGAAATCAGAACATGAGTAGGGCCCAGGAGTCAGGCCTCTTAGAGCTTCTCAGGTGATCCCAATGTGCAGGCCCGGTCAAATAGCACGTCTTGAGAGTGACCCCCAGCAAATGCTCAGGAATTACAGGAAGGAATGCTGGTTGCAGCTGGGGTGGTCAGGGAGCAAAAAAACTACAAGAAGGCCACTCGCCAAGCTGACAGTGACCCTTCCTCCCCACCCATGCCTACCTCCAACTGCTAATCCCCAATAATGCCACCCTCTGCCCTCAGCTAAGGTAAATCACAACAAGCCTCCTGGTCTCCCCTGGAAAGACCAGCAGCCAGGCTCCCTCAGAAGCTTTAGGTATGTACAACACCACTCCGACAACCCCGGCGGCCCACCAGGGAGCAGGCTGGAAAACCAGTTTAGATTCGCAAAGAAGCTGGTATTAAAATCACTGAGAGCTCTCTGGCTCAGGCAGCCATGCATGTTAGGGCCTGTGAATAATAAAAGGGGAGCTTGTAATTCTACTAAAAAATGAAATTTCCCTATTTCTGCAGAATAAACAAAAACAAAATAACATTAGCTCTGCAATATGTCTGTGCTTCAGGGCTTCAGACTGCTATTAAAGTTAGATTTTGTCCATGACAGATTTCACTCCCCTTGCACCCCAAGTAAGAAAACACGCAGCCTTACGACGCATTTCCTTTGCTTCCTATTTTCTTTCCACATGTGGTTTATCCATACTAAACTGTAGAAGAAGTTGCCTAGACACTGGGCTCTTGTATGCAATTCTTTGCCTTTCAGCCCTGAGAAATCTCTTAGGGCATTCTCAAGAATCCTATATGATTATGTTGAAATAAGCACCCCTCACAATTTAGGGAGATAAAAAGAACCCCCTCCCAAGTCTTGGTGGTATGAGGTAACTGAGAGAGAGTTACAGAGGGGCTGCTGGCCCTGGGCTCAAAGCAATCAGCCCCCAGGGGCTAGATTCTGCAGTAAGATGAATCAAAGGCTCATAGGTGGCAGCAGCCAGCACTAAGGTGGCAGCAGAGCTTTGAAGCTCTTATCTGAAGAACCCAAAGCTACTTCCTCTGTGCATGAGTACGTGTGCAAAGGTGTGTCTTGGGGGTGACAGGAGGAGGGAGGTCTTCGGCTACTAGCGCAGGTGCCCTCAGTGCCCTAGACAGATCCCCAGGGTTTCCACAAACAGGTCAGTCCTCCTCAGGTTGAAGGCTGAGATGTTCCCTCAAGTACTGTCACCCTGTTTTCAAAAGGAGCTCTACTATGTCTACAGCAGGAACCGACCAAGCTTGACTTCATGTTTAACTGTCCTGGGCTCCTGGAGGACCAGGAGACTCTCATTGCAGTTAAATCATTCTCATCTCTGCCTTAGCAGAAGCTGATATTTAAAGGAAGCATGACCTTCATGGTTTTCCAAGCCTCTCTTCCTCTGCTGGGCAGAGAGAGTATGGTGACTCAAAGATATCTGTTAAGCGGGGAGAGGGGGACCAAATAGGCCTGGATGTGCCATATATTGAAACACTAGTTGTTTGTAAAATCCAGGGCTCGGTGGAAGCAATCCTCCAAGGGCCTTAAGGGGATCAAGTTCTCAAGTTCCTTCCCGCCTGTCCCCAGAAAGACGAAGTTACTTGTTCACATGTGGTCAAGTACGACTGGGATGACTGGAATACCAACTTAGCTACTTCATACTGGGATCCCTTGCCACAACTGGGATGGAAACAAGCCTTGATGACAGCTAAGGGTTAGGTTACACAGCCCAGAACCCTTGATGAAGAACTGGCGCTAGGGGGAAAAAACAGCAGCAAATTAGGCGCTGGGTAATATTCCAGGGATGGCACCACAAGTGGCCTGGGCTGACAGAGCAACTCAAAATCTAGCTTTGATATCTTGATAGGTTTTTAAAAAATTCTCCTTCAGTTATCCAGCTGCTTATCTAATCAGATATTATTACCTCCTTTGTGCTCCCCTTCCCTGCTCTCTCTCTCTCTCTGTTTATCAGGCCTACCCTGCTATAAAAAGAGCTCCATAATGATCCCTATCTATATATTTCACTTCTCATACAAAGGCCTGTGTTTTGCATTCCAGAAAGACTCAGCATCTCACTCTGCTAAGAAGTACCTCCCCTGCCTCTTTGGAAAAAAATAAGCTGATTTTAGTGGTACATGATCTCAGTGGAATTTTCCTGCATAACTTACCTTTGCATGCAAAACTGGGTAGGCAGACAGTAAGGCTGCAGGTTAACCCCAGCCCCATCACTGAGGATGCCTGCAATGAATGCTGACTGTCAAACACATCTTGCTTATCCTGGGGCCTTGTCCTGATGTTAGAAAACCAGAACAGACATTTGGGCAAACCACAGAACGGCATCCGAAGGCCACAGAGAAACCACCAGAGGGGGTATGAGAGAAGCACCTGAGGAGTCCTAGAGAAGAGTGGTCAGCAGAGCCTGGCATTCTGTCTCCATGTTCCTCATCCCTGACAACGTTCCTGGAGTCTTTTTCTGATTCTTTAATAAAGAAATAACTTAGTCCCAGCACAAATTGTGCACCTGCTTAGTCATAGGACGTGAATGAAATCTGGGTCTTGAAAGTCAGCACATGGGTGGGGGCTGCTTCTCATGGGCAGTGCTGTCATTCAGAGCAGAGTCTTCCTATAGTAGACCATAACTTGTTTTGATGTAAGAACCAAGCGGGGTCATTGGCTGCAAGCCATGGCCAAATACCCCAGAGAATGAAGGTGCTCTACCTAAGTCCTTTATTGACCAGTCAAATCGACCTGTGACTTTGGGTTGCCTAATAATTGGTATATACAGACAACCATGTCATGCCCTTGCTCAGCCATGTGACAACTTCTCATAACACTGAGAATGAACTCTGACCTCCTTCTTATGGTCTGCCAGGCCCTATGGGTCTACCCTTGGCTACCCCTACAACTTTGCCTTTAGCCACGTTCCCTTGGCTCATGCTGCTTTAGCTTCTGCTCTCGCCTCACTGGACAGCAAATGCATTTGCACCTCAGGGCCTTTGCATTTGCTGCTTGCTCTGCCTAGAATATTTCTCACTCCAGATTTCCTATGGTTTACTCCTTGGCATCCTTCACCTGCAATTGTCACCCCCTGAGGGACTCCTCCCTTGACTATTCTAAAAGCAACCCCTCTTGCCTTCACAATTTTTTCCCCAGCTATACCACTAATATCTGCAACAGTGACTGATAGTGTTTAATAAATATCTATTGAACAAATGAATGAATGAATGAATGGATAAATAGTCATTTCAGATGCCCTTCAGAAAGGATGGCAATATAGTTGTCATGATTTCTAAAGGTCAATTTTACTTCTTTCTTCAAGCTCTTATGGTAGCCCTCTATTAACTGTTCTCCTTTTCTTCCACAGTATACTAGACTTTTTATCTGGTGTGGCAGGATTCTGCCCGTTTCTAAGCACCTGACTTTTGATCCTTGTCCCTTGTCCCTCTTCTTCCTTTGCCTTTCCCCCAACGCCCCGTGTCCTCCCTGCTGCTTGGAAAGGCTGATGTCTGGCTGAAGTTCTGTTTGGGGCTATGAGAAGAGAGCCACATGGAGCATAAAGCGGGAAGACGACTGGGTCCCAGAAGTCCCTGAGGAACAGGGCTCTATACTGCTCGCTTCCATACTTTTACATAAGAAAGGAACTTCTTTTTTCAAGCCACTGTTATTTTAAGGTCTTGGTCACTTACAGCTGAACTTGTTACTCACTTTTCTTGCATTTATTTTTTCTTAGCAGAAATTCCATCCAAAAAAGGAACGGAAGTCTCTAATGAAGTCTGGACAGAGTAGCAGAGGCTGATATGAGCAGATAGCATGGCTGGACTATCTGGATATGAATGGACTTCTTTAATCCTACTGCATACCACCATGGACACTGGAACTTTTGTGGTAGAAAAAGGAAAGTACCTCAGAGAGGGACTCGAAAGGGTGGTAGGGCCTTACCAAGTCACTTTAGTTCTTACAGCCTTTTTTCTTCATCTGTAAGATTGTGATAATAGTTATGGGAAATATTAAAATAATATGTGTAAGAGTGCTTTGTAAACTATCAATCTCTAAAAATATAAGGTATTTAAGAGTTAGCTCTATTTGGCATCTCAGATTAATTCTTATAGTTCTTAAATAACTTACATGCAATATCAAAAAAAGCAAGAGCCAATAGTTTAGATCATGCAATCAGATAACATTTTAAACTATCCCAGAAAATTAGATTGGCAGAGGAGGAACCTTCACATTTATTTGAATTTTCTATTAAATAACCTAGTAACCAATACAAACTTATGCTTTTTCTGCTACAAAGAAAAACTGCAGACAGTGTGTGCTTTTACTATGAAAAATGAAATTACTTTTCTTTAAGACATTAAGAGTCCCAAAGTGGCTTATCCACATCTCAGAAGAGATAGATCAATGTGC
Organism: Macroglossus sobrinus; assembly: GCA_004027375.1. Lineage (NCBI taxonomy): Eukaryota > Metazoa > Chordata > Mammalia > Chiroptera > Pteropodidae > Macroglossus > Macroglossus sobrinus. Next base: position 246,325 of record PVKZ01000539.1, read on the forward strand.
AGAGGACCAAAAAGAGTCTGCCAGGTGGATAAGGCGTAGTATCCAAAAGACTCTGCAAGCTCAGATCCCAGTAGGCATCAGAAAGTCCTGCCAGGTAGAAAAAGCACTGATGGGGAATCCAGATGTCTGCTAATCATCGGGAGTCAGGAAAGACTGCTGGCAATAATCCCAGAGAACTATCTATAGATAGTATACTCTTGGCAAGGCTTTGATTCGTGAATTGAAGCAAAAGGTGTTCTAGCCATCAATTGGGGGGTTAGGTCAGGTACAGCAGACACAGTTGGCTGCTTACCCAATAGCCATTCCCCTTTCTTCTCTGCCAATAGAGCCTATCAGAGTGGTATGTGTCCAGTGCCCGGGGAGACTATGACTGGTCTAAGTCAAACATGGCATCTCCTTCCCCTATGCCGGAAGGCAAGTGATGCTGTTCCAGCCAGCAGGCCTCAGTGACGACCACTGGAGGCTTCTGGGAAATTCTGCCCTGCTAAAAGAGGATAGCATAAGAAAGAGCCACTGTTTTCACCCCGCTTTCTTCCTTCCTGCATTGCTCAGTTCCACATGAGGTTGTGAATCACACCTGGAGTTCCAGCAGCCATCTTGCATCTGTGCAGGGACTCACTCCCAAACACTGAGATGGCAGAGTGGAAAGACTGAGGTGCCTGAGTCCTCTTTGACAAAGCACCGAGCCTCTTCAGCATGTCTGGTATCACCCATCGCCAGATTTCTTGTAATGAGAGAGAGAGTATCATTATTTTTTAAGCCACATCCTATTATATGCTGATACCACAGGGCTCCAATCCTCGTCAGGCCAAGGGGCTGACTGGGATGCCAGTTGCTCAGCTGGTGTCAGCATGAGAGGAGAGGAGACACCTGTGACATGAAAATGCGGGGTACCAGCCTCCTTCTTAGAGGTCCCTAACTTCTTAGAGGTCTGACCAACAGCAGAGAGACTTAGCATGTGACTCAGAGGAGCCTCTGGACATGGTCCTGGCCCTGCCCTGGGAAGGGATTTAATTCATACCCAGTGCTCAGGGGTAACACTTTCCTGCCACAGTGAGCATTGGAGAGAGCCAGAGCTTTGAGGGGGCTGTCAAAGTGGCTGGGGCCCACTTACAGGCACTGACAAATAATGCGACAGTGTGGGATGTCTCAAGTGCATGAGACCCTGCTGTTGTGATGGTTTTCCACCACGGACTGTGACTGAGTCATTCTTGAGTCTGAGTTCTAAGACACATATTGTGGGTGTCCGAACTCCAGAGACTAGTTATTTCACGTCACCTGCAGTGCACTCGGGGCTCTGTTGTAAAAGTTTACTTCACTTGGTTGCATTTATTGGCCATTCGATTGTCAGGAAGAATGGCTATTACTCCATGTAGTAATTTTAAAAAAGAAGTGATGATTTTTCAAGTAATTATCTACAAAAATGCCAAACAAGAAGGTAGAGCCTACAAAAATGCCAAACGAGAAGGTAGAGCCTGAATAACCCAATGAGGGAAACTACCAAGACAGAAAATAATGTACCACAAATAACACCACAAAAGCAAACTTCTTGGCAGACGAGGTGCTTTGTCATATCATACTCACCTTTCTTTAATAAACTGCCCTCTGTGGCTATATTTAAATCATAAACAGAATTTAATCTCATTTCTTATGCTGATACAATTCAGAGACTATTAACTGTGCAATATATAATACTGTATATTCTTGCAAATAAGTAAACAAGTTTACTATCCCATCGTTTTTATTTCTTTGTAGGGACTCCTTAGCTATTACAAAGGAAGGAGAATGAATGTGATTAATAAAAAGTCTAAAAGGTAACCAGTATCATTTACAACTTCCATGTGTATGCCATGCCTGAGAGTGAACCTGTGGGTCAATGTCTGTTTCTGTCAATAAAGTTTTTTTTGGAACACAGTGATATCTATTCATTTGAAGATCATCACTGGAATCTTAGGCTGTTTTTACATTACAACAGCAGAGATGAGTAGTTCCTAAAGGATTGTACTGGTCCTCAAAGCCCAAAATATTTACTACCTAGACCTTTACAGAAAAAGTTTGCTAACCCTGGTTTAGAGTAATGGTTATTCTTTTTCCCAAATTGATAGATAATGTTCATTTTGACAATGCCCCCAAATCCTGCAAAATAGTAAAGCACTCAAATAATTCTATTGTTCCATAACCATTAACAGTGATTTCTAGCTTATTATGGGCAGTGGTACAGAAAAAATATACACAATGGATTACATACAGTTTCCAGGGTCCTGACTCTAAGTCCACCCATTCTCTTCAATTCAAGAAACTAACTGTAGGGCAAGGAACAAAGTCATAATGAAAAATTAAATAACACTAGAGGATGATATTATCATCATTAAAGCATATTACTGAAGAGAATCATTCTAATTTACAAAAACAGTAAGAGTTTGGAAATTCCCAAACCCAACAATCATTGGTAACAAATAACTAGAACACACTTAAAATTGATTGCAATGCCCCAGAGGGCCCATTTTTAAAGAAACAATTACAATCAATGATCTCAAGGTCGAGTTATTAATTCATCCTTTCAACATGTGAGTGCTTACTGTGGGCAAGCTCTGTGCTAAGCATTCTGGAGTGCAAAGACAACTGAAGATATAATCTTGGCTCTCAAGGAGTATGCACTTCAAGAGGACAGGAAATAATGCCAATGGATTACTGCCAATTTGAGGGAAATGAAAAGGAAGTAAATCAAGGAGAGCTTCAGGAAGGAGCATTTGAACTGGGCCTTGTGTGACAGAGAGAATTTGAACGGGCAATGGTGGGAGACCACTCAGGGAGGGGTCTGGAGGGACCTGGGAGTCACAGAGGTTAACATACCCCACCTAAACTCACAAAGTTAAGTACCAGGATTAGGATTAGAACCTAATTGTATTGTGAAGCATTGTGAAGCATTTTTCAATAGCCATTCACAAGGTTTTTAAAACATACTGAGTGGTAACATTTCAAAAAGGGAAATATAAAAGTATGAGATATAATGTTACTTTTAAAATTGTAAACGTTTTATTTAATAAGAGGGGAAAGTTGTTATATAAACTGCACTAGAAAAGGAATCTGGAAGCCAGACAAAACCAATCAATCAGCAAAAAACTCCACCATTGTCAAGAGTCAAAAAAGATCTGAATATCTAAGAGTAAACTAGAGCCTACCTTTAGCTTATAGTAAAGGAAACAACCATTGATAAAACTACTGGAATTCGAAGCTACCCCAATTTTCTATGATTTGGCTCATTTGCCAATTGGAGATGTCTCTCTCACAGTGCCACCTTTCATATTTATTTGGGTACTGGATCTTTAGCAGAAATAATGATCTAAGATCTCATATTAGTCTACAGCCATGCCACCCCGAATGTGCCCAATCTTGTCTGATCTCGGAAGCTAAGTAGGGCCGGGCCTTGTTAGTTCTGGGATAGGAGACCACCTAGGAAGACCAGGTGCTGCAGGTGTTAAAAAAAAAAATAAGAGCTCACATTTTTGAACTTTTATGCAACTCCCTCCCCTCTAACGACCAAGTAAATTCCATTTTAACATCTTAAATAGTATAAATTGTTTAACCATTAAAAATAAAGAAGAGGAAGAAGGCAGGGTACTGTGTTGTGACTTAATTCTGTTTAGTGCACCGCAGAATAACAAAAGTCCTTTGTTATTAATCTCAAAATGGAGGTGGTTTGGTGTGTTGGTTACTATTATCCTGTGTTGAACACTGGGAGATATGTTGAAGGCAGTCAGCCGCCACTTAGTCAGTCATAAGTAAATGGGCCTTGAAGCTTTCCCAATAAACATCTGATCACAGTAATACATGTGGGATCAGGGCAATGTGCAATTACGATGGCATGAGCAATGGATTATATGATCATAATAATCTGGTGATGTCACCACTGTTTATGGATACACATAAACATCCCTTACTTCTAAAATAGAGGGCAAAAAGTATGAGGGAGAAGCCATATTCAATGTCGTGTGTGTTCTTTGTGTTATATGTGTTTGCCAGTGTTTCTGGGATCCATAGGCCAGACCAGATTCTAAGCACTTCTGAATTTAGTGAAAATTCCCCCTACCTCATCTCCATGACATAAATTCTCCTCTCCTCAGCTAAATCAATATTAGGCAGTCCCTTCACAAAGCCTTGAACTCTCCTATCTCATGAATTTGCTACATTAAGTGAGGATGAGCACAAATAAAGAGTATGCAACATGTTTCCTGAGTCTAGCGTTACCATTTACCGTCTGACCTGGGTAAGTTGGTTAACCTCTCTATATCTCATTATCCTTATGTCTAAAGTGGAAATAAGAAGAAAACAATACACTCCATCTTGTAGGGTGGCTTTTGAGAGGATAAAGTAAGTTAAAACATGTAGAGTGCTTCAAACCTTGCCTTGAAAACAGTGCTCAATAAATGTTATGATCATTACCATCATCATTATCATCCCGCTTGGACTTTCTCCTCCCTCATCTCTGTTAACCAAAATCCCATCCTCAGGCCTCAGCTATGCATCCAACATGATCCCTGATTTGAACCTAGATCATCTATCAATCAGCTGGCACTATCAACTTATATGTAACGGTCACGAGTACAGGAAATTTTCTTATTTAGACTGGAAACTCCTTGAGGACAAGGACTTGTGTGTGTGTCTGCTTTGCATATAGAATAAATCTGGTAAAATTGTTGGGTAATGGTCATAGAAGCTAGATGGGGATATCTTGATGTGAATGTTCATGGTTCTTATTTTTAAATAACATTCTTGGTAGCAGCTGATAAGGTAGTTATTATGGTAGCAGAATCAACCGAAATGTACAACTGTTATCTCTTTTATGTTAAGAATTTGAAATGAAAAATAATGCCAGGAAGAAATTGGAGTGGGGATGAGAGTAAGAAGAAGAAGAAAGAGATTCTAGTTCTAGATCTGCAACTAACTGCTTACATTCTTTGAGGTTCAGAGAGGTTAAACCACTGGCCATTCCTTATCTAAAAAGTGGAAGGTCAGAATCAGTGACCTGTAAGGTCCCATACAGACCTTGTTGGTTGCCCCAGTCAAAGTCTTTGAGTTTGCTGAACCCAGATTTTGTTTGGGAACTGTACAGTAGTGTTCTAGATAGGTGACCTCTCCTCATTACAGAGGCACAGAAACCTCATCAGCCTTTTAAATGACTATTTTAGGAGCAGAAATAGGACCCAATTCTAGCCAATGGGACCTATGGGACACCTGCTGTGGGGCTTTTGGAAAATAATTTCCTCCTGATAAAAAGAAGGATGCATGAATAACCCTCTACCCTTGCTTCCTGTCTGTGAATGTAACTTCCTGAGGAAATGGTGACTGATAACTGCAGTACCATCTTGAAACCTTGAAGAGAAAGCTAAGAGAATGGCAGAGAAGTCAATCCAGTACTCCAATACAGTTACCAAGTTGAATTAACCAGCTCTTTTTAAGAAATAATAACTCCCCCTATTGCTTAAATAATTTTAGTTCTCTTACTTATCCCTGAAAAATTCATGATTGTCAATATGCTAAAAACCCAGGCCCCACACAATTGAAGCACATTGCTAAACTATGGGGAATCTGATATATAGATAATCTCTGGTGACTCACAAAATCCCCTCTGGGACATTCTTAGATAAATGCTGCACTGGCTGGGCCCTGTGACCTGGAATGCCATAACCAGTGTTTGTTCTTCTCACTTTGACATGTTGGCTTCTTTTTGTAAATTGAGGCTGACATATACATATTCAGAGATTAAGGTTAATAGAAAAAGGTATCTCCTAATTTCAAAACAGATATAAACTCTCTATTTTCCACAAAAGAATTCTTCTAATCCTTTACCAGTGTGATTATTTTAATAAGCTTATGTTTTTCACAGTTACTATTGATTCTTTCCAAAAGTTCCTTACATTTACTTCAGTGATTTCCTAGCTTGTCTAGCATGTTTCTAATCTAAACATTCAGGTATGTTTATGTTAATGATCTGAGTACATATATTCCATTCGAGATCACAAAACTCTCATTGGCATACATATAAACAACATCGACCTGCAAACTTGTCACAGACAATGAAGACTATACAAGCAGAAAGCACTATACTCAGCCCTATCCCCTCCCTTATGCTGCCGATGAGGAACCTGAGGTCTGGAGAGGCGACATAGCAAGCTGGTGGCATTATGGAGAGCAGGAAACTTTGGTAGTTTGCTGGGAGTGACTGCAATGACACTGACTGTAACAATGGCGACTCACGTTCATCCTGAGGACAGAGTGGGAACCATTCTAGGTTATTTATGTGTTTTAATTCATTTAACTCTCACCAGAGCCCCCAGAAGAGATAGGTACTATCATTATTCTAAAGTTATAAATGAGAAAACTGAGACAAGAAAAAGGTAAACACTTGCCCAAAGTTAACTAATACTCAATGCACATGCAATCATCATTCAGCCATTTCTCATCCTGACCCCACTACACCAGGCCATAGGGTGACATTTCCTGAATGGCTCTTGCTGGTACGTCAGTGGCTTGAACTGTGGTAAGACTAAGAAGTATAATGAACTTCTCAAATCCTGATCTTCTTTACACTGTTTATAGCTAGGGCATATAGGATGGTCTGAGTTCCAATGAGAAGCCAATGTTCCATTCCCAATGTATGTAGCATAGTTCTTATATTGTCAGTGTCACCTGATTTCCTAGCATTCTAACAGCAGGGAAAAGAGAGGAGGAAACAGAGTTGGTGGGAAGGTGGAAGAGGGGTTAAGAGACATATAGGATAGAGAAAATCAGCCTCCCTTCCAATTAGTAGTCTTTGCCTGCTTACCAAAATGAAAGTCCCAGAACATGTACCATAAAGGTGAAGAGACATGATGTAAGGGAGAAGATATTACAAAGGCAGCATCATTTTTCAAGGTAGCCATCACTATTTTCCACTTCAAAGAAGAGCCGGCCAAGCAGAGGTAACTATTTTTCTGGGTTTTTATTGTATTTCAAAGCAAACTTAAGCATGAAGAGTTGGACAGGCCTTTTGAGGGGATCTTGCCCAAGCCCCTTCAGTAGTTTCAGAGAAGCAACCAAGGCCCAGGGAAGTTCAGTGGCTTAGCCCAGCTCAGAAGGTCCACACAGCCATGCAGAGCTTCTTACCGCTTTGCTGCTACATAGTAGGAATGAGGGGAGTGATCTCTGTTCTGAAATAGAAGAGAGCTTTGGAAAGGGCAAGGACTGGGGTTCGGGCTCCTCTATATACACTGAGGGGGGCCTGAACATGATCCCCAACGTGAAATCCAAGTCAAGTAGTTGGGAATCCAGGAAGCTGCTGAACCAAATCTACCCCTCTTTTAGTCTCTTCTGACTTCTCTGGGAGACTGTCCAAGGCTGGGCAATGCCGGGGTCAGGCTACAGACCTTGCAGCTCATCTCAGACACAGAGGTGACAGGACTATCCCTGAGTCCCAAACCATTCAGCCAGGCTGACAGCTCAACACAACCTGAAAGGACAGCATCCAAAGTGGGCAAAGGGAGGGAACTGGCAAGGCCTCCTCTGATCAGATTGTTCAACAGCGTCTGAGCTGGCTGGCCTGGCCCGGCCCCAGCCCCAGCCCCGCTGCCCTGAGCCAGGGCTTTCTCACTAATGCAGGCCTCGAGCAGCAGCCCTGCACAGCCTGGATCTCCTGGCACTGCATCTAAGCCGATCTTGCCTACAGCTGTCAGCGGCACAGTCTGTTTGATGCTGCATGGATGGCAATAATTTAGTCATTCCGGGGATGCTTCCAAGGCAGTGTTCTTGGGAAGGGGAAAAAGAATCCCCTTGGAGGGGCCAGAGGCAGTGGGCCACACTGCCAGCAGGCTGGCTCATCCTCATCTAAACACCATCAAAAGCCTGCCAGGGTGTTTTTGCTGAAACCTGGCAGTTGAATGGCCCCTAACAGTTGACTTGGGACCATCCAGGTGACCTATTAAGTTGAGATGCACTCTTGACGACTAACCTTAGTGGATGTGACAGCAAGCTCATGCCTGCTCTAAATAATAAAAAATTATTCCTGACATTATTTAGGCAGAGAGGGAAATGGCCCCTTTGGTGAAACCCCGTGGACTTTGCCGTCACCTCACTGCAGAGGGCTGCTGATGCAAAGGCTGATATTTGCCTGCAATCTTTCCCTGGGAAGTAATTAGTTTCCATTTAGAGGGATGACAAATTGATCAGGCAGGAGTCGCACTGAGCTCTGAATTGAAGCTAAACTGTGATGGCTGTGGCTCTGGCAAGTCAGGTTTGTAGGTCTGTCGATGCATTTTACAGTTTCAAAATTCAATCACCCAACAGCAGGAGAGGAAAGACACTGCTCTGAAAAGAGAATCAAAGCCTGCATTTCCTTCTGCAAGTTCATTATCACCTCGCTAAAGCATGACGGTGGTGTGAAATGGGTTAGACGCACGGATGCTTCTGTTAACGGCCAAAGGAAAAAAAGTCGCACATCATTAGGAATGGAATAAACGATACTGAGGCACAGAGCAGAAATGATTTGATTAGTAATTTCCAGTTTTGAAAAGACCTGGAAAAGTACCAAATGACTATACAGAAGGTGTGATGGAGTTCTTAATTGCTATAACTGCTCTGGGAGACTTGATGATTTGTGACATAGAATACAGCACAGTACGCTAACGCTAATAACCGTTAATTAAATGCAGCAATGATATACTCTCAAAATGCACATACAAGTTACCATAATTTCTAGATTAAAAGCTGCACTGTCAGAAGCCAAAGGCAAAGAAAGGTGGAGGGAGCAAGAGATATCTCTCTTGCCTTCATGAGCAGGCCCCATGGTTTGCCCAGAACGGAGCAGGCAGAAAATACTATGGGAAAAAAAGACACTTAGCTGCAAAATGTGAACCGGTTCCTGAATGAAGCTGGCCCTCTGGAGGGAGAGTTATTAACTCCGAAAGGCTGTTGCTGCACCAGACCATCTGGCACTGTGCGGGGGAGTTCAGTGGCTGGTGCAGCTTCCGGTTGGGTCTGCCTCACCCCGCTGTGGCACCTCCCACTTGAACTGTCACCATGCCAGGTCCGAGATATTTGGAGGGAAAGGGGGAAGAGAGGAACCTGGAGAGATCATGGGGCTCTACAGAGTTTTAGCTTCTCTCTTTTTCATGTCCAGCCCCTGACGAATGAGGGAGGTTACCACAGCTGATACTGGGGCGAGGGCGGGGGAGTGATTCATATGAAAGCCTCATTGGAATGGAAGATAAAAGCAGTCAATTAATCTCCCTCCCTTTGGGTGAAGAATGCTTGTGAGCCTGAAGGAAGGTGAAGAAAATAGTACTGCTTCCAACTCAATTATCTTGATAATGGCACACAGAGGAAGCTGGGACAAATAGAGGAATCCAGAGATAATTCAAATAGTCTGGTTTAGGCCATGGCCTTAACTTTCTCATTAAGCTATTACTAAAGCCACCAGCATTTAGGAAACACAAGAGACCTGCCTCTTGGAGAAGTCAAGGAGCAAGAGAAATGCTTTTGCCAGACGTTCGACCAACATCTACTGCACCTTCACTGGAATACAGAATCGAGTCACGCAAGCAATATACAAGGAAGGTATGCAACATGTTTTGGGGTAAATGTTCCTGCAATGAGGAAGAAGAACTAGAGAAAGTTTCCAGGAGGATGCGGCAAGTGAAGCAAATATTGAATAAGTTACAGGATTTGGACATGAGGCGAACCAGGAGAAGGGCACTGTAGGGGAGAAATGGCACAATAACTGCCCCTGGAGGGAACAGGTCAGGAGAGCGACTTGCGAGAAATCAGGTCAGCCTCAGTGTGATGAGGATGAGTGCAAAGGTGAGTGGGGGACAAGTCACAGGGAGCCTAGAATGACAGTCAGATGTGGCTGCCTTCCCTAACTACCCACTCCCCATCACCACACTTCTATCCCTTCAATCTCCTTAAATTTTTTCTTAGCATTTATCACTCTGGCCATCATATTAGACATTAATTTGTTCATTGTTTGCTTCCCCCATCTTCACCCCCCACCAACCTTCTTCTCCATGAGTGACTTTATTTTGTTCCCTGCTGAATCACGGCACTTGAACAATGCCCAGCCTGGTGCTCAACACTATTTGCTGAACGAGACAGTTGGTGCATGGATGGGAGATCAGCGGAAGTGGTGGTTCTCAAAGTTCTATCCGACCGGCAGCCTCAGCCCCACCTGGGAACTGGTTAGGAAGGAGCTTTCTCAGGCTCTACTGCAGATTAAATGAATCAGAAACTCCTGCCTGGTGCCCAGTGACCTGTGTTTTAATGGACTCTCCAGGTGATTCTGATGCACATGTACTTACAGGTGAGAACCACCTGATTAGAGACCAGCACAGATAGGTGATTCTGATGCACATGTACTTACAGGTGAGAACCACCTGATTAGAGACCAGCACAGATAGGGAGACCATTTAGGAAGTTACAGCAGAGACTGTTTTGAGACAAAGGAAGGGGCAGACTGGGCCACTCTTTTGAGAGGTAAAATACATAGCACTGGGCAAAGGAAGCATCTGGGGAGTTCTGTTGATTGCTGACTTTGGCAACTGGTCGAATTGTGAGTGGGAATACAGGAGCAGAAAAAGGTCTGGGCAGGGCTGAGAGAGAGAGATTAGAGATGGCAAATTCCATTACTACTTGATAATAAAGTTACTTTCTCACATTTCAAAGGCAGTCTAGAAAAATTCCCAGGATCCCATCTTAGGATATTGGTGCTGTCATTTAAAAACCAGGGAATCAGCAGAAGACATATAGATGGGGTGGAGTGGAGGAGATAATTTCATTTGGCACACTTTTAATTTTAGGGTCCCAGGAGACAATCGTGGTGGTGGGGAGACGGCTTGTTGGCTGTAAAGTATACAGACCTGAGGCTCTAGGGAGATCTAGGATGGAGACAAAGTACCATGGCCAGGTTGTGAGAACCCTGGGAATGGGTAGCATCTCCCAGGGCGAGCAAGAATAAAATCTTGAATTATATGGAGGGCAAAGGTCACTGAAGGAGATCTGCCAGTTATAGATATGAAGATAAGGAGAGAATGTTATAAAGCAAAAAAAAAAAAAAAAAAAAAAACCAAAAACAAAAACAAAAAAAACAGAAGAGTAGTTGTAAAGTTTCAAATGCTCTTCAGGTAGGGTCAGATGAGTTCAGGAAACTGCTGGGGAGGCCTGGTGAGTGGAGATCATTGAGTCCTCTGTGAGGACAGGTCAGTGCCGCCACATGGCAGAGACTAAGCCAGCTGCAGTGAAAAGATGACAAGTGAATGGGGCTAGGGAACAAGGAGCCTGAGGGCAAAGAGCTAGGAGTGGAGGTGAGAGAAATTCTTCATATGTTAATGGCAGACATATAGCCAGTTTCTATGCTGAGAGGGAGACATCACTGGGGAGGAAGAATGGGATGGGATGTGGGACTCAAAGGCTTGAGTTTAGAAAGGAGGAGTGATGCCTCTTTTGCTGAGAACGGAAAGAAGGACTGTTGTCAGTATGGACAAGTAAGTGGGCCGGCCAGGTTAAGGCTCAGCAAAGTTGAGTTTTCAATGATGAATAAAACAGTTTTGCTTCCAAGAACTTGAATCTGATTGAAGACATGGATAGAGAGAAATTCAAGGCAAACTCTGGTAAATGGCACAAAGTTCTATGAAATGAATTAAAGACCTGAAAATGAAAAATAAAACTATGAGGCTAATGAGAGAAAAAGTAGAATGCTATCTGCAGACTAGGGATGGACAGATTTCTTAAACCAGACCTCCCAGAACTTACGTGAGATAAAAAAATATACATATGTCATTACAGAAATAATAAGGATACCTTTTAAAAAGTTACTACAGATGGTTAATGGATATAGATTAGAAAAAGATATTTGAGTGTCCAAAAATAACACGTGATCCATAGTTAGGATATACAAAAAACTACTGCAAATCAGCAAGAAGTCAGAAACTCAGAAACATGACCAACTCACAATACTTTATACTGTCAAGTGGCAAAAACTAGAAATGTGGATAACAGTAAGTATTGGCAAGGACATCTGGAGATGAGAACTCTCATACACTGCAGGTAGATGGTGAGATGAAGTAGCAATTCTGAAAAACAATTTGCAATGTTTACTGAAATCAGTTCGCAATTGTTTTATGACTCAGTAATATCTCCTGAGATGCATCTCAGAGCAATGATTGTAGACTTTCATAAATGGACACATTTTGAGGATGATCATGGTGGTTGTGTTTGTCATGGGGGAGGTGAAGGCAACCTTAGACATCTTTTACTAGGGGAATGCGTATTATGTCTCCTTGGCTGCACTGAGAAGCAATAAACCTGTGTGCACACAGCAGCATGGACGAATTTTAAAAATGTAGTGGGAAGTGACAAGAAACAGAACTAAGATTGATAGCACATCACCACTTAGGTAAGCTAAACACACCTGCAGAGTTAACAGCACCTATTTGACAAGGTAAGATATCCAGCACTGGGTGTCGGGGGTGAGGAGAGCAGACTGGAATAATGGGGAAAAATTAAGAGATGCTTCACACAGATCTGGGATCACAGTGCATTCTGAAATGAGGAGTACAGTTAATTCAATTCTCTGACCCGAAAGCTCTAATTTATGCTTATAATAAAGTAATAAAAACAGATTTATGGGAGAAATGCATTTCAAGCAAGGGTCTGGTATGTCTTTCTGAGGGGGCGGGGCTGTGCCTTAAAGGATGGGGCGGGAGCCAAGAGCAATGCAAGGTGGGAGGGAGATCAAAAACCCGACATGCAGGGCTTCAGGGGTTGGCCTGGAAGCCCAGGAGAGACGTGCCACGTGGCTGCAGCATGGGAGCGGGAGGTCGGGGCAGGAGATTACAACTCGGGATCTGGCAGTGGGAAGCTGAGCTCGCAGGGCCTGCCTGGTGGACACCTACACAACTCCGAGGTAGTAGTGCTGCGGCCCACATCTGAGCTTGCTGATGACCTCTAAAAACAAGTTGTCTTTGTGGCTGTGAAAAAGTGTTTTACTGTTCTAGGCCCACACTCCTAGACAGGGGAACCAAGCCTTCTTTCAGTCCCCACCTACAACCACCACCAGTATCAATGAAAGCCTCTATATCTCAGTTGGTCTGTCTGTCTCCGACACAAGTGCGTGCGCGTGTGCGCACGCGCGCGCGCACACACACACACACACACACACACACAGAGTTAGGTGTGTACTAATCAGAAACAGCGTCATACTCTAGTTCATCATGGAATTTCTGCATCCACCTCCAATTTCTATCAGGTAAGCAAGCCAGTCCCCCTACCTTATGCATGTTTCCTCCCCCCAACCCCTGTGAGGTTGGTTTAGTTTATTTTAAATGACTCAAGTACTGGGGATCTAACTTTTTCCCCTGAGGAATTAAGACTGCTAGCAAAAATTTCCTGTTTCATCCTAAGCTGTCTTCCTACCATCCGGGCCGCCATCAGCCATTTATTTCTCTTACGGGCACCAAGAAAAATGTTTTCAAGTCTATTTTTAAAGAGATGAATGTCATGACACATATACATCCATATATGATTTATATCATGGCCTCCCCAGAAAAGAGACCACAGCGCTCCCCTAGCCTCCAGAAGGCATCTTGGAGGATTAAGTCTGCTCCAAGTTAGAGCATAAACACTGTATTCTTTTTTCTTTCTGGCCTGGCAGCCTTAATCCTTTAGAAAGGCTCAGCCATCATTACAAAAGAGGACATACTGAATGTTTTCAAGTTTTGCTCTAAAACACAAGAAAAACCACTCAGAAGAGCACAAGTGAAAGCCCAAAACCTCTGCCACATGTAACTGCACGAACAGTACTGATGTCAGTCTTGCAGCCCCATCAGAAAGGAGACAGCAGGCTTTCTTCCCTTCCCACTTCCAACAGGGAAATGAAGGCAGGTAAGTGTGAGGTCATACATATGGCCGCTAAGACTGACCTAATGGCCTGTCTTCAAAGTCCAACTGGGGATGATTGATTCCACATTTCTCTTTGAGCTGGTCTTACAGAAACAGGAGAAAAGGTTTAGATCCTCCTTGGGTCAGTGCATTTGCTCCAAACTAAAAAGCAATTATGTAGTCCCTTCTCGACGCTGAGAAGATGATATTTCATTTGGTTTTATCTGAAATACAGATTTATTTATTTTTTTCCTCTAGTGAAAGGGCTATAAAAAAACCAAGAATTTTGGTGTGGTGGTGGCGGCAGCAGGAGTGGTAGTTGGGAGAGATGCATGAAAAATTATACTTTGACATATATTATGCGCTTAATCTTTTGTGGCAACTTTTTTACATTTGTAAGAGTTATGGATTTTAAAAGTCAGGGCTAAGATGGCTTAATGAGCATTCACCCCCCTGGAAGTAGAAGTGGGGCTGATGTGTGTTAGTCAGCTGTTAGCTTTATTGCCTCTCTTCTGTACTAAAAGTGACAAGTTGAGCACATTATAGAGAGCTCAGATGTGTTATGCAGATGAAGCCTGCAGCAATATCTGCCTGCTCTCTATTATTTATGATGTCTATATAATACAATGGACTGAGATTTAAGCCATTGTGATGCAGTTTGTTTTCCAGGGTGCTAAAGTACAGAACATTTTACAGAGAATTGCATCTCTGTTACATATTAATCAAATCCATCTTACATGCAGCTCTTACACTGTAAACTAAAGGAAAAAAAAGATTAAAGCGCTTGGCTTTTCCTCAGCTGTCAAGGACTGGCAATAAAATAATAATAAGGGCTTCTAAATAATGTGTGTGTGACAGGCCTGTGCTCGCTCGCACAGTCCTTTATGGAGGTTAACTACAAAATAAGTTCCAGTGAGTGATCGGGAACAGGCGTGTAATACTGTAATGCCAACGATGGCATAATTCTTGAAAAGTTCATTTGCAGAAAATTCTCTGACTTGATGAGGCAAAGTTTGGCCTCTTGAATCATTCTGCCATGGTGTGCGGCATTTGCAGAGTTGTTCTGAAGTTTACAATCCTCGCACTTTTGAACTTGCCTCAGCTGCACTCCATTAAAATGGAAAACTCCATTCCCTGGTACCCAGGCAGGGGTTTACTATTCGGGAAGTCATGGGAAAGTGGTTTTATGATGGGGTGTGTACAAGGCTGCAGAGTTCTGTGGTCTGGGCAGGATTGGGGGATTATTCTGTTTCTTTAACATGGAGGTGACAGAGGTTTGTTTGTTGTTACTTTAGATTTTGAGAGGAAGATGGCGAATCTTGGTAAGGAAAGTCTGGCTGTTCGAGGTTCTTAAGGTGGCTCCCCCAGTCCCTTCATCCAGGAAAGCACTACACGACAACTCATGAGACTTTCGTTGCCTCCAAAAAAAGAACGAGAGTAACAAGTGTCATTGCTGCTTCTCATTCTTCCCCTTAGGAAGGCAAAATGCCTGCATTCCAACCTGGGCCCGACTCGCCTCCATCTCAAGGTAATTTCTAAAGAAAGGAGGGAAGGAAATGGAAGCACTTGGAAGCACTCACTCAGTCTGCCAGGGAGTTCTTACAGAGCCTGAATTGACGCTTTTGTGGTTATCTGCAGACACAACACAATGGTTTCTACCCAAAGGCTCACCATTACACCATTTACACCATTATCCCCTTGTCATCTAAATATACCAACTCCCAAATATCCCTACTTAGGGAAATCGCTTAGCCTCCCCAGGGTCTGCTCTCTTTCCTCTTGTGTGGGAAGAACAAGGCCCACTTCTTCCCACCTCCTAAGGCCTCACAAAGAGGGGTTCTAGAGTAGGGTAACGTTATATTCTTTCAGTTTCCTACGTCCTCCCACTTTTCTCAAATGAATACTTGTTATACAAATTATTAAAATTGCAGAGAATGCTACTTTTAAAACAATTCAATTCACAAGTCTAATATGCAGAGACGGAGTGCCCATGGTCTCCAAAGCTCTGTGCCACTTACTCAGATCTTATGTATCTGAATTTCCAGTGACGCTTCTGAGATCTAAGCAGGGTGGCATATGTGCAATGCACAGTGGTTTTCAACCTTATCTACACAAATATCCAGGGTACTTTTGAAGAAACGTTAAGGCCAAATCTCACCTCAAACAGGTGTATTCACAAGCTCAGTATTTTTTGAAAGCTCCACTGGCAATGGTATAGCCAGGGTCGATAACCTGCACAAAGCATAATGGTTAGAAACAAAGACTCCCAGTGGAACTTCAAAACCGCTGTGGAATGAAGCGGAACTGGATTAGACATCCTGCTCCGCCATGTTATTTAAACTGTAAGCCTCAGCTTTCCCTTGTGAAAATTGGGATAATAACAGAATAAGACGATACATAGGAATCACTTACTGCTGTCTGGAAGATGGCAGGTGCTCAATAGATATAAGTATCATTTTTTTCCTGAACTTACTGCCAATTGAAAACGATGACGCCAACTTCTTATGAAATACTGCAGGTTAACACAGCACTTTAACAGGCATCAATTTAACTTCATCCCCACAAAAACCATGGAGAGGATGCATGGTTATTACCACTTTACAGATGAGAAAACTGGAGTTCAGTGCTCTCCCAAGGTCCCACAGAGGTAAGTTTCCACCTCGCATGGCTGCCAGAACTACCTACCCTGTCAGTGGGTGCGAGCTGTCTCCACAGCAGTCAACATGTGTGTGCCACTCAGAGCAGTGGTTCTCATAGCACGCCAGCGTCTCGTGAGGGCAGTTTAAACGACCGATCGCTGGGCTCCATTCTCAGCCAGAGAGTCTGAGCCAGGAGGTCGGGGGTGGGGGTAGGGAGCTAAGACTGTATGTGTTAATAAGTTCCCAGGTGGTGTCCATCCCGCTGGTGTGGGACCAGACCTTGATAATATAGGGTTTGCCATGTCACAGGCTGGGCCACCTCCTGTGACTAGGCTTCGCTCACCCCTTTTCAGTATGCCGCTGCCCACTAGCCAGGCCACACCTCATCTTTCGGTCTCTTCCTAGAGGTTCTGAATCTGAGTACCTGCAGGGCTGGGACAGACCTAGGTCTAGTTGGCCCAATCACTCCTTCCAGAGAGCTGCCAGTCCCCTGGCATGACCCCTACAGGGTGAAGCCCGGCCCGAATGTTCCAGAGGCCAACACATGAATAGAAGCAGGGCAGCTAGGACCTCTCTGCTTCCTGGATGGCATTTCCAGTATAACTGGCTGAGAGAGTCTGGGTGCTCTGCATTTCAGATTCTACCCACCATCAACCATCCCTCAAAAGTCTTTCCTAGCCTCCGCCTTGGGCCTAGCATCACCTGAGAGCATGGTACAAGTCCTTCTGTCTGTAGTCAATTAAAGCAGAGAAAGTAAAATCTGCCAGTACTAAAAGAACCCAACTTAGCCTTTCTACAGGATTCAGAACCATTTTCCAGCAAGAGTCCTCTAAGAGAATCCAAGAATTAAATAACACTCTTCTCATCTCCCTTCTCCCTTCTCCCTACCACCTATCACCTTATTCCTTTCTCCTACCCCAAGTGCTTAGGGATGTGTACATACATAGGACTCACATCTATCCTTCTCCTGCATCCATCTGCACACTTCAGGGAGGAGAATGACCCTGATAGGAGCTTCTAAGACCCATTTCATTGCCCTCTCTGTGTATGCTTTGGAAGGGCTTAGGAAACCAATCCTTCAGGCCCTGAGATGAAATTCCCTTGAAGGCCTAGAATACAGCATGAGGAGAGAGCTGGGCCCTCCCTCACCATGGTCCAGAAGATATGCAAGAGGTAACCTATCTCCCCTATAAAGCAGCACAATTTCCTAATTTTCATGGATCAATATCCTGCCTTCATGATGTTCGGAAGACATCACTAGGAGTCCGGAAGGTGAGTCACAAAGTTGAGTGGACACAGAGAAGAGGCACATCCAACTGCCACATCCCTGGAAAGGGCCCATGTCCGTGTGGCTCGTGAAAGAAGCTCACACAGGCTGTTCTGTCGATCAAGGCCTGGGGAGCACACAGAAGAAGCCCATCTCCAACACGGCATGAAAGACACCAAAGCACTATCCATGTGGGGGGAAGAGGAATTCATAAGGTACTCAATAGTCTGCATCTTAGAGTCACACTCTTTTAGAGCCAGATGAGACTGCAGATGTCACTAACTCCTAACGCTCTTTTAGCAGATAGTGGAGGGAATGGTGTGAGGTTCAGTGACCCACTCGAGGGTTTAGTTACTAGGCAGCAGAACAGCAACCAGGTGCCAAGTCAGCTGACCCTAAGCTACAGCACAAAGCTGCCCAATACCAGCGCGTCTAGAAAGCAAACAGAGTTTCTGTAATGTGTAGTTCATAATCTGCCTTCACATTCATTTGTCTCATTATACTTCTCACTGCTTTGGGAGAAGCTGCAACTTATTCCCATTTCACAGATGAAGAAGCCAGAGGCTCTGAAAATTTGACAAGCGGTTAGCTTAAGTCACCAAGCTGAATGAGATGGGATGATGGACCACATTGGCCCAAACCTGCATGGTCTTATTCCTAGCCTGGTGCTGTTTCCACTCCTCATGGTATTCCCCTTGACACTGGGACAGGAATGGTCATAGTTGTAGACTGGATGACAAGGTGATAGGGCCACGCCAACAGCTAGCTCTGAAATGCTCACACTTTATAGCTCACGGGATTGCCACAGTTCCTGCCTATGCATCTTAAACCCAAAGGTTTCCTTCTAGCATATAAAGCTATTACCAAGGCTGGGCGCACCACACAGCAAGTGAGGGATCAAGGTGTCCACCAAGTGGCCAAGCAGGCAGTGGTTCTGTCAGGTACTTCGTGCTGGCTCTCCCCTCTGCCTCGGCTCACTCCCTCAGCTCCTCAGAGTCCCGTCTCACATGCTGCCTTCTCAGTGGGGTCTGTGCCTCACCTTCTGTAAATGGCACCCTTCCCACGCCAGTGCTCCCAAACCTGCCTCCTAACACACTATGTACTGATTACACGTCTTGTCTCCATCCTACCTAAGCTCCATGGGGGCAGGGACCTTTGCCTGTTTTTCACCGATGATGTGTCTACTGTCCAGAATGATCCTGACACACAGAGACATTTCATAAATATTTTTTTCCCAAACGTTTTACTTTGAAAAAAATTCAAACCTTCAGAAAGACAGAAAGAATATAGTAAACACTCATCACTCTTCACCTAGATTCAATAATTATTAATATTTTGACACATTTGCTTTATCCCTCTGTATGTGTGTACATGCAAATACACACATGTATGTATTTATACACATACATATATTTCTTTTTGGTAAATTATTTTTACCAAAAATAAGAAAATTATCACATCCAGAGATTTCAACTGATACATTATCTAATATACAGTCCACATTCAAATCTCCCCAGTTGTCCCCAAAATATCCTTAAAAATAAGTTTTTAAAATTTTTAGACCTTGGGCCCCATCAAGGATCAGGCATTGCATTTGTACCCATGTCTCTTGAGCTGCCTTTAATCTAGAGCAGTGAGACCAACGGCTAATGAATGAGTCAACGGTTGAGTGAGCCACACACTACGATGGAAGCTTCAGAGACGAGCTAGCAGAGCCAGTGCAGGTGCTGGGGGGGTCCTCACCCTGAATCTTCTCTATACCTCGCCCTTCCATGTTAGGTACCCCGAATGTGTTCACACAGGATGTTACACTGTCTGCCCCCACAAAGGGGGGACTATCATTCTCTTGCCGCCCACCCATGGGGGAGGGATGCTGCTCCTGAAGCCCTCAGCCCATGTGAGTTTCCATTATCCTTCAGCATGGGCTTTTCTTTCTCAACGTACAGGGCTTTTCCTACTGTTCTGGGCTCACAGTTTTAAAAATACAAATACACAGAGCCAAACGTGTGGCCAGGCTCGTGGAAACTGTAAAGGACCAGCTTGAAACTGCCTGTAGGGCAGCGGGATAACTGGCTGCTTGAAGGCAGTGTGTTTCGAGTCACCAGAGGGGCTTTGTGCCCCTGTATCCCATAGAAGGCTGTTTGCTCTATAAGAGCCAACCGTGGCTATTATGATGCCATTAATGGTGTGAGCTGTGGGATGCTCAAAACACAGGAAAACTGTGTTCACGGAGAGGGCAGGAGGAAGAGCCCAGGAGAGACATAAAAAGGCAATAGGATTTAGAGAGCACTCTTAGGAGAGAGGAGGGGTGATGGATGGAGTGGAGGCAGGCAAAAGGAGGGGGATGCATGCGAGTGGGGAGGAGGACAAGCTAGAGATGTGAACGAGGGCAGCAGGGAGTCAGAACCCAAGATTCACGGGACAGTGTGGCTCCACGGGAGACAGCAGTCCCAGGACGAGACTGGGGAAGAGAGCAGGAAGGGTTCAAGGAGGTCAGAGAGCAGGATCAGGAAATCAGAAGTCCACCACCACTGGGTCCCAGGGTGAATGGGCAAAGGCAAAGAGCTTTAATGAGAAACCAGCAGGGCTTCCCTCCTTTCTCCTTTGTGAAATCTGGGGCCATGGTTATGAACCAAGAGGAAACCAAATCCCCTCGCTGCCCCTCACTGGGGCCTCCTTCCTGCCTGCTGTTCTTCGCTCAGTGCTCCGCACTAATTATTGACTCACTGCCATCCTGACAATGGATGCTCTTGATTGCTTCCAAGTATGACTACACATTCTGAATCACATTTACCTAGCAACTCCCTCCACCCTTCTCTGACCCCTTTCCAGTATCACTGGAGCCTGGAGTTGGTTACAACCTCCACTGTGGATACTGACCATCTAATTTCCTAGTCTCCTAGGGGCTCTAAATCCAACCTCCTCTGACCTGCCAGCAGGAGAGATGACCTCACATTTGTCCTGCTTATCACTGGTAGTAACCATTAGGGACAATGGCAGGCGCTCACACCTGCTGCCCACTAGGATGGCAGATCGGGTCTCCACAGGAGGCCAAAGATGCAAATCTCCTTGTCCTTTTCATCACAGGGTCACTCCCAGGCACTCTCTCACATGGACATCACCAAACCAAGGGATGACGGGAGAATTAAGCCAAAGAGACAGAGTGCGCCCTGTCCCCCCTCCTCCCAGCAAGTTAGCAAATACCGGTCCAGGGGGTACAAGATGTTGTCAAGCAGCAGCACTGACTGAACGGCATTTCGCTGTAGACCCCCTTGCTGTGGCCCAGCCATATGTGTGGAGGCTCAGGATACGGGACTAAGTGGAGCCGACTGCATTCTCTGCACAGCCGCTTCTCTGTGAGAAGTGATTTTCTGCAGCTTGGGTGTTTTCGTGCCTGACCTTATTGTCTGGGAAATGGTGCTCTGAACATCCGGGACAGAACTTGGGGTCACTGTGGGCACAGCGCCCCCCATCCCACATCCCAGATTCACAACTACTCCCTTGCCTGCCTCTCCCCCATGATGGAAAGACCACTGAGGGTCTCTGAATCACCCGATCTGAAGACCCTGCTAGGCTCTTCCTCCCCCAACGGACCAGTGCCCACAGGACTCAGGCAGCCCCGGCCTGCATGGCCAGCCCCGCCCTTGCATTCTTTCTGAGGCGAGCCAGCAGCCCGAGCAGCCAGCAGCAAGCCAGGCCCCAGCCCTGCTGTAAAGTATTAACTCATACTGAACACAGTTTGTCTCCGAGGACCCTCTTGGCCCCTTCGTCATCCTGTGCTGACATTTTAATCGTGCTTTTGTGGGAGCTGGCTGGCAGTTTGTCATCAGGAATGGCGCGGCGAGGGGCCAGAGCGGGTTGCTGGCTGTGGCTGCTGCTGAGGGAAGCAGCCCATTCTGACAGACTGAGCAATAATCTGAACTTACTGCGCAGAGCCTGTGGGACACCAGCCGGGCCGCTTTATCTTCTTCATTAAAGTGCGCTCAAAAAAAAAATCCATTTTCCTTTAAAGTCTCAGGAACAGATGGAGTAAAATTAATTGCGCCATTAAGTCCCGATAGACAATACCAGAGTGGTTTTCTTTCAACTGTGCATGTGTGTTACAAAGTGCTCTTCGTAAAAGGCAATTACTGCAACATTTGCCATAAAATAAAGGTTGCTTTAATGGGCAATAAACACAGGCTTCAAATTTTGTATGAAATGGGTCTCCAAAGGGCGCTGTTAGAGGCAGCTCAAAGGCACGACTGACTTTAGTAATTCTGCTCCGGCTTCAGCTCCGCCAGTTCCGAGAACAATGATTCCCCACCCTTGGATATATTCTGATAGAATTATGTCTGTGATGTTCACTCGCTGCATGGGCCTCTCCAGCCAGATTGTTCTGGTCAGCAAATGGCAGGCAGCAGAGAGAGAGAGAGAGAGAGAGAGAGAGAGAGAGAGAGAGAGAGAGAGAGAGAGAGAGAGAATGAATCGCTAGCAGTGGGGCAGTGGGGCAGTACCCACTCCCACTGCTTGAGGAAGGATCCCGTTAAAGAGACAGGCCTGGTTCAAGGCAGTCGGAGAACACAATTCACTTGTCTTCTGTCTCAGAGGTCTGGTGAGAGTTTCTAGTTGATTCCTGGAAGTCAGGCTCAGTGAGAAATCTATATTTATGTATATTTAGAGCCCTTTAGGACAGAGATTTGGCAAAGGGGGAAAACAGACTGTGCTTTACAACTGAGACAAAAATGATGATGAAGGTCTGTGAGCAGATTGATGACCAGGCGCTCTGCCTGAGCCCAGCTTTCTGTTCCTTGGAGGAGAACACTGTTTAAGTGAACCCAGAGAGAATGGTGGAATACAAATTTCTAACAGCATAAGTGGAGGAAGCCATCTCTCTGAACCCCTGCCCCTTTCCTTTGCAAACCCCACATATAAATCTTCCCCTTTCAGGATACAAGCCACTCAGACCTTGTTGGATGGGAGCAGGATTGCAAAGACCAGAAATTCTTTTCGCTTCACTATATTTCTAGATTTCAGTAATTACAATTTTAGCATGACATATAAATGATCCATTAATTGAAATATGGACTACACCAACTCCAATATTTATGGTATAAATCCATGTTTCATTAAACAAATCCAATAAGCAAATATATCAAGGAGAACATGAGAACATTTTAAAGTATGAGAACAGGAACTAAAAGGACCATTTTCTGTCCAAAATATAGGCATATGGCTTAAAGAGAGAGAGAGAGAGAGAGAGAGAGAGAGAGAGAGAGAGAGAGAGAGAGCGAGCGAGAGCGAGCGCACGAGCGAGCGAGCGAGCACACATTCTTAGCAGATTTAGAATTCTTTGGGGGCTGATGAGACAGAAAAGCTCATGTGATGAAAATTAACTTCAAGTAAATTCAGGGCCAACTCGCATAGTTAGTGGCCCATAGAAGCCCTGGGAGCCCCCTGGGCCACCAGCTACCACAATGCAGGAGGCTCCGGTCTCTGCTCAGACTGCAAGGGGGCAGAAAGGGACCGACTGGTATGCTCTGGCTGCTCCAAGGAGGAACAGGCTATTAACTGTGTTTTAACAGAGGGGCTGGTTTGCACTGAGCCATCCACACTGCTGCCTGACCCTTTCTTTGCATCAGGAAGTTTTCGGCTTGAAGTGGCAGTGGGGTGAAGTCTGTGGAAGCACAGAAAACCTGACTGCCTCAGGACAAATCTGAACCTGCCACCTGGACCTCAACACTTAGCTAAATGCATCCTCTGTTGGCTGTCCCACAGGTACTTCTTTATATCCAACTGCAATGGCCACGTGGCCCCCTCACACCTGCTCTCCTTCCCGTGTCCCCCTAGGTCAAGTGATGGAAGATACCACCATTTACCCAGCTGCTAAGTTCAGAAATCTGGGAATTATCTCCAGACCCCTCCTTCTCCTTCATCCATGCTATTCATCCTGATGATCCCATCTCCTTGTCTCCACCTTCTCTATTCCTGTCTTAATTCAGACCTCATCATCTCATCTGGATGTGACAACATCCCATCCAGTCTTCCTGTTCCAGCCTTGAACTTCTCTAATTGCTTCTCCAGATTACTCACCAATGGTTAAAATAGGAGTTTTCACACATCTGGTTATAGACTGGGGGTGGGGAGGGTGGTAACTCCTACTGGTATACTCTCACTCTCAAAGTGTCCCAGTTTGGATGACATATTATAAGCTGAGGTAGAACTCACAGTACTCCCCTTCTTCAATAACTCCTATTAATTTTAGAAAAACTATAAGGTCCTTAAGCTTCAGCTCCAGGTTTTGTAGGGCTCCAAGGTTATGTAATTGGGGTGCCCTATTTAAGGAGAGGAATACAAAATAGAAAATTATTATGCAAATTACCTTTAATACATATTTTTGCAAATTTTAAAGAAGGAATAACAACAACAAAATACCCCAAGACATGGCCATATGAAGACATTGCTAGAGCCCAGGCAGGCGATTGAGGGGCACTGCAGTGAACGTTTCAATAGCCGCATGGCAAATCCACCCTAACATGGCATACGAGCAGGCTTTCTGTGATCTGGTCTTGGCCCAACTGTTCAGGCTCCCTCTTGACATTGTCCTCCCCGCCCCACAATGCACTGCTTCATCAGCCCTCTGCCCTGTGCTTCAGCCACAGAACCACGTATAGTTAGATCAGTGTGCTATCTTCTCTCGTACCTTCATGTCTGTGCACATGCTCTTCCATCGGCCTGGCAAGGGATAAGGAAGGGTCTGGACCAACGTCTAGGCAACTTTTAGAACTCAGTTCTAGTATTTTTTGCTCCAAAAAAACTCTTCTGATACTCTAAGCAGAAGTCAACATCCTTCCTTTGAAGCTCCCATGACATCCTATCCACCGTTATCTCAGCCTTGATTGTACAATGACACAAAAATTAACTGTCTTTTCCTCCACCAAGTACATGGTAAATGCCAAATACACGTCTAATGAATGAATAAGCCTCTTTCTAGTGCCACGTGGGATCCCAGCTAAGGCGAAACACTTGGGATGAATACTCTGCTTGGAATGGAATGGGGAAATGATAGCAACTGGAGTCAGTCCTATATCATAAAATCTGAACTCTGTTCTCTCTGAATCAAGGCAGTTACCAAACAAGAGCAAACTGGCTGAATTCTGGCAGTGATGGAATAAAGAGGTGGTATAGATTAATTCCTGGAGACTAGGTTGGTAGTTCTCAACTATGTTTGCACATTAAAAACAGCAAAAGCCTTAAAAAATGTATTTCATTGCCTGGTACCTAGCTTCAGAGATAACTTTTTTTCCTGTGGAGGTATCCACTCATCAGTACTTTTAAAAAGCTCTCCAGATGATTCTAGAGTTGTAAAATGATGACCTACCCAATCCAATATTAATCAAAACCTGCCATTTTAAGTACTTTTTATTCATGTTTGGATATTGTCACAGTTATAGCTCTGTCATACTACTCCTGACAAATCAGCACCCGTTGTCAAATATCTCTGTAGAGAGAGATGATGACTCGGCACTCCTCCATCATCAACTTGGTTCAGTCAACAAATGCTTCCTGAGAGTTTGATACAAAATATTCTTGGGAAATACACAAAAGACTTAGCCCTTATCCTCAAAGGCTAAGTCTTGACAATATCTTAGGTCAAATCACAATACAAGTTGATAGCAAAAAAACATTCACAAGCCTGTAGCTAGTCAAGGGCTATATGAGTGCTGGCAATAAACATTTTGTGTAATGATGTCCCTCCATGTGAATTCCCAGATGTTGGACTCATGGAGGAACCAGCAGCTCCTGCACCTGTCTGTCAAGAAATAACTTTGCCATCAAATTGGATAGTCACTCATTCATTCCTTCTATTTCTCGCAATAAATATGTATCAAGCACTTACTACGTGAATCACACAATGGCAGGTTCCAGATATACAGGGTTGCGGAATGGGAAGGTGACCCCCAAGCTTGATGAAATATAATATGAAAGAGATTCTAATTCATTATGCATTGATGTCTTTAATTGCCATCATCTTTAGTGCTATAAAGGGAAAGTTCAGGGTCCCAGGATGTGCAGGACGCTTGTAAGTCAAGGATCGCAGAGATCGATGTCCCAGGAACACAAGAGGTCATGTGCTCAACTTCAATGGTAAACCAAGTGGCTGGCTTCGAGGTAGAGTGTCAGCCTTGAAAGGAAACTGGTGAGCTGAGGAGAGCTCAAGCTTATCTTCCCTGCTGGACAAAATTCTCTCTCACTGGCAGAAAAATAACTTATAGGGACTTACACAGTACATGTGCAGATGGGGTTTAATGAATGTGGTGACGATAATGATGATAATTATTCAAATTCTTTTCTATCTCTATACCCCAGGGAGGTCAGTGCTGCCTTTTGTCATCTGACTAAATTTGAGAGGTGACCCTCCTTTTTTAAGTTTATTCTGCAATAGCTTCCCATGCATGGTGCCCTGTTTCTCTTCCTTTACATCACTCAAATCAGCATATGCTCAGCAGTGTGCTAGATTCTCGGGAGGGTACGAAAGAAAAATGAGACTGCTGGGAGGTACCTGGGCCATCCTGTCACTGATGCCAGGGCCAGGCGTTAGGGTTTGCACAGGGAATACCCTAAAACAGGAAACATCAGGTTTCTGAGGACCAGATAATAGTTTGTGTTTATTTGTTTATATTCTATCTTTTCAAAAAAAATTTAAGGAGAATTAAAATAAAATAAACATGATACACACAATAAAGTTAAAGAAGAGAAAACAAAATTATAACCACGGGGGCTAATAATGTGACTATGTGCGAGCATTGAATTTAACTCTGGCATTTTCAGAAGATGGGGCAAAAGGGACAGAGTTGGTCACGAAGTTTACATCCCCAACAGAAGAAAGCCTCACAGTTCCTCCAGAGAGACAAACACATCCTGACTGTTATGTGGTACCTTACAAGAATGGTCCACATCTTCAATAATGAAGAATTTTCACAGCACATGCAAGTGATCTTCATGTTGTTTCTTAAAATTATCAATAAACCCAAGGTATAAACATTAAAGTCCGATCTATCAGAGATAATTCAATTGAGGAAGACAAGTTAATTCCCTTGGAGTATGTGCTTTCCTGGTGCTCTAACTTGATGAAAGGAGAGAGCGGGGATGACCCAGGGTAGGGAGCATGTCCCTTGGCTGATTGTCAGAGAACATCAATTTTCTTTCCCGATTTGCAGAAAGAGCTGGAGAGCAGCAGTCTAAGAAACACGGAGGCGCTGGGCATCCTTGAGAGGGCTCAAGGACACCCAGGATGGCTGACAAAGCTGAGAGAGGGGTCTGGCCAGCGTTCTGGCTGGACTGAAGGCTGCCCTTCTCCATGTGGTGACAAGTCATTGGAACACCTTCAGGAAAACCAAGATGTTGCTCATGGAGTGGCTCTGGACCCACTGACCCCTGCATGATGACACATTGAGACGCTAGAGTCATGCTGTCCAACAGATTTCTCTTTATGACGATGAAAATGTTCTCTATCTGTGTTGTACAATACAGTTGCCATTAATCATACATGTGGCTATCAGGCTCTTGAAATATGTGTTATGGAGGAACTGATGTTTGGATTTTATTTAATGTTAATTTTTAAAAATTTTAATTTAAGTAGGTACACATGGCTAGTGGCTACTATATTAGACAGAGCAACCCCAAAGATCCACAAAGAAGAACTGGGTGGACACATCCTTGATTTGCAAAGTTTCATAACAAGTAGTATTCATACCCTACCCCGGCTGTAGAGAAACCTCTGAGGTGCTGCTGTTGAGGGCCTCTCCCAATAAGTCAGACTCCCAAGGCTCCTCTAGGCACTTGAGTAAACTGGTCTGCTAAATGAAACTATTTAGTATCAGCCACACAAATTGTGGAGAATGTTTGCCAAACACAACAGTTGCCGTTTTCACAAATCTGGGGTTGGGCCATCATGATATTGGGTGACTATGAGGACCAAATGCTTCTCCAAGCCATTTCTAATACCCACATAATCATGGTCATAAAACACCGCCAGGCACATGAGCAGCCTCTCTCCTCCCAACTGCTGTGGCAGGAGGGCAGGCAGAGAGTTCACCTGAATGCAGTGATTACCTCCCACCTAACAGTCCAGAATAAAACACGTCTCTGCTTTCAACACTTGTGATTAAGGTCTGACATGTCTGGATGTCATTTGGGCCTACCCCTAACTCTTACAGTGGTAATAAACACAACCTTCACAACAGCATCGATGGCCAACGATTTTAGTGAAGCTTGGCCTTTAGCTGACTTCAGTCCACGAAGAAAAAGGCCAGTGAAAGATGCATGAAAGCTGCCAAGAGTTCTGGATCCATTTTTCCATAAGTCGAAAGAGCACGATCGTTACATAAAATGTTTAGAAACATGAGTTAGGTTTTGTCATAATGCATTAAAGCTGATTTCAGGAAAAAAAGTTACAAACCTCTTCCTAGTCTTATATATAATAACAAATATAACTTTGAATTAAAAAACATTCTTGGCAAGAGTGAATGGAGGGATTATGGAGTAGATGCCTGGTGGTTTGACTGGAGGGAGTTTTGATTCCAAAGAACTCTGGGAGTCAGTGGGAGAGCAGCATGGCCGAGGGTCCGAGCAGGCACTGCGGGGATGAGGGGAGCTGTGGGAGCTGGCTGAATACCACTTGCTCGGCAGGGATGTGCTGCTTAAAGAGCAACTGGAACGCCACCCCAAACGAACGCCAGGTCCAGGCGGCAGACTGGGGGAAGAACTAGGGAACAGAAGACAACAGCAGCCCCTTGAGGCATGAGGGGTAACAGGTCAAAAATGAGTTTAAAAAAGAACTGAGAGAAAGGGTTTTGTGAGAGACTCATGGAAATCAAGTTGCCTGAACATGTCGACTCCAAGGTTAACCTGGGGAACTTGGTCTAAAAACATCATTAAAAAGACCACGCAAAAGCGAGCCTGACTATCCATAGCATTCTGTCACACTTAGTAAATCTCTGAATTAGTTCACTGGGTCTGCCACAGTTTGTCCTGGTCCTTCTTCCTCAATCTTTGCTTTTGTTCTGATCCAATTTTGATATAGGCATTTGTCTAAAAATAATGAGTTTTTTTTTTTTTTTTTTTGCAGGTCTGGGTTTCTCAATCTAGTATTTTACATGCTAAATTGTCCTTTATCTCCCCACTTCCAAAAAACAAATCTGGCTGGCATAAGATGAGAAACACAGTCAGAAAAACTAAGGGATCTGTAATTTTGAGAAAAGAAAGGGTTGTACTTTGGGTTATACTTTGGATTAATCCAAGGAAGCCTGGAAATAAGGAGAACATTGCTGGGAATAGTTAAAAATACCTGGGATCAGTATTCAGCAGAGGATTTAAAAATGGTGCAGGTGGCAAGACATCTTTTTCTTCTTTAAAACTTCCCAATTTCCCTCCCCGCCCCTTTGCCCAAGGGCCACTAGGGTGAGTAGCAAACACCAAAACACAACAGGCCACTAAGCAGGGCTAGCAAGCAATGCTGAGGGAGACAGAGCTCAGTGAGGTTCTTCTCCCAAAGGAAAATTAAAGACAGACACTCTATAAACTCGCTCCCAGAAGTTCTGCCTGGGGCCCCAATGAAATAAATGAAAAGGATGGAAAATCCTAATGAAATCACCAGTCCAAACAGCACAGTGACCTGAGGGCACAGAGGGTCAAGGCTCATGACATTTCAGTGGGAAGCAGTCAGGACATGGCTGCACCCCAGGGGGCAGACGGCCCTGACCAACTTCTTTCCCCCACTTCTCGCATGACACACCTGCAGCAGCTGAGTGCTTACTGCAGGCGGCCTTACCAAGGTGTGCTCTTCGGCAATGGACTCCTTGAACTGGTGAGTCAAGGGTGAATATGTGCTACACTGAAAGATTTCTCACTTTATAAAAGGAGCTGTGTGCCCAGGTTCCTACACCAGTAAGTAAATGGATATCATTATGCTTTCAGCTTCATTTTGACTGACTCTAAACAATGTCAGTCTATGGACTACAGGATTCTAGGTGCCACAAATTCCATCTACATCCTGTTTTTCAGGAGTGTATCTCTTCTAAAAATGGAGGTGCAGCACTATCATGTCCTAAGGAGTAAAGAAGAAGGTAGGAAGAAGGCTCAAAGAAAGCCACGGCTCCTGCTCTTGGCCCACAGGCACTCTCAGCCGAGCTGAGAAGTCGGTGGTGAAGTGTACTGGCTTGGCAGGACCCCGCACCCCTGCAGGAGCCCTGTGTGAGGTGGGCAGGGTGCTAAGCGCTTCTCAGCAGCACTGCTGTGCAGAGAGCCCCAGGCTCCTGCCACTGTCATTACTGTAGTCCTTCCTTCCAGCTCTGCAGCTGGGACCCTACCACCCAGGGCCAATGAGCCCTGGGGGTGAGCCCATGGTCTGAAGAGGCACCAGGAGGCTCCTCCTTTAGCAAATGAGTCAGAAAAAGAGAGAAAGCAGTAAAATAGGAGAATTTTTGAATTGTGGACACATGCAAATTCCCTCTTCTACTTGCTAGAGGTCCAGTCTTCTGAAAGGCTCCTTCCCCTCACCAACTTCCCTGCCCCACTACTCAAATGCTAATTATTCAGTAAGGGTCAAATGGCAACTGGGACAATAACGTGTTAAAAAACAAAATGCCAGGATTCCACAATATTTTTCCTTTCTTGGCCCTTTCTTTCTTTCTTCCTTCCTTCCTTCCTTTCTTTTTTTCTTTTCTTTTTTCTTTTTTTTTTTTTACCTTGACCGGCACTTCTAATTATTTTAGAGGCAAGAGAGAAGATAGGAAATCAAAAGATCTGGTTCAAAACACAGCTCTCTCTTCCTCCTCCTGGGGTGAGCTTGTCTCCTGTGAGATAATAAGCATGAAGTGGATGGCAGGCTGCACGCACTCCCCAGACAATGGCCAGGGAGAAAAAGGAAGCAGCTGACACACAGAAGGCCGGCAACCTGCTGTCAGCAAAGGGTTAAAGCCTGTAGCATCCTCCAGCTCCCTGTCTGCCTTTCCATAAAGAATACAAAGCTCAGTGGGGCAGGGAGGAAACTCCCACCGGGTCCCCATTAAAACAGATCAAGTCACACATGTCGATATCCCCATTTCATAGATGCTGTAATTTGTCTGACAGGAGTGAATCCTGCTGATCCAAGTCAGGGCAAAGGAAAAAAAAAAAGGTCCGCTAGAGAGGAAGACACACAGAGAGCACGGTGGTTTTCTGTATCTGGCCTTTATAAGAAAGCCTCGGGTCTACCTGATCACTAGTGCTTTGAAAACAGGGTGTGCCCCAGGCAGACCACATGTCCACATATATGCACATACACACAGCACACACATATGCACACACACAGTGTATTGTTTTGATCTAACTGTGGAATGTTAAAAAAAGCACAATAAGCCTTTTCCTCTCCCAGTGGAACACAAGATCAAACCCACTCTCCCTCCGGTAATCCTGATAAATGCAGTGCCTGTGTTCTAACAAAATTCAGGGCCGCTGGTACAGGGCCTTTCTTTCACTCTTGTTCTTCTTTCGTGGTTTTCTTTTTTCCTTGCTCTCTCTCCCCGTCTTTCCTGCTCTCTCTGTGTCTCTGTCCCTTGCCAAAGGCATTAAAAAGAGATGAGAACCACTCCATCGAGCGTGGGGAGGTTACTAATCCACTGGCCCTGTTTTGCTGGAAAGCAGGTTTTGAACAAGGCCCCTGGCACAAATGAGATGAGTTTAGTGATCACAGTTTAATTCTTAATAGGGCACACAGTATGCTCTGTGGATATGGAATAGATAGTATGGGGGAAATGGAGTCCTTTTTGGAACTGGTTTTTCCTCTTGGTTAATGAGGGTCAGGGGAAAATGAAGAGGCACAAACAAGGAGACCTGCTGGACAGGGGCCAGGGCCACCTCTGCTGTCCCACAGGGCAGCTGGAATCATGGGAGGCTGAGAGGATGTTAGGAGCAGAGCCGGTCCTCTGAGATCTGCCCGCCTCCCCACAGGGGCAAAGTGACTTGCCCAAAGAGACAGCAGAAGCCCAGGGCTGCCGCCTGGCTTCTTGAGAGGTCTCCTGGGCCCAGCCCCAGTCACCACCAGATGAGTTAATGCCTCATTCTCTGAACCTGTGAGGATGTAACTGTAACTGGTAAATGAGCGTGTTAAAAGGCTATTCTAAGAGGGAGGAAAGAATGCAAACGGGTTTATCTCAGAGCTTCCACAAACCTGTGGTGGAGTTTATTTTGCTTGGGTTCGTTTCCTCATTTTCCAACTTAAGTTGTTACAAGGAATAAATTTTCTGATGATCTGAAGTAGAGAGGTGATCATTTTAAATGAAGATATTGGACAGAAATAGCTGCTTATACTGAGGAGCATTCTTTCTGTTACATGTAATGGTTACATTTCCTTTTTGAGAGGGTTGTAAAGACAGAGGAAAACAAGAAGAGGATATAAACCAGCAAAACTAAATTTCACAAAACAATAACGCCCTAACTTAAAGTTCTAGTAACTCAACAGGTGAACTGCTTTGCCTGCTCTCTCCTCCTCAATCCCATCCATTGAGCTTCTTAGGAATCCAACACAAACTGCTTTTATTCCTCATGAGAAAATAAGTTCGGCAGAGGCTTAGACCCCATGAACCCTGCATTTCACTGTAGCACCTGCAGAGTAAGTGCTCATCCAGACCCAAGCACCTCCTTGGCCAGGAGGAGCAGGCAGCAAAGAGCCCATGTCTGACCTCAGCACCACCCTCACCTTCCTATCCGCCTTGCTGTTCTGGTCAGGAAGACAGATCTAAGCAGAAGTTGGTGGGGATGGTCCCATTTTTCAGATAAAAAAGGATAACAAAGACTCCTTGAAAGCAGACATATGCTAGGAGCCTCAGCATCATGTGGCCATGAGGAAAAGGCCAAAAACATCTCAAACATGCTGGTCCTTACTCCTGAGCCACCGAACAATGTCAGAGGCTACTTATCTGTGGTTTTTGTAGAACCAACGGGAAAAGGCCGTCCTTAACTGTTTCAGACACTGCTAGTCAAGCCCTGTTACTTGCAGCTGAAAGCACTCCTAAGAGATTCAAAGCCCAAGACTACTGATTGGATCCTTTTTTTTTCTTTCTCCCTTCACCTCTGGTCTCTATGGAGAAAGTGCCCTCTTTTTGCTAATAAAAATACTTCTCTGCTCTTAACCCTGTCCCTTAAGATCTCCTTTGGGACCTGGTTCAATTAACAATCCCATATTCCCTCTCTAATAATTCCTACTGCTCATGCTCAACTTTTTCCAATCTTAAAAAAAATTCATTTTACACCCTATTTTGCGGAAAATAGCTTTGGGTTTGAAAAATTTGTTTATTTAAAGATATGTGATTTTAACCCTGACCACTCAACCCTAACCGTTCATTTTTCCATGTGGCAACAATGTTCTGAGCACACAGAGTTTGCAGGGCACCATATCAGACAGTGTGGACTCAATGACATGCCCTCGTGTAGCTTAGAGTCGTCAGATCATCCCGCCATCCATGCAGAATTTGAGGGGCAGACCACAGTGAAGCACATGGCACCTCAGGGTGGCCACAGCAGCCCGACCAGCTGTTGGGGCCAAATGGTCCCTCAGCCGTGGACGAGAGTGTGGTCTTCAGGTCAGACTCTGAATCCTCCATGTGGCAGCTAAGTGACATTGAGAAGCCTCTGAGCCCAGGGTCCTTGCCTGCCAAATGGGTGATGCCTGTACCTCCCTCCCTGCATTGTCTCTAGGATGATAGGATGACACCAGAGACAGTTCAGCACAGTGCCTAGTACAGAGACTGTGCCTGCTAAAGGTTAGCAATAATTATTACGGCATCACCTCTCAGCAGACTCAGATTAATGGAACAGGGCAAATGCGAAGAGGATATACAGAAGGCGTTTCATTCAGGTCTCTGTCTTTTCCTTTCTGGAGAAGTCCCTCCATTATATACTTTCTGGTAAAATAAAACTCTCTAGTAACGCATAGCCCTTTTGTTTTCACCTAGTCTTTGATCAGGACACCGATATTCCTGGTAGACACAGCCCAGTCGACCACCATCTACGCCAGTCAGGGACACATGTTAGTGTCTGATGGTACTGAAGCAGAACAATGCTTTTTCACGTTTCTCCTAAAAAAAAAGCCACAAACTTTGTGGGGCATATTTTTCATGGGCTAGGCAGGACAATCCTAAACCTGAGAACCTAAAACATCCTAAGTTGTATCAACTGAGAAAACTCTAGACTCTCCAGGAACCGTAGTGAGCCGGACTGAAGGGGCTCCCAGGCCCTTGCTACAGGATTCTAGTTCAAGTGAGGGAATTCTTACCTCAGCAGTAAATGTGCTTGGGCTGAAAAACCATCAAGTTTGAGGTACAAAGGTTATAGCCTGTTTATTTTTTCTCTCTGGGCAAAATCTAACATGTCTATACATATCCAAGATTCCCGGTATCCTCCTAACTCCACTCTTCCTCATCCCGGCCACCTACTACCTATCCCATCATCATCCGAGGCTGATGGACAAGCTCCTTCCCAACTACAGGCAACTGATCTCACATGGAATTTTCCTCATGTCACTGACCTAGAGCTGAGAAAAAGGAAAGATGGGGGGAAGGGTCTCGTATTAACTGTGCCTCATCCAGCATTCATGTTTCTTTATTTCTAGAGAGCCACACAGGCTGCCTGGAAAGGCCCAGGCAGATGACCTGCAATGACTAAGCTGTGAGTTCAGCCAGTGTCCAGTCTGGAAGGCAGTGTACAATGCACATGCTCCAGAGCTGGGTGGTGGGGGGTGCTGCTGCAGGTTGGCCCTGCAGCCGGCTGGCCTCTGGGTTCCTGCCAGGCTGTGGCTGCCAAGGGAAGTGAATGTGCTCAGCACGAGAGAGCCAGCTGGCCAGGCTTTCTCCCCAGGGGGGAGGCTGTAAGCACAGATTACCAGTGACTTTGTTCAGTTCTGCCGTCGTGCTCCCCGGGGAGAGGCACATCACAGCCCAGCATCAATACTAACAGGCTCTGATGTGCAGACCCAGGCTCAGAAGGCCAGCGCTGCGGGGTGAGCGGCGGAGAGGAGGACAAAGGCCATACCTTCCAAGCCAATGACTGGCTCAGAACCTGACAAGGAAGTGCTCTCTACAGCATATTCCAATCCCTGCCTTGCAGCACGAAGGAATAATTTCATTCCTTCCTCCCTCTGTTGTCCACACCAAAAAACAACCTCTGCTTAACCCCATCACGAGAGCCCCTAGAGTCCACTAAATTACAAAAGAGAAACTAAAACTTTCTTTTTTGCTTCATTTCAAGGGCCTGTGACTGTGAGCCGCCACAGCCAAGGAGTTGTCATGGAGACAGTGATGGTGGCATAACTGATGTTGGTCTCCACTTTCGTAAAAAAAAAAAGAAAAAAAAAAGAAAAAAAATTAATTTAAATTTTTATGTATAAGACCAGTTCATTAGACTGAGAAATTAAATTGATAATTTTTTATTTTTTTTTTATCCCAGAGGGGCTTCTGAGGAGAGCTGTAGACAAGTTCTGTAAAAGTTTGTGGGATTTTAGCTTTAAAACATCCACTGGCCAGGGAGGGTGCGCCGGCCTAACCAGCCAGTCACATCTTTGACCTGAAACTGGTCTGTCTCCAGACTTGAAGGTGGCTCCGTCTCTAGACTCACTTTGCTGTTCCCGTATCTGGCTGGCCACCCACCACCCCAGCCCTCATCTCAGGTGTGGTGGAGCTGATTTAGAGCCAGGGCTAAGAGCCTTGGAGGAATTCTTGTCACATGGAGGCACCATCTGAACATGAACCTAAACCAGTGTGCATGTGGATATGAGTGCCTGTTTGTGGAACCACAGGCAGGGGCCCAAAGTAGTTCAGCTTCACCACAAGGGTGATCAACTGGTCACGCTGCCCTGCCTGGAGCACTCCAAGGAGCCCAGGAGAGCACGCTCCCACTCATCTCTCTGCTATATGTCTGAATCTTCACTTTGTTCCCTTCCTTTTCCATTCCCTTTCTGTTTGGGGGCCTCCTGGTGCCCTCCCCCCCACCTCCCGACTGACATCCAGACACCTCAATTCTCTGGGTTCAGCAAAGAAGTCCCTCTCGGCTGTCCTCGTCTCCATCCCTGGGGTTAACACTGTCACGATGGCACTTACCGAGGCCAACCAGCCTCGGCAACCCTCGCTTGGGCTCTCCTGTGGCCTGCCTCTGAAGTCCTCAGCCTGAGAGGGGGGAGACTTAATGAGTTCTCACCAGGATCAATCTCTAATAAAATACACCAAACACAATACTGTCCTCATCTCCTTTCATAATATGTAGGCAAGCTGTCATCAGAATCTACTGTGACACTCCCAAAAATCTAATATTACTTGCAAAAGAGCATTCTGTATTCTCGGTGGAAATGTCTCTACAGCCTTGATTTCAGTGGTTCAATCAGGAAAGGGATGATGCATTTTTGAGGCAAAAAAAAAAAAAAGTACACATACATACACACACACACACATACATACATACATACATACATACATACATATGTGCATGTATGCCTCTCCAACCTCTTTTCCTCTTGCTATTCTGGGGCTTATCTTTAATGAGCAGCTCCAAATGACAGCTTTAATCACTGCCTCTGGCCACTGAAAGAGGCCGCTAATGATAGGAAAGAACACAGGGCCATTTGCATCAATCAGCTCCAGTCTAAATCACTTTTTATGATAATGCACCCAAGCGAAGAAGAAAGTCTCTGATGTCGCCTGCATGATGATGTACCACCGTGCTGTCTCCTCAGCTCAAACCTCCACATAAATCTCTTAAAGAGGCATGCACCCCACCCCGGACTGCCTAGCACTGCCCTCATTTTCTACACCATTAATGATCCACCACTAGGGCAGACTCACGAGGGGATAAGCAATCTGTTCCTTTAGTTCTCAGTCTTGGGGATATACCCTCCATTAAAAGAAAGAAAAAAATATTTCTTGCTTCATATATATATATATATATATGAATATATATATATTCCATATATTCATATATATATATTTCTTGCTTCATATATATATTTCTTGCTATATATATATATATATATATATATATATGAAGAAAGAAACCTTGATACCCTTAGAAGAGATTTGTTTATGATATCATTCATTTTGCTTGTTTATTAACCTCTCAAACAAAAATAAAGATGGAGATGTTGCCAAGTTTTACACTGCTGGTCCTTAAAATGGAAGGCCACATCGTACGATGACAAGAACAACGGGTAGAGAGCTCTGAAGTCTGTGCTGCCCCAGGTCCATCTGCCCTTGGGACTATCTGTCAGATCACTGGGCCTCAGCTTCCCCGACTTGAAGGGCGATACTAGATCATCTCCAAACTTCACACCCAGTAGCGAAACACTCTCACTCTAAGACAGTTCAAACAGGTGATTTCTACATCTAGAATCCCATTCTGCTGGGGGAAAAGACTCCTCTTCCTGGACCAGTGGCATGAGCAACCACAGCTCAAGATGTGAGATATGCAGCAAGCAGCTCTCTCCACAAGTGCTCCCTATAATACAGAAGTCTGGAGATGCCTTCCAACATTTTGCATCAACTATAGAAATAGTCTTTTACACAACGGTACAGTCAATTCTGATGCTGAGATGGTTCCAACACAGAAATTTTCTAATTATGTATTCTATGTAGAATTAAGAAGCCTGTGGTACTTCCCCCATTCACCCCAAACTACAAAAGTCTATGAGCAGCTAATAACCTGGGGTCATCTCTCCCCCTGGTACAGTAAGAAGCAGACATTTTGTGCTAATTTTAAGTGTACCAAACAATACATACATACGCATATGCACATACATATACATACTCCAGAGAGTTCTCAATTTATTATCTGTGCATTTGAAGAAATGCTGAGAGAGAGCCCATGTGTAAGGCTCCCTTCGTGGAAAATGTTACTACTCTAATGAATGCGACTGTCAGTGCATCACGTAAGTCTGGTTGGGTCTGACTGCCCAGGTGATGAGACTAATTAGTAAAACTTTATTTTATCATGCACAAGGCTCTGAGTGGCATTTAGGTAAAGCTTGCCAGAGCCCATTCTAGTGAGTGAGTATGAGACTTTCATTTCCCTGTGCTTCTAGTTACCTTGCCGCACTCTACAGTGAAGTGTGGGTATTCACCCATTGTGACTGTGTAATTGCAACAAAAAGGCAACATAAGAAATGACTTCCAAATGTTAGAAACTTAAGTAGGTGAATGACAGCTCCTTTTAGAGCCAATTCCCCACCGGGTCAGTTAGGATTAAGTTTAGCTACAAGTGACAGACAACCTGAAATAAAAAAGAATAAAAAGAATAAAAAAGAATAAAAAATAAAAAAAAATAAAAGTCACTTAAACAAGAGTTCTCTCTCTCAAAGTCCAAGTCTGAAGGTAGGCAGTCTAGGCTGGATATGGCACTCTATAATGTCAGGGACGAGGGGTCTTTGTAGATACACTGTTGTTTCTGCCTTTACTGCCTCCTGTTCTCCAAGCCATGTCATGGACCAGGACAATGGCTGCAGCCCGGCTTTATGTTCACGTCCTAGATGGGCTTGTCCCCAGCCTTTAAGGGTATGCTCCACAGGCAGCACTTCACCTTTCTGCAACGCCCATTACCCGAGCACAGTTATACGGTGGTGCCCGCTTCAGCAGAGGCTACAAAATGTAGTTTTTATTCATCTGCCCAATTAAAAATCAGTTGTTATACTAGTGAGGAAGATGGGGGAGAACAGATATTTGAAGTCAACTAACATTTTTTGCCACATCCGCTTTCCCACTAAGTAGATACCAGGAAACTAATTCTCATTCACTGGGACCCATACGAGAAGTCCCCAATCGCACAAACAACCTGGGGTATGTTGGCAGGGAAGCTCTGAAATACTTCTTCCTTTTATCAGGGCACCCCATCTGGGGATGCGTTGTGATGACTTAATTATCCTAAGGGGTCCCTCTGAAAAAGTTATTTGAAAAGAAACTAGAAAAACGGAGTATGTTCTTCTAGAAAAGGACCAGATAATCATTTCCACATGATGGGAAGCAGCATTTTAAAACCTTCTAGACAAAACAACAGGACACTAGTTTTTGTCTGTCAAATTGTCAAGGAATAATCAACAAAAAAGGAAGTGCTCAGAGCCGGGATTAGAGTCAGGCACCTTCACATACCTCTGCCGGGGCTGCAAGTGTTTGTACTCAAGTCTTCACAGAAAGTCATGGTAAGTAGCTATTTGTAAAAATAAAATCTATTTTCTTAGCATAACACACTGGCCACCAATATTTCACATGTGAAATTTCTTCCAGGAAGTGACTAATTTTTAACTTCAAGTGAACGCAGGTAGCATATC
This sequence comes from Macroglossus sobrinus, assembly GCA_004027375.1. NCBI lineage: Eukaryota > Metazoa > Chordata > Mammalia > Chiroptera > Pteropodidae > Macroglossus > Macroglossus sobrinus. The sequence goes on from PVKZ01000539.1 coordinate 285,461, forward strand.
TCCTACAAATTTACTTCTACAATGTGTAAGCAGCTTTCCTTTAGATACTTCTATTTTTAAATAGAAGTATCTAATAAAGGAATTCTAGATCTGTTAGCTCTGTTAAAATAATGACATACAACCACACATAAATTTAAACATATAGGCAACGCCATGTGTCAAGTTCGTCTCCATCCCACTGGCATGGTAGTGCATTACACACTGCACTGGGCATCACCAGACTGCAGTACAAGCCCGGAGGAGACCGCATGGGGACCACACACCACCAAGGACGTCTGGTAACCATCTCATAGGTAGAAATCACCCAATGTTCACCAGGCACTTTCTTTCGCATCATCTCTATCTGGAGTTGTCATGCATCTTGTCTAGACTTGGCTTTCCTAATATCTGGCACCTAAGTGGCCTTTATCTTCCATATTATACACCTCCACTAGTTTAGTTCTAACTATGGGTTTTCTGTCAATAGATTTTGCCCAAAGGCTTCAACTGACCTCCAACACATAGATACACTTATTTTAAAAACAGCAATCCCATCAGCATTGAAGAGTTGATGAATATACTCCATGGTCATTTTACACACAGCCAGCTCCATGCAGCTGCTAAGGGCACTCCAATCCCAGGAACTCCTCTCTGCCTCCCAGCAGATTATTGCTGAGAACAGTACTTCATTGCTTTAAAAAGTAGGCCAACTGCAGATGGGCCCCTGGACCTAGCCAAGAATGACAAGTATACACGTATAAGTATATATGAATGACAAGTTGCCCAACAAAGACTGTTAAAGTAATTGAGGATTTTTTGAAAAGCTTACGTACATTGCCTCACATAAGTTTCATAAGGTTGTGTCCATTTTCTTCACTGCTATTATCTTCAGTTCCTAACATGCTGCCCAAATGTAGAAAGTGCTCATAAATGTTGTTGTCTGAATGTATGAATGAAGCTTCAAAACTAAGAAGCCAGTATGTCATAAACATAATTATTTATAGGTTGCAAAAATAATTTTTAAGAATTGTAGATGACTAGAGTGGCTGGGACTCTCTTAAATCCAGTTAATCCTGTTGGCTTCAAGTAGAACCCCTCATAGCTATCAGATCTGGACGAGATTCACTGTTAAAGATCTGGAGGTGGTATAATTAATTACCTCTTCTGATAATCTTATCCAGTGCCCATAAGCTTGTATGAGAAAGCTGACCTCAGACAAATTTTAATCTTCCACTATTAACTAGAAATATTTCAGAAATTGTATATGAGGTAGATTTCAGTGAGAGTTTTTATGTTTATAGAAAAGAAAAAAAGGAAAGAAAAAAGGAAGGAAGGAAGAAAGAAAGGAAAAGAGGGAGGAAGGGAAGAAGGAAGGAAGGAAGGAAGGAAAGAAGGAGAGAGAGAGAAAAAGAAAAAGAAGGAAAAGGAAAGAAAGAATAAACTACAGCTCATAGTACACAATGCCAGGAGTGCCTGGAAGTAAACATGACTGACTACAATGCTTGTGTGGTTAGACACCTTTTCCATGTAAGACATCTAGTCTAGTACCTGTTGACTTAGCTTGTGAGCATCAATACCATACCATTCTAGTTTTCAGGTCATTATTTCAATCCCTCTCATTTAGCAATAGGTGGTTAACCATGTTGAAAACCAAGACCAGGCAGCGACTTCCCAGTAATTCCAAGGGATGTAAAATTGAGCACAGTGTAAGGGCAAATGCTGTTTTATGCCATTTTAAAGTAGATATGTCACTGTCTGTAAGTTTAGCCTTAGTGAAAAATGGAAAATGTTATGCTAAATTCTTCACATACTTTGAAAATGAAGATTCATAGAACAGGAAGAATCCTTAGCAGACATCATATGGACCATTTGCCTGCTCAAAAAACCTACCCAAAGAAAAGATTACAAGTACACAAAGTGGGAGGTCCCTCCACATCCCAGTCACATCCAGTGATGCTGGCACTTGGTTCTCATTCCACCCTGGCTGGGGGGCGATATAAAACTGGACCGAGCAACATTCACAAAAGTTTTTTTCTGGGCATGTATGAAAAGGTCAGTGATAAATGTCATTCTGCGAAGAGAAATACACCACCTAAAATTACCATCAAAAGGAACAAAACTTCCCCCAGAGGTTCAGCCATTCCTTTATTCAGCCAATAATTACCATAGGCCTTGTTGAGTTTTACAAAACACACCTTGCGGCATCTTGCGGTAAGTTCCTAATGTGTGTCAGGCACATTTTAAGCCACTGTCCAAGAGGCCCAGGTTCAAAGCTGGACAAAATAACCTCGCCAAGCTTAGTGCCATCGCACAGGCACACCCTGTGCCATTGCACAGGCTGGTGGAGGGCAAGATCCTCCACCAGCAAAAAGATTACAATTCCCTGAAGGTTCAGATCATGGTTAACACTTTCTACCAGTAAAGTATTTTTTAATTAAGGTATGTACAATTTTTCTTTTAGACGTACCTAGTAGACTAGTGTGTGTGTGTGTGTGTGTGTGTGTGTGTGTGTGTGTATATATATATATATATATAAAACTTTCATAGGTACCGGGAAACCAAAAAATTTGTGACTCGCTTTATTGTGCTACTCACTTTACAGTGGTGGTCTGGAATTGAACCTACCATTTCTCCAAAGTATGCCTGCATGTTCCTATCCCATTGGATTTTTATGGGCGAATATACCAAAATGCTAAAGCACCCGCCTACCAGTCCACGACAAAAATTAGTTATTAGCATCTCTGCTTCAGAGACACTGGGGAAGACTGGGTATCATTAAATGCATATTTCTTCATTCAGAGAAGAAAGCAGCCATTTAAACTATTGGCAAAACCATCTCCCTAACAATGAAATGTTTCTCTCTTGCTCATTCTCTTTTTCTTTTATTGGCAGAAATAACATTTGTAGTCCCCGCCTATGAAACCAGGGCCCTGCATGTGTTATGTGGGAGGAACTGGTAGAGAGGGCTGAAGACACTCTCACCAGGACTGCAGTTTCCTCTCTGCGTGCCTGCCCCTCCACCGCTGACTCAGCATTTCTGAGTTGGCGGAGGAGCCGGGCAGAGCACAGGGTACAGGACAGGCACACAAGGCAAAGGCCAAGCACCATACCCCAGAGGTACCCTGGGGCCTCACGGGGGCTGTTTTCTAGATTGAAGCATGTCCACTGGTGCTCCTGCCTCCAATCAACCTCTTCAGAGTGTGGCTCTGTCCAGAGTTTAATCAATCAGGGTCATCAGCCAAAGGAGACTGGGCCTTTAGCACGAAAACACTGGGAAGAGTGTAGGTGAAGAGGAGGTTTTCATTGCAAAACTCTTACCCCAGAGAACACTGAGAAACTTGCAGATTGCCTCTCTCCTGCCAGCTTGGGATTTAAAAAAAGTAAAAAAGATAACGAGATAAAATGCCATTTTTGACCTTCTTTCCATCTCCAATCTGTACCTATGATTCCAAGAAGTTTTTACATATCCTGTTCTTCAAAATCAAAACAAACGAAGGTAAGTGTGTACACGTATTCTACACAGTTTTAACTACCTTTAAAGAAATAAGTGGGTAAAAATTCTGATTGACAGAAGAAAAGAATGGTTAGAGGCAGAATAATGTGTTTCACAACACAGAACTTTGTTTTTTCAGAGGCTTCGCTTTTCCTGAGCATGCGCCCCTTGTGAATTTAAACGAGGGCTCAAAGAACGCAAACTTGACTGACACACGACTGTTTAGGACACATCCTATCTTAGACAAGGCGCATTTGAGAGAACTCGGAGGGGATGGGGAATGAGAGAAAGTCATGATCCTGTGTGTGGGCTATTTAGTACATGTACTCTCTGGCTCACTCTTGAATTCTGCAGTGCCAGAGTTTTGTGCTGTTTGTGTTCAAGAAATAGTGACTTGAATACTCTTAATTATTATCCAACCAACAGAAGGCTCCTGTAAAAACTGAGAATTAAGGTACATTTAGGAGAAATCCTAATACCTCAGCCTCTCTGCATGCTTTTGAAACATGTTTCTCCAGTGACACTAAGGGTGATCACATAGCATTTGGAACATATTACTACAATGGAACACACACAGTGCCAACACCAAACAAACATGAATGCATGGTATCATGAGACCTGGAACCTCCCGGAAGAGTATCCACTTATAGACCAAGAACCAAAACATCCCATCATTAATCCTTAGCAACCTGTAAAATAAAACTCAACAGATAAGGGCATTGGGCCAGGTGTTGATGGACCAGGGGTCAAGTCCCGGTCATGTCATCATCTAATCTTTGATACCAAGTCATACCTTGGAGCTTGGATTTCCTCCCCAAAAGGTTGAGAGGGCACTTTGATAAGTTAGACAGCAATGCAAAAGAGTAAGGTAGCTGTTCTCATCCTTACAGGTGCTGAGACCCTTGCTGGATGAGAATCCTGTCACTCCAATATTCCATATTCCAGGTGTATTGCAACAGAAAGAAAAGCTGACTGGAAGCCCAAGGTTTTGCCTTATAGTCTCAGAGACCTTGAGAGAGGTGCCCGTCCAGGGGATTTGGGAGACCTGACACCACCACTGTGAGATCTGCTAATAGGGAATTAGAGACTACTTAGGGACACCTGCAAACTCTTTTCTCATCTGTGATAACACTTACTCACAGAGCATTATAACCTATCTTTACAACCACTGATAAATAAGGGAGGCAAGCAGTCTTTTCCCAGATGAGGAAACAGAAGACTCACCTCACCTTTCTGAGGCTAGTAGGCAGCATAATCTTGAAAGAAGTCCTGGGATTTTGAGGCCCCCTCTTATAGGGAGGGCAACCTATAAAACAGGAGTGTCATGTGGAAGGCCCACCAAGAGCTTCCTGGCCTCCCTTCTCTACTCTTTCCTTGTCCTCTCAACACTGTGGTCTCCAGCCTCCATAAAACTTTCCACAACACGAGCTCACCCTCTCTCCCAGCAACCCACATAATGTCTTTCGGTGAGAAGAATTACAACAGGATGTGAATCCTCTGAGGTTGGCCCTTTATAGTGGGCTCTCCTGTCTCTTTCTTTCACTGTCCTACACATAAGTAGAACTTCCCAGTGGGTAAGGCCCACGTCCTGGGCTTTCTTTCATAGATCCTAAAGCAACTGCACTAGACACACAGTAGACATCCTGAAGGCTTCCTTAAGAAGTAAAGGCTGCCCTACAAAGGATCTGAATAGACATTTCTCCAAAATGGAGACACTACAAATAGCCCATGAGAACCTGAAAAGATGCTCAGTGTCATCAGTTAACAAGAAAATGCAAATCAAAACCACAATGAGATACAACTCCATACCTACTAGGACATATATAATAAAACGACAGATAACAAACGTTGGAGTGGCTATAGAGGAATTAGAACCTTGATACATTGCTGGGAGAAATGTAAAATAGTACAGCTACTTTGGAAAACAGTCTGGAAGTTCTCCGAAAAGGCTAAACATAGAGTTACCATAACAACTCAGTAATTTTACTCCTAATAGAATTGAAAAAATATGTCCACATAAAAACTTATGCATGAATGTTCATAGTAGCATTATTCAGGAGAGTAAAAAAGTAGAAACAACTAAAATATTCAACAACTGATAAATAAAACATGGTATATCCATAAAATGCAACATTATTTATCGATTTAAAATGATGAATTACTGATACATGTTACAACATGGGTGAACCTCCAAAAACATTATCCTAAGTGAAAGAAAAGAGACACAAAAGGTCAGATATTGTATGGTTCTATTTCTATGAAATGTCCAGTAGAGACAAATCCACAGAGAGAAAAAGTAGAATAGTGGTTGTCAGATTTGGCTGTAAAAAGTGACCACTAATGGGTATAGGGTTTATTTTGGGGGTGATGAAAATGTTCTAGAATTAGTGGAGATGGTTGCACAACCTTGTGAATACACTAAAAATTAGTAACTTGTATATTTTAAAATGGTGAATGTTACTATATAGAATGTGAATTGTATCTCAATAAAGCTGTTATTAAACAATAAAACAAACAACCAAAAAAACCACTGCCTTAGAGCAGTGGTTCTCAGTCAGACTTGAACTGTCACCTGGAGAACTTGTTTAAACAGAGGTTCTGGGAGCCACTCCTACAGCTTTTGAGTCAGCAGGTCTGGGGCTCAGGAATGTGCATCTCTACCAAGACCCTGCACTGAAGGTACTGCTGGTCTAGAGCTATGACCTGCAACAGTGCTTCTCCCAACTCGAATGTGAGTGGGCGGCACTGCCCGGTGGAAGACATGTTGCCCAGCTGTTAGGAATACTGTCAGCAGGGCTTACGAAGGCCTGGCCACCACTGCCCAACATGGGACAACTCAGAAGGCCAGTCTAGCTCTGGAGCGCCTCACATGGTTAGTACAGCCTGTCCCAGGGCCTATATTACAGGATGATTTCTCCCTCTGTGTACCTTCCTCCTCCCTCCCACAGGTGCTGATCCTAAGAGCACTCCTGAATAAATATTCTGCTTGCTAAACTCTATCACAGAGTCTGCATCACAGGAGAACCAAACCAGTCACAAAGCAAACAAATCATCTGTGGATCTTGTTAAAATGCAGATTCTAATTCAAAAAGTCAGGGGACAGATCCGAGGTTCAGATCCTAGGTAATGTCGAAAATGCTGATCCACGGTCCACACTTTGAGTAGCGAGCGCCTCCTTGACCTTGAAGTACTCTTCTGAGTTCAAGCTGAGAAGACTTCTATGAACCATCATGAGGTCAAGTATAAATGGAGACAGATGACGAATTTTATAGGTCACAGAAGGGCACCAACACTACCCTGTCCTTGAGATCCAGGCCAAGGAACTGCGTTATAGGTGAGTGTGTTTCAACAAGGCCTGTCAGGCACTTCGAAGTAGCTAACCCCCTTGGACGGGAGCCAAGACCAACTTGAGTGTTATTTTCTTCAATGCTCTATTGTTACAGTATGGCTTCAGGGCGTTACTTGGGCAAAAGTGAGTAATCTGCATTGTGCAACCAGCAAACAGGTGGTGACTGACACCCACTACACGGCCTCTTCAAGGTACCCAGGACTGAGTGGGAAGGAAGATAAAGACAGGCAGAGACAGGGATTGTGACTGCTATCTCTTTCAGTGCTTTTGCCCTCTGACAGTGTATTTCTAGGAGCCTATAGGCCGGTTTGCTTCTTCTGTCCAAGTTGCATCATTTGATTAAGTGTATGGAATGTTTTTGACTTGAATCTGTTCCTAACTTGCTGGGAGGCCCATAACCTCTCAGGTTGTCTCTCTTTTCAGGATGATTTTACATAAGCACATGGATGTCAGACTCATAGCAGACAAAAAAAAAAAAGGAACCCAATCTTAAAGAAGTTATCACAGAAGGAAATTTTCATGCCAGTGGGCAGCAAACATTCACTGGTCAGAAAGAGAATCCTGGGGTAGCAGTTCTGAGACGATGGCCATCCTTGACTCTTACACTAGCTGGCTATTCTAATCGTTAACAGGCAGGTGTGTGAAGGATCTGTGAATATTTAAGAAAAGGGGACAAGACTGTCTTATGAAAAATTATGAAACTTGGCAATTTGTCACTTTTGAATGTTACAAGTGTCTAATTTCCACCCACATGTGTGTTCAAGAATTGGCCTGTTGTATAATTTCATGAAAAATAAAAGGAGTCTGCTTGTGCCTTGAGCAGAACACCAAAAAAAGGAGCAGCACACCAAAAAAAGGAGCAGCAAACCAATTAAGGTAAGCCTGCATTAAGAAGCCACAGTTCTGGAAGGATACAGGGCAGGTATTTTCAACAGGTTTGGTAGATTTTCATAGCAGTGTTGACAAAACAGGGTTGGGGACTAAAGAAAAGCCAGAGCAGGTAAGTCCTTAAAATTCTGAATAGTAACACTGGCATAACCTCAGGTCACCTCCCTGTTGTCCCCAGGTACCTACCCACAAAGCCCCTGAAAGGGCTGAGGCTGAGAGGTACACATAGAGCAAACTCATTTCATACCTGCTTTCTCTGATCAGCAACAAGGAATCATAAATAAGTTTCCAAAGTGCTCTGCAAACTTGAAAACCCATGAAATATTAAAGATGCACTGCTTCTTCCCTGCCACTTGCTGTCCCTTCTGGAGTGAAATGCAACTTTAATGGCACTCCCTGAGCCCACTTTTTGATTTGGAAATTCTCCACAGGAGATAGATGGTCCTTGCTCATCCCCTTGAAAAATCTAGACCTTGTGGAGCAAGACAAAGGAGTCAAGATACAAATAAATGTTGTTATTTGAAGTACTCGAAACCTAGTGATTTCCAAATCTGCTGGAGCTTCTTACAGAAATAAACACACGAATCCCAATGTGGGGTTAAAAGGATTCCCAGGAACCTACACCAAAAATATAAGAAAATTATCCTCTGAGAAGGGATTTCTCTCCAGTTTCACTGCTTCCCACAGGGGAACAATTTCATGAGAACATAATAGTACGGGAAACAATACACCACCAAAGAGGAAAATAACATCTTTATAATTACAGATTAGTCCTCCAACAAATTCCACACCTACACACTGGTTCTGCTTGGAGGCTGCATAACTTCAATGACGCTCCCGCAGCCGCTTCAGCTATCAACATTTACAGCATTTCCATCTACAGCTCCACCATGAGACTTCTGATACAGACACCCCAGACGGCAAAACATTCTCGAATGACCCACTCATTTCATTCTTGAAGAACGAGGAAAGGACAGTTACAGAAAGGACAGACCAGGGCTGATCCCCCTGCAGGGGGGCACTAAGCTGGGCTGATTTTGGAACAGCCAGATGCCAGCTTCCGAAATTACCTAACAATTTGTAAACACTTCAGATTTGTATCATGCCGGAATTAGCATCTAAGAGAAAGTCCCTCTTGGCCCAAGCGGGCACATTTCTTTATCAGGAATTCATCTAAGTTCACATCACCCACATTTATTTCTACCCACTGGTTACTTACTTATCATTAAATGGATTTCTTTAACCATTGCACTGGTTGTTAATTCCAACCCCATGGCTCCCCCAAGAAATAAGAAGTGCATTATAATTATATAAACTCTTAATTAAACTGAAGAATTCAGTGTTGCTCTTATCCGCCAGTAATTCCACTCAATTAGGACAATGGACTTCCATTTATTTCCGAACTCCTAATTGCTACTCACTCTCCTCGTTAGTCACTGCCAATCCCATCAGACAATGTGCTTAAGGGAAATTCTGCCATGAGATTACATTTCGGCCCATCAGAGGAAAGGTGGAATCTGAGCGCCCTTACTTGCTCCGGAGTTGGGTCCTTTTCTCCAAGCCCAGGCGATTCCAGGCTGGGGACTTCAAAGGCTGGCGCTCCCGGGGTTGGTGACGGGTGCTGCGATCCCCCGGAGACTTACCCACCGAGGAAAAGGCGTATCCAGGTAGCCAGAGAATCCCAAAGCCAAAGCCCGGCAGAAGACGACGCAAACACAAGAGCGCCGACGCGGTCTCCGGATTCCCCGAAGCTCCGCGTCCCCGGGAAAGGCGCGTCCGAGGTGCGCAGGCCGGCGGCCGGGGGCGCGGCGCGGGGCCGAGGTGCGAGGGGGCGCCCCCCGGTCCCGGCTGGCGGCCGAGGTGGCGGCGCCCGGGGAAGCCCTGCCCCCGGAGAGCAGCCTAGCGGCGGGACGCGCCGACCTCGGCCCCGGCTCGCCCTGGCCCGCGGAGCGCCCCGGCCCTCCCGGCCCTCCGCGCTGCTCACGCCCGCTCTCCTAATTAGCCAGGAAGAGTGAAACTGGCGGCGGGCAACTTGACAATTTATTCCCGGCCCGGGGGAGGTCACCCGCAGTGCACGCGCGGATTGGCTGCGGCGGCGGAGCCAGGCGCCGGCGCGGGGGTGTGGCGCGCGGAGCCAGAGAAGGACCTGGTTCTGACGACTGGGTCCGGGCAGGCAGGGACGCGCAGGGACAGGTCCCGGGTGTCCAGGCTGCCCCGGAACAACCTGAGGCTTGAGGGGCAGCATGACAGTGCGGCTGTCACGCCAGGAAACCACAAAACTGCACCACCTGCCCGAACTGGGTAGTTTGAAAGAATCTTTCTTTGCTCTTTGGGTTCTGGATAGCACAACCTCTATGTGAGTCTTCCAGCTGACAAGAGGCTCGAGCCCTTTATCGCCAGATGTTCTGTCTGGAGTATTTACTCCAACTCCATGGTACAGAGGAGGAAAGGGAAGATGAAAGGATGAAAGGGCCTGTGATGGTGAGTGGGCGGAAAAGCAAGGTCAGGCCTCAGGTGTCCCCCTTCCAGTATTTCTGAAGAGCACCAGGGCTGCCTGCCTTGCGGACGGCCCTAACTTCAGAGACATTCCCAGGAATGCACAGGACACCAAACATGTGCACTTAGGCCCTGAGAAGTTGATAAGTCAGTGAGCACTATCTACATCTTACACATTAAGAGACGAGGCTTGGAATGGTTTAGAAACCTCCCTGCCTCTGAGCTAGTGAGCTATTGGGCATGCAAACCCCCACTTCTAATTTCTAAATTTCAGCCACAATACCTCAATGCTCCTTAACCCAAGAGGTGTGCTGAAGAGGGACAATTCTTGGAAGGGCCAGCCAGAAACAAATGACTAAGGATGATATTCCTGCAAAGAGCACCAGGCCCCTAAGAGGGGCTGCTTCAATGCCAGCTTTGCACATCTATCTGCCCAGACAGTGGCTAGCAATAATTCTTACTGCACACCCTATTTTGGTGGTTCTGGACATGTTTATCCCTAACCAAAGTTAACACAATTCCCCATCCCTACCATCCACTTAGCTTATTGGGTCTAGTCTGGCCTTTGCAACCTCCATCCATAGAAATGGAAGGTAGAGAGAGGCAGCAAGCTGCAGGGAGCATTCCTTGTGACTGGAGAGCTGCTAAGCTTCTCTCTATGGGCCTTGAATGTACAGAGTGCAGAAGTTGGTCTCAGCCTGGCTGCCTCATGTTTAGAAATTCTAAAAATTTGAATGTGCAGAGCTCAGCATCTGAAATCCCAACAAGTTTCTGAGCAGGGACGAAGGCCTGCTAACCAGTGCTGTCAAAGGACAGCTTCTCGAAGTGTGGTCTTTGGACCAGCGTGATCCAAGAGCTGGTTGGAATGGAAATTATTGTGCCCAACTTCAGACCTACTGAGTCAGAATCTCCGAGGCAGGAGGGCAGCAACCTGTGTTTTTACAGGCCTTCCATCCTCATACACCTTGGGAGTGTAGGTACCACCCAGAAGACCTACATTTCAACAATGGTCAAGGTGAGCGAACTGCCATACCATTTGTATCAAGGCCAGGTCCTAGTCTGGTGTTTATGGAATTGGAGACTTGTGTATAGCACACCCCTTAATTAATGGAGATCATTGGGAGTGGAGCGGTCAACAAATATTCTATTTTTCAGCAATGCTTTATTTTTCTTCCCCAAACACAAAAATGCTATTTAGTCCACATAACACCTAGGAAAGCAAGAGGGACTGTTCTTCCCATTGAGTGGAAGGGAAAGCTGAGTCCCCTTGACAAAATTGCTGGATTGTCTGCTCAGTGGCCCGGTCAGGGTGACAGAAGTGGGACCAGCAACAATCTTGAAGCATGTGTGGGCTGCGAATGTGCTACAGGTGTGGGAAGCTTGGGTAAAGGCATCGGGCATTTAAGGAGACAGTGGGGAATCCCGCTGCCAGAGACCAAGACTTCCGGTCAAAGAGAAGACTGGTATAGATCTCAGAACTTTCATTTTCTCCCTGCAAAGGGGAACAACATGTTTTACGGACCAAAAGCTTCTGTGAGCAACCGCAAATTATGTCTATCATACCTCGTCTGGTGAAGCCTGGCATAAGGGCAATCTTTCTCATCTGCCTTGGCACTCTTACCACTCCAGGGAGGCAGGCAGAGCAGGTATTATGACTCTTTCTTTCTGAGCCTTACAGAAGTAGAGACACCTCCTCGTATGGTTACGGGCACCCCAGAACTAGCACCAACATCTTCTGATCACCCAATGTTGCCAATCCGGGTGAAATTGTAAGTGTGGGTGAGGAACATTAACTGCAATTCCCTTCAACTCTAGAACAAGTTAAAAATGATTCAGCAGGTGCTCTACTTAGTATAAGTGTTATAAATACCTATACAATGAAACCAGACTCATAGAGCTCACACAGAAAAGCACAGTAAGCGAGGAAAGCTACATGGTACAAAAGGACGTTCTGCTTTACAGGAATAGTTTTAAGTTCACAGCTATAAGTATGTTTGTTACAACTAGGAAATCTGTTTATGTTTAGTTGACAACTCAGGAACTATTTCTACACTGTTGCCACATCACTGAGAGATTTCCACACCCAAGGAGAGAATACTTTCATGTTTTTACTCACAAGGGCTTCTACCGTATTTATGGCTTAACAGAAATTTCTTTTCAGTAATAAACGTGTAAAAGTATGATGACTAGATCAAAGGTCTGGAGAGGCAAGCTTAGGAACAAGGAAATTACCTCACTAGTCAGACAATGCTACCTTTCTCTTCCAAACAAATCTCACAGCAGCTGTAATCACTGTCGTGTATCCTGAGAGTCCCTAAAATAAAGGAACAGTGTGCCCCAAAGTTCTCACAATTTAGGGAGACAAAGGACCATAGGAACAAGCAATTTAGATTCGAAAACATCTAAGTTCTGAGGCCCACCAGCCATTATCCCTGTGAACTTGGAAATGACTCCCCCTTCCCCAAGCTTTAGTGTCCTGCATATAATAATACCTAATGCGTGAGGCAGTATCGCCTCCCCGCAGGTCCCTGTGAGGGTAACAGCAGTACCCCAACCGGCCTCAACAGCTACAGGGACTTGCCTTCTAGCTGGAGGGGGCTGTTAGTACTTCTTCTGCCCTCTGTTCCTTTTAGGCACCCTTACATACTCATGTGAAAACAAGCCGAACACGCCCACGGCCCCTGTTCTGTGAGGTCACTACCAACCTGAGCGCAGCTGTGTGAGACCAAGCTCGGGGCGCAGTCTGAACATAGAAGTCGATGGGGTCCCCCGGGCCTTGCCTGTGCAGTGGGCTCTCGCTCCTCTGGGGAAGGAAAGAAATGTTTCCGGGCTCTGTGTGAGGGGACAGTGGGGGTGTCCTGGTGCACTGTCCCCTGGGGCAGCAGAGAAGGGAGCTGGAGGGGAAGAGCAGTTGCTTTCCAGAGCAGCTTTGTCAAGAGGCTTGAGAACAACTCTGGTTTCCCCAGAGCCAGCTAGAGGGGGATCAACTCTGTGACAGAAGCTGAACGGAAACCATCAGTCCTATCGCCATGACTTTCTAGGTCATTTTTTCAATGGGGTTTCGCACACAAACGGGCTGGCTTTTGATTCTTCTCTCTGTGGGCCAGGCTGCTCCTGGTTTCCACCTGTGCTCGTCCACACTGGGAGAGCCCTCGTTTTCAGTCTCCCCATGGGAGGAGGGGTGAAAGGAAATCCGTCCCCCAGACCCACTCTCCTCACTGCTGGAAGGGTGGGCTGTCTGGTAGCGCATGCCCCCACCCCACACCCCTGGGAGGCCGGCGCTGGAAAGGGCCCCCACTGCAGGAGTGCTTGCCTTTTTATTGTCGCAGCCACTGTAGGCAATGCTCTGAAGGGATTTTGGAGGACATGGGGTGTCCAACAAAGGTTTCAAAGTAGATGCTTCACTTTCAGTGAATGTAAGTAAGCTTTGTAACCCCTGATGTATAGACTGGGTCTGAACATGCTTAGATCTCAGAATGGAAGGGTTTCTAAAGAAAAACTCCAGAAATAACCGAATTCAGATGTAAAAAAAAAAAAAAAATGTGAGAATGAAGAACAAAGCCAGTGAAAGCAGAGGGAGTGAATAACCTTTCATTTCAAGCTGCTTTCCCCACTAGAGACAGTCATGATCTGTGCAGCACTATTTGATGCAAATACCTCTCAGAAAAGAACCAGTGGATAATAGATAAAAAGATTATCTGTGACATTATGAAAAATGAAAGTTTAAAAATGGCTACAAGTCCCATTAAAAAAAAAAAATCCTAAACTTTATTCAGTCTTGTTGAAAGGCAATAGCAGAACTGTGTTTTATTCAGCCCCTGGGGGCCCTGCCTCTTCCGCCATTGTTCTAATGCCTTTCACCAGCTCATCAGTTTTCAAAAATCTTTCCTGCTGGTTTCTCTTTGCTGGAAACAGAAGGTCCAAGAAGCTATCACAGCCCTGTTTCTTTTTCCTAACTTGACTGATGCTAGATATTCAAGTGCTGTGGCTCCTGCCCCTCTCTCTTCCCTTCCCGGCTGTCCCCCTCTGTGCTAAACCACCGGCTGCACACTTGATTTAACAGATGAATTACAGATTCAAGGCATGGGTTTCCAGGGCAGGAAAGAGTCTGATTTTTGTCCAGGTCTCTCTTGATTGGCTCAGCATGGAAGTCTTTCATTTAATGGGCCAGGTCCTGCTGAGAACACCTCTGCTGGCACCACACAGATTTCATTCTTTGCTGGAGAGAGGAGCAGAGATCCTAGAGAGAGATTTTCCATCTTGCAGATTGCTGGTATGCTCACTACATAACGTTCTTTTTAAGCAGCATCACCAGCATAACCCGAGACTCCAGGGAACATTCGATTCATTTAAGGAGCCATCTTTGATCTCAAAGTTGGCTGTGGTGTGGAAGAACCGACTTGAACACCTAGGCTTCGAGCACTTGCCTTTGTCTTCCCCCCAAGGAGGAGGCAGCACCATGCGGTGGTTCAGTGCGAAGGCCTGGAGTTGGACCAACTGGTTCAAATTCCAGCCCTGCCACCTGCTAGTGGGGAGGACTTTGAGCAAGTTTCAGTGTCTGAATTTCTCCATTGGCAAAACAAATACAAAAGATTATTAAATCGAACCATATAAAGTTGCTGATACTTGACTGTATTTTTACACAGAAGATTATTAGATTGAGCCACATAAAATTGTCAATATTGGACTGGTTTTGACACATGAAAATGGCAATTTATGTGATTCCTCTAAATACCTATTTCAAAGGGTGACAGAGGAGTAAAGGCAAAAAGTCACATAAAGTCCTTCGCCAAAGTGCCTAGTACACATTATGTGCTCAATAAAGGT
The DNA here is from genome assembly GCA_004027375.1 of Macroglossus sobrinus. Classification (NCBI taxonomy): domain Eukaryota; kingdom Metazoa; phylum Chordata; class Mammalia; order Chiroptera; family Pteropodidae; genus Macroglossus; species Macroglossus sobrinus. The sequence goes on from PVKZ01000539.1 coordinate 300,493, forward strand.
TATCTATTGCTATTATTGTTAATAGGCTCATATTAACCACTTGCTGAATGCAGATCACTGTACCAGGTGCCCCAGAATAAAATTCCCAAATCGGTCACCTGCTTGCCGATGACCACCTGCCTGGTAAAAGAGTGCTGATGAACATCATCATGGACAAAGAGGTGCACTTGGCCCAAACTCCATGTTCTCGTGACTATTGTTCATCTCATTTCTTCTTGAAAAAAAGCCATTCTCATGCTCCTGTCTCATTCTGGGGCCATCTTGCTCACCCCCGGCTGCTTTCACAAGCTAGTCAGTAACTAGTCAGGACAGCTGAAATTACATCTGCACCTACTCAGACAGAGAGCCCAGAAATATGCTTGAAAATACACACCAACCGTAAAGATGCAAACGTGATGGGGGAAGGGTGCGTGGATCCTTTCTGCCTAGGATCACAGCCTCTGGAAGCCAGACAGTGCTGAGATCAGAATTAGATACAGTTATGGTGTTTGCAGGGGTGCTACAAGCCTAAAAATACAATCTACCAGGCAGAAATGAAGCTTCCTCAAGATTCACTAACTAGGACGATTCCCTCAGATTTCAGCGTGATTCTTCTTTGGCTTAGTACAAAGTTCTCCAAAGGACTCTAGGGCCCCTGGTTCCCAATCTGAAGGCTTCCCCTATTTCTCTTTGTACCTCTTCCTCTTTACTACAAGTAGTGGGAGAAAGGAACTGAGTTATAGGACTTGCTGGAGTGAGAAGAAAGTAAGGGAATTATGAAAATCTATGGGCAAGTGCTGACCTCGAGGACATAACAGTAAATGTCAACCTGCAATTGAATGTGACTGAATGGCAGTCTATGGAGGCAAATCCACACTGGAAAGCAAACAGCTGATTTCTCAAGCCAGATTCCGGGATGTAACCCTTAGTTTCGAGTACTAGAAACAGCAGTGCTAGGAAGCCTGTGCTGGTCACAGCACAGCTCTTCCTGGAGCCTCCTTCTTCAGTGTTCTCCTTGAGGTGAAATGCAGACCTTTATTCATGCTCCCAGTGACAGCACCTCTAGTAGCCAACAGCAGTTCCTGAGATGCTTGCCCCCAGATATAATCGCCCCTTCACCACACACACACACACACACACACACACACACACACACACACACACACACTCTCTCTCTCTCTCTCTCTCTCTCTCTCCCTCCCTCCCTCCTCCCATATTGTAATGCAATCATTCCCCACTGCCCTCATCATAATTATATTAAAGCTTTTTTAAAACTTCATTTTAGAATATGAAATATTTCTGCAGATAAAAAACTAAAGGATAATATAGGAATATATATAAGAATATATACAAGCCACCATCCAGCTTAGGAAATATGTATTTCAAATACCTCCTTACTCATTTGATATTTATTGTACATAGTATGGTATTTATACGTTTGCTAGATATGTATAACAATACAAACATTATGTGATATCGTTTTGCATGTTTTTAAGCTTTATCTCATTGGTTTTGCTCAGTATGCATCTTTCTACAACTTTTAGACAAGAAATTCAGATTCATTGGGCCCATGACCATTTATTTGCCTTGAACAAACTGGCTAGGTTGTGGGTGATAGGGTGAACATATCATGCAGCACTTGAACTAGGATGCTTTTAAGAATGAAAGGAGTTGCTATTAAAAGTACACCATGCATATGGGGACTATCCCAGGCAAACTAGGACATCTGGTCCTAGCAGAGATGGCAGATCAGTTCCTGCTTTAATACAGTATGTAATTAGCATGACTGGTTAGAAGCCTTTAGCCACAAGTACCTGATGGGCCTCTGTGAATGAATCAGTTAGTTTATGCCTTTTTTAGCAGCAAGTCATTAATGAGCACCCCAGTTTCCTATTAGTGAAATGGAGACTTTGGAAGAAGAGGGAGGGTGTAGCTCTCACCACCCTCCCAGCTGCTGTTACAGGCCTCTGTTACATGTGCTCAGAGCATGGCAAAACAGCAACAGCCCTATGGAAATCCACAGGGCCCCAGAGAGCGCTAGAGCATCCTTCCTGTGTCCGTCCACCTGTTTCCACATCGGGGCAGGGACAGGTTGCCCTCTGCAGGACCCTCGAAAACGGACTGGTCAGGGACCTCCAATGCTTTTTATATAGCACCTTAATTATCCTGTTTCTATAGAAATGAGCTTATTGCTAATCATGTTTTCTCTCCCCTCTCAACTGGTTACTGATTCACCTTTCAGATGAGAAATTGTGCTGAATTTGGTATTTGCTAAATAAGTAAACAGAAGCCAAAAAGAATATCAGAGGAGACAGTAATTTTGGCTTCCTTTTGGGGGCGGGAGAGTCAGACCCTCAGCTTATTCAATACCTTGAGAGGCAGGCTGTGGAGGCACAATGAGAACCTACGGGTTGGGCTAGGCCCCTATGACACCCTGGGCGGCGGCCTGCAAATGTGTCTGAAATGACAACAGACATCGGTGTCAGCAGTCACTGCCATGGTGCACTCGCTGCACTTCATCTTTGCCCAGCAGCACATGGCACCTGTCCGCTTGCCCTCTTCCTTCTTCAGAGGCAAGGTCAATGCTCACAAACCTGGAACGGGGGACCTGTCACTTGTAGGGGCGCTCTGGGCCTGCACTATACTTGGCGGTCCCTGGCCTGTCTCTGCGCTGCCTCCAGGCCTGGCTTCAGTGCCCTGTCTGCTCTGGCAGAGTCTCAGCATGCCACCCAAGATGCCTTACTTATTCTGGCCCTATGCTCAGGCATTAAGATGCACAACCATTTTATCAAGGAATGTTCCCCTCCCAAATTGCATTTGACCAGTTTCATTTCTGTCTGAAATTAAAACACAGAATTTATCAACCCCAAGCTGTCACAGTGTGAATGAAACCCTAGAAATAAATCCAGTCTAATGACAGAGCGATCCAGAGACCTCAGTGGGAAACAAGATACTTTGTTTAATAATTATCAGCCTCTTTCAGGGCTTGTCTGCCAAAGCAGTGGTGTCAGAAGCAGCAGAGAGAAGTATTTTTTTCCTTCAGATTTCATCCTGGGAAAGACTGAAGCCATTTAAAACCAGACTGGACGCTTTTGATTTACATTTCTGATATTCAATGTGGAGCGACTGTCTACATTTATGCTACAAGGCATTACTTCAGTGCGAAGAAACAGAGTGGTGGCAGGGATCCAGTTTACTAATGAACAAGCTTATCTGGAGGAAAACAGCTTTTCACACCGTAACAAACAATGAACACCTCTTAGATAACAAATTCAATGGTAAAAATATAGCACTGAACATGTCACAGTCCCATAATTTAATGGAGGCACTTGCAGCATTAGTGGTTTACATTAATTTTTAAAATTAATTTTGTTTGGCCTGCAGGGAAAATATTTTTTCTTTTTGTGTCTGATATCCTGCAGCTCATTAACACTGCTTACTGCTGCTCTACAATACTATCCATAATCGTCTTCTCGGTAGCCAGAGGCCATTAAAAAAGAAAGAAAGAAAGAAAGCTGGAAGAGAGGCAGAGAGCAGGCTTTTCTGCTTCTTTCTACAAAGAAAGGCTCTCCCAGCCTGACCAAGCTGCTCGGCAGCCATGGAAGCAGGGGACTTTGGAGGCCTTCTGAACCAAGTGGATACAGGTGGCAAGGTCACGGGAGCCAGGGGGCAGCTTTGGCTAGACCAGAAAGGCTCTTTCTTCTGCCACTCATCACCACTCCTCCGAAAGCAGTGGCTCCCAAACCCAATGATGCTCAGGACTGCCTGGGCAGCTTTTGTAAAGACATAGATTGCTAGGCCCCACCTTATACCAACCAGTCCTCTGCCTCCCACTCTCCCCTGAAGGGGTTAACCCTGGGCTACCAAGAAAACAGGCCCCCTCTCCTTCTGCCTGGGGAATGGAGATCAGGGAATTCACTGCTAATCACTGCGGTTGTGATTTCTGATTTCAACTGGCAGCAAAGAGAATTGAACTGGAGTCCCCAGAGAGCAGCCAGCTCCACGAGGCAGACCTTGAGCTTGTTAAGCTGTGGTACTGCCATGCGATTATCAATTTTAAATTAATCTCCCCAGTCCCTTTAAAGTGGTTGTTAAAAATATAATCTCTAGGATATCTTACGGTAAGACTTAACTAAAGGGAAAAATTTGGATACTAATTAAGTACTTCCCTCTGTCTAAGCTTCCTGTAAAACACTTCTGGAGACTTGGCTAATCCGCTGGCAGCAGGAAAGCCAGCCAGGGCAGTCTCAAGGTCTGAGGAAGCTGGTTTATAAGTTATACACTTTCTCTAAATAAAACTTAAACAGGCAATATGCATTTGGACAAAAGGTTAAAGATACAGTACTACACTGTGCTAAAACAAATCCTTCTCTATTTTTAACCCAAAGAGGTTTGGGAGGGAAAGCCAGAAAAAAATTGTCTAGACATACTTTTGCTAAGCTCACGAGGGAGTCGTTACAAATTCACTTTATAGGGACATAATCTAGGTTATATATACAACACTTTTTTTAAGGCAGCAACATGGTAGGACCATCTGAACAAAGGTGAAAGGAGCTCTTATTCGAAAAAAAAAAGAGGGGGGCTCTCTGTGGAATCTTCTCTGGCCCTATCGAAGGCTGGAGTCAAAAGCAGACATAGTTTCCAAAAGCTGCTAAGAATGATGAGGAAGGGAAACTAAGAGCAATTCACGAGCAAACCCCACCCACTCTGAAGCTTTCTTGCAGAGGAAAAGGGGCTTCTATACCTGGAGTCCTGCGAAGTGGAGAGTCTCAGGTTTCCCCAGTGGGAAGCACCGTGGTATTTTTCCTTTCCCCTTCCCCTCACCTTCCTATTTCTTTGGGCGGCATGGTGGGAAGACTGGATCATTTAAAGCAAGAGCACATGAACAAGCAGATGTGGTTTCTATATGCAGCTGCAGGAGTTTGAGAATGCGAGAATGCGAGCTTCCTGAGGGCCCAGCAGAAAGCCTCTGCAGGGCTTGGGAGGGGGGCGGTGCTCTGTGCACTCAGCCTGATAAGGAAGAGGAGGTGGGTGGAAGAGGAAGGACATGGGAAAGGATACAGATCTGAAAAAGGGTGAAAATATGGACTTTCATCTTTTTCATAAAACTACGCTAGGCCTTCTTTTAATGATAACCACAAAGAAAACCGCCAACTTTGTAAAATTACATTAGTTTCATAACACCATTTCTTCAATAAGAACCAAGAAGAAAATAACTCATTACCTCTACTACTAATTAGATGTGTGACCTTGAGAAAGGTACTTCACATCTGTGGGCTTCCATGGCAGAAGTGGGTTGGGTAAGACAGCTTTAAAATTCTGATTACACTATTCTAGGTAAAAGCAAATGTTGCTATATACAAGCCAAAGCTCAATTTTGGCCCCGCCTTTGACCAACAATAAAAAATTCTTGAATGGAGAACTCTAAAATAGAAACATTGTAACTGTATGAATATAAAGTATGAAAGCTTAAAAAAAAAGTCAACTATACCACAACAAAAAAATTGCCTTTTATTCCACGGAGGTGGAATAAACGTGATTGCAAAGTCTCTTTGGCACATGTGGAAGGTTCTAAAACCTTTACTAAATGAAAATATGGCTCCCTGAGACGCGGAGTCTATCTCGTTAAGGCTCTAGTTAGTAGGGAGAATGGGGTCAGGATGGTGAATCATTCTTGGTGGATAACAAATAGGGCGCACCTTAAAAAGAGGACTTGTGCATGTTTTGTGGATCTTGACTTTTGTTGTTACAGATCCACTTGAAAATCGGATGAAAGCTTTGGACCACCTTCTGAGGCTCACATACAAGCACACAAATAAATAAAACTTTAAATACACTTTCAGGGGGTTCCTGGCCTCCTTAAATCCATAGACCGTGTAGTGATGTATTAATCACAGATAAAACCCCATTTTAGGTCTAGACACTGGAATATCTATTACTCTTCCATTTGCCTGGAAGGTTTTAGTGTTCTCATTATCTGAAGAAAAAAAATTAGTTTTCAATTAAAAAAAAATAACCTGACTCTCCCTGCACACCCAGACAATTCTACGGGGAGTTTGGGGTGTTCTGCTGGAGAGCAAAAGGTTGACAACGGAAGACCTGCAGTTGCAGCCCTAATGGCCTGAGCACCTTCAAACGTAGGGCTTGTAGACTAAGCTTAATTCGGAACCCATTTTCCATAGGAGAGAATTCTTCCCAGCAAAGAAGTAGTTGCCCCCCACCCCATTAGAGACTGCCCTCTTTCTGACCTACTTCATCCACCTTTTTGACCTGCCTTCCTTCCTGAAGAACTAATAGGAAACACGGTGAGGCGGAGGATGGGCAGGAAGCACCTCCTGGAATGTCGATGATGTGGGGGCTCACATGCCTACTCCGTTCCCATTCAGCAGGCAGCCGAGCTACTGCACGGGGCACATCTGCATAGGGTAAGGTCAGTAGGAAACCAGCCTGGTTTCCAGCTCTGAAACTCCATTTTATATTGTTTTATATTTCTATTTTATATTGTTTCTGGGGTTGCAAGAGTGAAACAATCAAGTATGTTCACTCTAACTGGCGCAGGGCTATTGGCAGCTAAAAGCTGGAAGTTTGCTTCTATGCCCAATACATTTTAGAGAAGTATGGTTCCACCAAGTCATTGCTGGTCATTTTTGAAGGCATTCAGTGATTGCTAAAGTCACTAAAATGGTTGCTTTCTCAGGGGCCTGTATCCTGGTGGAAAGATATCTCTGAGTCTATCCTGCTAATGCAATCAACTTTCACAGCAGCCTGCTTTTCAGAGCAGTTGGTCATCTTCTATTATCTTCCTCATCTTCCAGGCTGATTATGAATCATGTTTGAAAAGCAAAGAAATGGTGGCTCAGGGGCAGGTTCTCCCCCAGCTTCCACTCCAGCCAGTCTCCCAACTAAAGTGATCCAAAAATCTCTCCTCAACAAAATGACAAATGAGGCATTAAATCAGTGGAACTGTGAATTCAATCACTTAGCCTGAATGGAGAAAGCCCTACATGATGGATTCCATCACATTAAATAGCTTGACTCATGTCAGGAGAGAGCAGTCTACAGACCATTGGAAGAAAAGCTTGAAAAAATGATTTATTAATTGCACTTATTTTGTCCTATCCCTGGACAAGGTAGCCTTGAAACTCATATCTCCAACACTTACAAAGATGTGATGGGATGCTCCGTCAGTAAGTATATGAATAAGACTGCTAACCTGATTTATGATGAACTAAGGCAAAGAAGAAGAAACAAGACAGCAGCAATTTTTATTAGCAAATTGTTTAGGGAAACAATTGTGGGGCCCATCACAATAAGAGATAAGCTTTATTTTAAAAAATTGAATTAAGATAATTGGGCTAACTGTAGACAAGAACAATCTGACCATGGAACAGTTTTGTTCCTTAACTCTACCAGAAACTGGGAAAAGGACTGAAGAAGAGGGTGCTGTTTTATATTTTACAATTAACTCAATGGCAAGACTAGAAGTAGCTTAAATTTTTAGAGCTCTAGTTTACTAACTAGAACAGTTGGAACAATAAGAATTACTTCAGCAAGATGGGATGAAAAGAGTCCTGGAATTGGAATAAGCGTACTTCATTTCTAGTGCCATGTCCATCTCTGGTAACTACGTCTGTCAAAAGGAAGAGATTGGGGATAGAAGATATTCAGTGTGCATACTTCCTCTCCTTAATGCCATCCTCGTAGCAGACATCACTAATCAATCTGTCCTCTTATACATTTTTGGCCCACAATCCTCAACGCAATACTCCAGGCAGCCACCTAATAGATTAGAGACAGCAGGACAATTGAAAGCTACCTGCTAGCCCTAAAATAGAAGAGCTTTAAGGTCCCTTTTAGCTCTAAATTTTTAGGATACCTTGCATATCCTACTGGGAGTCTATTGAGGACAAAACACATAAGAACAAAATGCATTATAAGCTTGCCATAGAGGGGAAAAAAATGGAAAACATGGCTTAATAAATTGTTTTTATGGCTCCAATGATGGGAGAAATAGAAAATCAAGGACTGCCATACTTGAGAATCTCCAGAGCCAAAAAGGTATATGCCTTGGAATTAAGTAACTGTCACCATGGCTATGGCTGTACATCAACTGCACATCAACTCTGTTAAGACCAAAGCACCAACAGTCTCAGAGAAGTCAAAATCAATTTATCAGTTAGGTAGCTAAGACTGGGATTCGGTAATTAATAGGGTGTATCACTTACCCTGCCTTGAACTGGAAGAGATGTGATGTAGCGTTAACATGTAATGAAAAGAAAAATATCTTTGAAAACTATTGGTAGAGGAGAAGGAACATACACTAAGTAGGTGTGCACCGTAGAGACAGGAATGAGGTTTGTCTGTCCGTCACTTGCTGCTTAATTACAACGGGTGGGCAATGAAGCTGGCTCTGGGCTTCTAGAAGCCACTGTGAGGAGGAAAACCTAATCAGTGGCACAGTTCCCAGGGGCCACAAGACAAAGAGAAACCCACTGTTCTGAAGAAGCTCCACTAACTGTTCATGACTCTATAACCAGTGTGTTATTTCTCCTGGGGGTCTATGTAAAGAAAACAACATATGATACACTAAATAATATTTTGCCAGTCATTCATCCAGAAGTCCCAGCAATGACGTTCACACGGCTATTAGAGTCTCTCCGCAGAACTTATGGTACCATTTCAAAGCAGAATGCAGTGAAGGTTAACACTTTGGTTTGCTGGTACTCACAGGATCTGGAGTAATAGTCCAAGGGACCTAGAAAATGCTAAAAAGGTCAAATCTTTTTGGTAAACACAGCATACTATTAGCACACCCATCACCAACCCTCCAAATAAATTTGCCTAATTTGGTCTAACTCAATAATTCTAAACTAAATCCTTTATCCTAGGAACATCTATTAATATCTCATAAAAAGATTATTCCAGGAAAACATTGCAGAAAATGCCAATATAGAAGAAGAGAACTGCATACCTTTTTGGAATTCTTCTAAGCTATTGTTCTTCTCGATGCAGTTTTGAGAGGTGCTGGACAGTAGTGAGTCTGAAAAGCGTTTTCTGGTAATTAACTGGAAAGCTTCGATTCTCAACTGCTGGTTAGAAGTGGAAGTGTGTACCCCAACGAAGAGCCACATTGAATGTATGGGCAAATCAAGACACTAAAAGCTGTACGTCTAACCTTCTAAGTGTCTAGAATCCCTCCTTCATCTCCAAAATGGAAGTGCCAATATGGGTGAAGGACAAAATGGAGTCTTCAAGGACAGACAAAGGGGTTACTGCAGTAAGAATGAAGCTTATAGTGGGAGGAATGAGTGGTTATAAATAGATCTGAGCTGGAGCAGCAGCTTCTCTGGATCTCTTGAATCCCTCTCTTTGACCCACTTCTTTTTTTTTTTTTTTTCTTATCTCAGAGGGCCCAGAGGAGAGCAGGCCACTCATGCCAGCCTCTAGGTGAGGCCTTGTACTTTGGGGCAAGAGGGGCCACTGAGGCTTAGTCAAAGTCCAGTAGAAGATCAGGCTGGAACTTGGGTCC